>CM077150.1:74262166-74362695 GCA_039583875.1 Platanthera guangdongensis | reverse complement strand
TGCATCATAACCACATTGGAAATCCAATCTGGATATTGGACTTCTCGAATGAACCCAGCTTCTAGTAACTTAGAGACTTCTTCGCGGAAGGGATCAGCGAGGGTAGCTGCCACCGCCCACTTCCTGCTTCACTGGCCTGAAGTCGGAGCTGATGTTAAGGCGATGTCGGGGGTGATTCCTGGCATGTCAGAGGCCGACCATGCGAAGACATCGAGGTTGTCTAGTAGACACTGAACAAGTAGTGTCTTGCCCTCTCCTTCAAATTCGTTGTTGACGGAGGCGGTCCTGCTTCCATCTCCCCCCAGGACGGGCACTTCTTGAACTTCTTGCGCGGGCTCGAGGTGTACCCCGCTTTCCCAGGAGGCGAACCGATTCTGAGTATCCACACCCATCTCGTAATCTTTGGCGAGTGTCTGCTCATTTTGAAGAGTGTTCGGCTACATCTCCTTTGAAGGATTCTAGTGGTCTCTGCTCGTGCTGCCTGTGCGCTGGGCGACCTCACCGGCCAATAAGATCTGAAGGTCGCGTGCTTGAACTGTGGGTGCAAAATTTGTCATATAGTTCTTCCACGCTCAACTACCAACCGGGAAATACGATGGAGAGATCGCAGAACCAAACTAATCGGTTGCATTGCCCCTTGCGGGCTTGGCGAGTAGAAGCAGAGCACAGAAAGAGAGGGGTTCAGCTGGAAGCGGAGAACAACAGACTGACCCATCATGGCAAATGCCTCTCTTATGGCAGGCTTTTGGATTATCTCGAAAAAGGGATTACAAGTGAGGTGTGGATACTCGTGGGTATGCGCATGTACAATAACAGAAAGAAGAGAAAACTGGAGGGACTTAGTGTCTGCACCTACAACTGGGCAGGTTCTGGACTAAGTCCGGTCCCCCCGTTAGAGCACCTCTGGCCCCTATCTATACTTGAGGGTGGGCTGCTCATACGGTTCATGAAAAGACAGGCATTTAATGCCTTATACTTATTAAACACAACATTAACTGCGTCGCTGCCCGGGAAACACGAAGAGTCGGGCGGCATAGGGGTGAGATAAAAGATAGCACGAGACCGTGCGATGCCACCTGAATTGATGCCAAAGAGGGGAATTCACGCGGGCCCAGGAGCAATACCCGCTGCGACCTCTTGGATGGATCTCTGACTTGTTCTTTGAGAGGTCTCCTGAAGAGTGTTAGCGCCGAACACTACAGCTTCCAAGCCACAGAATGGGGGATGCCCGCGGGTACCCGGAGTGACCGTCTGGAGAGCATCCGCGAGCACCTGAATGACCGCCTAGGGAGACTTGCCTTTGCTATTGCTTGATGCTGTCCTCTGTTGTCGCAGGATTTGGGTTAATAGAAACAATCACAACCTAAGATGTGGGACCTTAGTTATTAAAGGCGCAAGGTACAACAAAGCGCAAAGTGGTCTTGGAGCATAGGCGCAAGGCTCAAGGCGTAGATGCGTGCCTGACGAAGACAAGGCGCAGACGCGTGCCTGACAAAGACAAGGCGCAGGCGCGTGCCTGACGAAGACAAAGCGCAACCACATTCATTTTTAAATAATCAACATCAAACATCATTTCAGCTTCTCGATCAAATTTTTCATCTAATTTACTAATCAATCACTCATTATGATCATTTATATCTCTTAAAAAATAGAATCAATGTGGTCACTTGCATCCTATATAAGTCTAAACGCATAATTATCTTTCATAAACACTAAATCAATAAAAAAATTGAGTTTTTACATTATTTTTTTCTTAATTTTTGAAGAAAAATTTACGACAAAAATCTCACTCAAACGCGCCTTTTATATTCTAAAGGCACACAGAGGCGCAAATTTCTAAGCTTGGTGAGCCTGGAGCCTTAGGCGCGCCTGAGGCGCGGGCGCGCCTTTAATAACATAGTGTGGGACTAAAACATAAAGAGGAAGATGGCCCTACATGGGCCTTGCTTTAGACCTTTACAAATCCTTCTTCTAACACTTCCCTGCAAGCTAGAGCATTCAAATCGTAGGCACCCAGCATGGACAAGAACTAATAATACAACACACGTGGTAAGGCCTTAGTGAGAATATCAGCAACTTGATCAGCAGCTGGAACATGTTTCAATTATATCTTCTTTATTTGAACTTTCTCCCGAAAAAGTGACAGTCTACTTTCATATGTTTGGTCCGCTCGTGGAAAACAAGATTCTTAGCAATGTATAAAGCCGTTTGACTGTCGCAAAATAAAGTAGCTGGTGAGGACAGTTTGACTCTCAAATCATCTAGGAGACTTTTTAACCACATAAGCTCAGATACAACAATTGAAATTTGAGAAAATCGGATGGTCTGCATTCTAGTCGCAGTGGTAAGGAGACCGGGCGGTCTGTTATTTAGACGCAACAATCTTCTAGTTTGTGTTCTGGCGGCTTGGCTTTGCGGTCAGAGGATGCGGTCTGTTTGGTAGCAGTCTTGCGGTTTGACAGACCTGCGGTTTAGTTATAGCGGTTTGGCAAATCGTTGTTGTCGACCTGTGTCCTGTCGAGCTAGCCTGGAGGTTCTGTCTTCTTATTCTTCAGTCCGGAGAGCAATCCGCAGCTGCGACTTGTTGGCGACCTGCAACTGCGGTCTGGTGGTTATCCGCGCAGTGGTCTGGAGGTTATCCGCAGAAGCAGTCTAGAGGCTATCCGCAGCGGCGGTTTGGTAGTTTTTCGCAGCAGCGGTCTGCAGACTATCCGCGGCAGCGGTTTGGTGGTTGTCCGCAACAGCGGTCTGGTGGTTGTCTGTAACTGCGGTCTGGGGCCAACTCGCAGTAGCAGTCTCGGGACTTTCATCTGTTGAAGATCAGCGGCTTCCCAGGATGTGTATTCTCCATTGTATAGTCTTGCGGTTTGACAAAGTCAAACAGCATAGACCGCGCGGTCTTGTATTTTGTCTCACATCGCTTGTTGTATTCTCTTTTCTCCCTCATTTTCTATATATAAGGGGGTATACCTTTGTATTATTTATCTCTTTGGAGCAATAAAATTTGCTTTTATTTAGCTATTTTTACATGGTATCAGAGCTCTTCGATCATTTTCTCATCTTTGCTCGCGGTTTCTTTTTCTAACCGCAAGCAATCTCTCTCCTGACCCGTTCTCCCTCCCTGGCTTGTCGCTCCTCTTGCATCTTGTTCTTTCTTTGCGGTCTGTTGTGTTTGCGTGACCTTTTCCCTCGAGTGTTCACGCGACCTCTTGTTTTCTTTGCGGCTTGTTGTGTTCGCGCAGGTTGTTTTTTCTATACCCGCGCGGTTTCTTGTTGTTTTCTATGGACACCCCGGCTCTCTCTTCTTCTTCTATTCTATCAGCTCCTCTTTCTCTTTCTGCTTCTTCTCTTGCTACTTCTTCGGGTGCTGCTTGATTGGCCAATATAGATAGGTGGCTTATTGATTCTAGTGTTACTAATTATATGATCGGGAATTCTCGTGTTTTTTCTTGCCTGGACAAACATAACAGGTTCCCTCCGGTTCTCATTGTGGATGGGCCTCCGTATCCTGTATGTGGGTATGGAACTGTGCATGTCACTCCTCTTCAGCTTGAGGACACTTTTTATGTCCCGAATTTTTCTTACAACCTTCTTTCAGCTTGATAACGTTTTCGTCTTTTCTGCCTCTTCTTATCTTCTTCCGTGGCATCTTCGCCTGGGGGATCCTCCTTCTCGGAGTCTTTATCAGCTTCTGTCTGATCTACCTTGGGGAGAATCTTCTCTTAATTGTGAGGTTTGTCAATTTGGCAAACACCACCATTTTACTTTTCCAGCACGGTACGAATGTAGTTCTTCTCGTCCTTTTGAACTTGTTCATTCAGATGTTTGGGGTCCTGCTCCTATCCGGACTATTGGTTGATAGTTTATATTTTGTTACATTTATTGATGACTTTTCGAGATTTACGTAAGTGTATTTGTTAAAAGAACGGTTTGAACTTTTTTTCGTCTTTACTGCATTTTATAATGAAATTTGTATACAATTTGATGTCTTTATTAAGATACTTCGCACCGATAATGCTAAAAAGTATCTAAGTCATCAGTTTACATCATTTTGTATGCACCGTGGTATTGTACATCAAACTAGTTGCTCTTACACCTCTCAACAGAATGGCGTTGCTAAACGCAAGAACCGACATCTCCTGGATATAGCCCGTAGCCTTCTTACTTATATGCATGTTCCTCGGTCCTATTGGGGTCATGTTGTTCTTTCTTGTTTCCTCATCAACCGAGTTTCGTCTTCGGTTCTCGGCGGCAAAACTTCATTCTTTATTCTGTATCCTAATGCGAATCCCTTCCCTTTAACTCCTCGTGTCTTTGGGTGCACCGCGTTTGTCCACTCTCTTTCTTCAGGTCACGACAAACTCTCTCCTCATTCTATAAAGTGTATCTTTTGGGGTTATTGTCCGACTCAGAAAGGCTACAGGTGTTCTGATCATGTTCTCCGCAAACAGTATGTTTTCACGAACGTCGCCATCTTTGAGGATGTTCCGTTCTTTTTCTCTACATCTACTCTTTCACCTTCTGATGATTTTTCTTATTTTCCTATTATTTCGACACCTCTTCCTGAGTCTGCTCTTCCTTCTTCTCCACCGATCTCTTATTTCTCGGATAAGCCATTGCTGACAGCTCCTGGGCCAGTTGTCTTTCCTTTGGATGGATCTGATACAGTAGACAGGTCTGATCTTGATCTTCCGATTGCTCTTCGGAAAGGTGTTCGAACTTGCACTCAACATCCCATACGGGAGGTGGTCTCTTTTGTGTGGTTCTCCTTCTTGCAAAAGCTTTGCTCTTTCCCTCTCGGTCAATGATATTCTGGCCACCAATCAAGAAGCTCTTGTTATTCCGCATTGGAAAGCTGCTATGGATGAGGAGATGAAACTCTCAATGAACTGGGTACTTGGACTCTTGTTCATACCCCTCCTGGAGCTGATGTGGTTGGTTGTCGCTGTGTCTTTGTGGTCAAGTTTTTTCCTGATGGTACTGATGATCGTTACAAGGCCCGGCTTGTTGTCAAAGGATTTACACAGACATATGGTGTGGATTCCTTTGATACATTATCTCTTGTTGCTCGGATTACTACAATATGTGTTCTCTTTTTTGTGACCATCAACAGAGACTGGGCGATGTCTACGTTGGATGTGAAGAATGCATTTATATATGGTGATTTGCAGGAGATAGTCTATATGGAGCAACCTCCTAGGTATGTTGCTCAGGGGGAGTCTCAGGTGTGAATTGCGGAAAACTATCTATGGTCTTAAGCAAAATCTAAGAGCCTGATTTGAAAATTTCAATGAAGTTATTTCGGTTATTGGGTTTGCTCGGAGTGCTGCAGATCACTCTTTGTTCATTCGCAAAATCTCGGTTGGTCTTGTTGTTTTTGCGGATTATGTGAATGACATTCTTCTTACAGGGGACGATAAAATGGGTGTTGATATGACAAAGAAGCATCTTCTTCAGCATTTTGTTACCAAAGATATGGGTTCTCCCAAATATTTTTTGGGGATTGAGATATCCCGAAAGCCTGGATCTGTAGTTCTTTCACAGCGGAAATATGTCTTGGATCTTTTGAAAGAGACAGGTCTTCTTGGGGCTAAACCTGCTCGATCTCCGATGGCTGTTGGAGATGACAAATGTTGGAGTGAGATTTCTCCTCTTCTTGAAGATGTCGCCAGATACAGACGACTGGTTGGGAAAATTACTTATCTGATAGTCATAAGATCGGATATTTGTTATGCAGTAAAAAGAGTAAGCCATTTTATGCAAGCTTCTAGAGAATGTCATCTACAATCAGCTATCAAGATCCTACAGTATGTGAATGGTGCTTCTGGAAAATGACTTTTATTTCAGAAAAGGGGACATTGAAAATTGAGATTTATTTTTTTGCTAGCTATGCAGATGATAAGGAAAATAGGAAGTCTACATCTAGTTGTTGTATCTTTATTGGAGGGAATCTGGTCAGCTGGAAGAGCAAGAAACGGGTTGTAGTTTCCAGATTAAGTGCGGAAGCCGAATATAAAAGCATGGCTCTAACCACTTGGGAGCTGCAGTGGTTACAGACACTTATGTTTGATTTGGGAGAGGCTTATGATCATCTTCTACCAATGTTCTGTGACAATAAGGCGGTCATATATATTTCGAGGAATCCAGTCTTTCATGAGAGGACAAAACATATTGAAGTGGATTGTCACTTTATCAGGGAGGAGATATTGAAGAATCAAATATGCACACTGTTTGTTACCTCTGATAGAGAGTTTGTTGATTTCTTCACCAAACCAGTTACCCATTTTTTAGAAGTTTGTAGCAAGTTGGGCATGGTTGACATATATGCTACAGCTTGAGTCAGAGTGTTGAAACTTGAGAAGACCGAGGGGTCTGCATTTTAGTCGCAGCGATAAGGAGACCAGGCGGTCTGCTATTTAGTGGCAGCGGTCTTCTAGTTTGTGTTCTGGCGGCCTGGCTTTGTGGTCAGAGGATATGGTCTGTTTGGTAGTAGTCTTGCGGTTTGATAGACCTGCAGTTTAGTTATAGCGGTTAGGCAAACCGCTGTTATCGGCATGCGTCTTGTCGAGCTGGCCTAGAGGTTCTGTCTTCTTATTCTTCAGTCTGGAGAGCAATCCGCAGCTGCAACTTGTTGGCAGCCTGCAGCTACAGTCTGGTGGCAATCCGCGCAGCGGTCTGGAGGTTATCCGCAGCAGCAGTCTGGAGGCTATCCGCAGCGGCGGTTTGGTGGTTTCTCGCAGCAGCGGTCTGGAGGCTATCCGCAGCAGCGGTCTGGAGGCTCTCCGCAGCACCAGTTTGGTGGTTGTCCGCAACAGCGGTCTGGTGGTTGTCCGCAACTGCGGTCTGGGGCTAACTCGCAGTAACAGTCTCGGGGCTTTCCTCTGTTGAAGATCAGCGGCTTCCCAGGATATGTACTCTCCATTATATAGTCTTGCGGTTTGATAAAGTCAACCCGCATAAACCACGCGCTCTTGTATTTTGTCTCACATCGCTTGTTGTATTCACTTTTCTCCATCATTTTCTATATATAAGAGGGCATACCTTTGTATTATTTATCTTGTTGTAGTAATAAAATTTGTCACTATTTAGCTCTTTTTACAACAACAAATGTCATCGAACGATATTCGGCTTCGGCCGAAGAGCGAGCAAGCGCAGATTGTTTCTTGCTGCGGAAGGTAATAAGGTGTCTACCGAAGTAAGTACAGAACCCACTTGTGGAACGTCGATCATCCAAGGAGCCAGCATAATCAGCATCAGAATAAGCAATCAACAAAAGAGTAGAAGAGGAAGAGGGTTTGTATACTAGCCCTTATCCAGGGGCAGTCTTCAGATATCTGAGGATGTGCTTGACAGTCTGGAGGTGAGACAATCGTGGAGAATGCATGAATCGGCTGACACTCCAACAACAAATGAAATATCTGGTCTTGTAACTATAAGATAAATCAACTTCACGTCGATAATACTCTGGGTTTGGAAGAAGTAGATCGGTGTCGGAGGCATACACACAGAGTATGTGATTGACATCCATAGGAGTATCAGCAGGCTTGCATCCAGAATAGTCAGCATCATGAAGAAGATTAAGATAGTAGTTTCGTTGAGATAGGACAAGACCATCAAGACGTCTTGTAACCTCTAGGCCAAGAAAGTACCGAAAATTTCCCAAATCTTTAGTTTGAAAAACTGAATTCAAGTGTTGCTTGATAATTTGTATTCCTTGGGAGTCATCTCCTGTAATTAGAATGTCATCGACATAAACTAAGAGAATCACTGTGTATGTTGTTTGATGACGAGTAAAGAGAGAGAAGTCAGCCGAGCTCCGAGTGAATCCAAAGTCACAAATAACCTTACTGAACTTGTCAAACCAAACGCGAGAAGACTGTTTGAGATCATAAATAAATTTTTTGAGGTGACAGACAAGGAACTCTCCCGTGGTATCAAACCCGGGAGGTTGGTGCATGTAGAAAGTTTCTTGAAGGTCGTCATTGAGAAAGACATTCTTGATGTCTAATTGATGTAATGGCCACTAGTAATCCACAACCAATGAAATCAAGATACGAACGGTGTTCAACTTATCAATAGGAGAGAAGTTCTCATCATAATCGAGACCTTGTTGCTAAGTAAACCCACGAGCCACAAAACGAGCCTTGAGACGGTCAACTATCTCATCTGGAGCATGTTTGATCGCAAAGACCTATTTTAATCCAACACAAGTCTGCCCTAGAGGAAGAGAGACCAGATCCAGGTCTGATTAGCCTAGAGGGTAGTCATTTCCTCATCCATGGCCACACGCCACCCCGGATGTTGGAGAGGCACTTGTACAGAGTTAGGTATAGAAATGGAGGATAAAGAAATTGCAAATTTGAGAAGTGTCGGGGAGAGATGATGCAAGGATACATAATTCGCCAGTGGATGAGCTGAGGATACAAGAGCCGAATTATCAGGTCGCGAGGTACCAGAGGTAGAGGGCAACTATTAAGGGGTGTTGAAGCGAGGAGGGTGACGAGTAGGGGTGCAAGTTGAGTTGAGGCGGCTCGAAAGCTCGATGAGCCGGCTGGAAAAAAGATCAACTCGAGCTCGAGCCTGGGAAGCTCGAGCTCGAGCTCGATTACGAGTCGAGCTCGAGATCGATTACGAGTCGAGCTCGAGCTCATCTAGTGTTGTTTATGAGCTCGCGAGCCGGCCCGCGAGTTTTTTATTTATACATTTTAAAAATAATAATAATAATAATAATAATAATAATAATAATAATAATAATAATAAAATAAAGCACATGAGCTAAAAACCTCGCGAGCAGCTCGAGCTCGAGCTCGATAAGTTGGCATTGAGCTCGAGCTCGAGCTAGGATAAATGAGCTCGTCTAGCTCGAGCTCGAGCTCGAAATGAAAAGCTCGAGCTCGAGCTGGAGCTTGGAAATTTCGTCAAGCTCAACTTGAGCTCAACTCGTTTGCACCCCTAGTGACGAGTGTAGACGCGAAGAAGAGGTGGTTTGTTCAGGACAAGAACAGGGGTAGGAAGAAGTGGTGGGAGAGGTGAAATAATAGGGACGGCAAGACATGACAATAATGGCGGTGGAAGAGGAGATGAATGAGGAGAGTAAAAAGGTTGATCTTTGAGAAAAGTAATATCAGGAGACACAACCCTGCGATCGGTGAGAGAGTAGCATACATACCCTTTCTGAATACGGGAGTAACCAACGAACATATATTTGGTAGCCCGAGGAGCCAGTTTGTTATTGGAAGGACCAAGATTATGAACATAACAGTACACGCAAATACCCGAGGTGAGATGGAGAAGGGCACTGTGGAGGGAAATAGAAGACTAAACGGAGAGGCGTAGTTGTGAATGGAAGATGGCAGGCGATTGATAAGATAGTATGTCGTAAATACTACAAAGTGCTCATAAGCCTTAGGAACCTGCATTTGAAACATAAGTGAGCGAGCGACATCAAAAAGATGTTTATTCTTGCACTCAACCGCACTATTTGTTGGGGGGAATAAGCATAAGATGCATGAAAGATGATCCGAGGACAGCATTGTGGAGGCAAGGCCGCTGCGGTGTTTTCCAGCTGGCTAGAATTTCATGGCTCCAAAGAGGTCGTCAAGGGTAATGATCTTCCTTCTTGGACATGTGAAGTCCTTCCTTTTTGGCATGTGCATGGATTTCACCCACCAGATTGTGGATTGCTAAGGGATTTCCTGGGGTTGATTCTTGGAATCCCAATAGTTTGGCATATAGATCCAGAAATGGAGTACGGAATAGACATGTTGTGTGAAGCCCATCTAGACAGGTTGGTCTGGATTGGTGATGTTGCATTTTCACATCGGAGAAGACTCCGCATTTAAACGTATAGTTTGTGGGGTCGATGGGTTAGACCTGTGAAGGGCAGTAGCAGGAAGTACTGGAGTGGTAGTCCAGGAAAATAACCTTGTGATGCTTGTGATGTGTGCTATGGCAAGACCAACTATCTGGCACTGCAGGATGCTGTAGGGTTTGGGCAGAGTTGGGTGCAAAACGTGAGTTCTGCGGAACCCGTTAGTCGATCGTGAGAGACACTAGCATGAACTCCACTTGTTGATTGTAAAGCCAGTCCGTGGTGGACATTGTGGCTATTGTGAAGCCAGTCCGTGGTGGACATTGTGGCTATTGTGAAGCCAGTCCGTGGTGGACATTGTGGCTATTATGAAGTCAGTCTGTGGTGGATATTGTGAAGCCAGTACGTAGTGGACATTGTGGAAATTGTGAAGCCAGTCCGTAGTGGACATTGTGGATATTATGAAGCCAGTCCATGGTGGACATTGTGGCTATTGTGAATCCAGTCCTTGGTGGACAGTATGGCTATTGTGAGCTTGATGAGCTCGTGAAAGGCTTCGTGCCGAACAGGAAAGGTGAAACTGACTCGCGCCTTATATATTTGGCCTCGAGTATGTTTGTATTCGGTGATGGCAAGGCGACTTGAGCAACGGGGGGTGGCTGATTCGTACCTACGTTATGTTCATCCAACTTGAAGACCTGAAAGTATGGTCAGTTGGAGCGCATAATGAGAGTCTTAGGCCTGCACGCCAGAAAGACTAAATGCTCAATTATACCATTGGCTTTCGGACCTAGAACGGTGGTGGGACCCGGTTCGCCGGTACACCAAGAATGTGCCCTGAGTGCACGGATTGTCAGGCCGCGTGGCTGACGGTTGTAATGGATTGTTTATGCATGAGAGCACACTGTGTTGTTGAAACCGGAATCCGGCTTCCTGTGGAGCTCGCCCTTGGGGAAAGGGGTGGTCTCGCGCCTACTTCGCCCCTGCAAGAAAAAACAACAAGACAAGGAGAAACAGACCCAAGGGCTCGGCGGGGAGGTCCCACCACAAACCCGAAAGATCTCAGAGCGCTTCCCCTCATTAGCCTGAAGCCGAGCTAAGGTACCCTCAGAAAGCACTTAGAGATTTTGGGGAGAGGAGCACAGGGGGAAAAACCTGCTTTCTGGGGTACCCCTTGGGTCCTATTTATAGTTTTTGAAATCCGGACTGCCAATAACCAAAATAACTGACCTGAAATTACCAGAAAACCCTTGGCTGGGCCTGCCAACAGCCAAACTCCGCTGTTTTGAAGGGCTATGGGCAGACCAGCAGGGGTAAAACAGTAAAAAGTACCTCTGACCCCCAGGCGAGCTGGGAGCTCTGGCCACCTCGGCGTGCTCTGCTCGCACGCTGCTGCCGAACTCCACTGCGAGGGTGCGAGTTGCAGCCCGCTCGGCAAATGCTGAGCTCGGGGTCGCCGATCGACGATCTCTGGCTGGCGGATGCCGAGCTCAGGCTCGCCCCTGTTGATGCCGAGCTCGCCTGCTGCTGCCGAGCTCCCCTGTGACCTTGCTCGCCGGACACGGGGTTGTACACAATCCCCGCTCTTTTCGAGCTTGGCACTAGCTCGGAAAGAATCATCCAACCCGAAGTGTGCGGCGAGCTCTGGCTGGCGAGTTGGAGGGAATCTTCTGGTGGGGGCCACCTGCGGCTATATATATGCACCTGCTATGCCTCCTGGCTCTTGCCATTCCCCCTGCTGCCTTGCCAAGATGCCCCTTCCCAAGGAGATTCAAGAGCGCATAGACCGAGCTCGCCAGGCTTCCGCGGCTCGCATTGCCGCGCTGACGGCGGTCCCCGCGAAAGTTCCCCAGGTTGATTCTGCCGAGCCAAGTTCCAAGAGGACAAAGTCGTTCCCCGAGGTGGCCGAGCCCATCTTCCACGACCTGAGGGCCACCCTGGCTCGCGAGACCGGCTCCTCTACTCGAACTACTCCAGTGGATGACAGGGGGGTCGTGGTAGTTGGCGACGACCAGGACGGCCAACCAGATGGCGAGGGCACCACCCCGCAGGTCTCCACACCGCAAGGCGAGGCCGCACTCGCCACTTCGCGATTCTCGGCACCGGACAGCCATCCCCGGGATCCGCCGCTCCTCTTCGGGATCCTTCCTGTGACCTCGCAGAGGCCGACCTCGCCACCGGGCTCCCCTCCTCAGCAAACTGACGAGGCCGCCGGGAGAGGTCGGGCGTCCATCCCACCCCGGCTTTCGAGCTCATCTCGCCGGGGGTTCGCGGCCTAGGTCGCGGGAAGGACCTGAGGTTTGTCCCTCCTCGCATCTCCCTTGAACCGCCGAGCTCTTCAGGTCAGCCTCGCTCACCCCTGTTCTTCGCAAGCTTTTGCTCTGCTGACATTTGCCTTTACAGCTCTTCCCAGTCAATCGGATGCCGAGGAGTCTTCGCGGGCAGCCCACCACTCTCCCCTCCCATCTCCGAGCTCGCTAGACTCTTACCTGGGTCCGGAGGTGGATCAAGGCGAGCTGATGAGGAGGGAGGTCAAGCTCCTCAAGAAGCTGGTGCGTGGACTGCGCGAGGTGCAGGGGGTCAACGAGACGCTACAGCGCGACTACGCGCGTCTTGCTGAGGAGGTGCGCCTCGGCCGAGCTCGCGAGTTGATGTCTCCATCCCGACTCCTGGATGAGATAGATGACGGTCTCTTGGTTGCACAAAGGAATTCCGGAAGGATCCGCGAGTTACTTCGCGCGCGGCAGCTTGGGGGGCGGGGCTCGCGAGGCCGGGGTAGGTAAGTTTTGCGGGCTCCCCTGCCGAGCCGACCGTCGCTCGCGTCCCGATGCCCTCCCTGTTCGCGCGCCTCCTTTTCTGTTCTGAACTTTCCCCTTCTATGATGAACAACTTAGAACATTCTTAATTATGTTATTTAAATAAAAAGTCGTAATGTTTGACTTAGCCTGTTGGGATGCGCCGGAAGTCGGCGAGCTGGGGTGGCGAGCTGGGATGGCGAGATGGGGTGGCGAGCTGGGGCGATGTGACAGCCTGCCTCAAATTTCTTTCCTATAAATAGCCCCCCCTTCACCTACCCCCATACTGTCTTTATTGCTTCGCTTTCCCTTCCTTGCTTTTTCCTTTCTCTGCTCGCGCTGCGCTTCGCTTCTTCTCTACGATCATGGGCAAGACCAACCCTGACGCCGATGGCCGCTCCAAATGCACGCAACACTTCGCGGATTACTGCTTCTTCGACGGCCACACCAGCGAGGAGGAGCTCGCAGAATTCATAGCCCTGTATGTGCCGCCGGGTTTTGAGGCGCGCAGGCCGGGGCCGGGCGAGGCCATCAACACGTTCTATGAGAACGAGCTCGCATTCCCCATCTCGCACTTCGAGGTGGGGCTGCGACTTCCCTTGTGGCCGGAGATCCGGCAGATCCTGAAATACTACGGGGCCGTCCCCGCGCAGCTGAACTAAAAACGCCATCGCCATGATGGTGGCGTTCACGAGCTACCTCCGGCGGGAGAGGATCGAGTTCAACCTGACGGTGTTCAGGAAACTCTTCTCCTATAAGGCGACGACGGACGGGGTCGCCTACTTCGGCGGCTCCTTGATCAAAGTTCGCGAGATCGCGAACAAGCACCATACCTGGATGACCAAGATCGCCTTCATCAAGGGCGATCTCGACAACATCCCCTACTCGCCGCAACAAAAAGACGAGGAGGTGTACCGCCCGCCGGCCGTGTCCGGCAACGACGCCGAGCTCCACAAATTCTTCCTGCACAAAGATTTCGAGGTCGCCTTCCTGCGGAGGGGCCTCGATGCGCTCCCCCCGGTTCTGCCCGGCGAAGGTATGCCCTCCTCATCTTACGAGCTCGCCTACTCGCCGAGCTCGGCTCATCATCGTATCTGGAATCCCTAACCTTTCCAAGTATTTTCATGCAGGGGAGCGAATAATCCCCGCGAACCCGCCGTTCGCGGACCCGGGGCTCGACACTGACCCTCTCGCTCGCGAGAGGGCGGCGGCAGCGGCCTGCCGAGACGAGGCGGCCCTCTCGCAGCCCTCTTCCGGCAAGAGGCGACCTGAGGACGCGGGGTTGAACCCGCCATCCGGCCCCCGTCAGATGAAAAAGATACGGAGGGCCCTGCTGGCTCCGCGGGGGCAACAACAACATCAACCCAGCCCCAAGTACATCAGCTCGTCGGAGACTCCTCCCGACGCGTCACCGGGGAGCCCGCTGAAGGAAACGACCAGCAAGGGCCGAAAGGGAGGCAAGGGCCCTTCTACCTCGGCCGCGATCTCCCCTCCTCCTTCGGCGAAGAGGGCTGCCCGCGAGCGCGCGCCACCGAAGCAGCACCCCCTCTTCAACTTCGGCGGGCGCTGGAAGGATTCTGCGGGCGAGCCCATGCTGTAGTGGGACGAGCTCGCTCATCGAGTCTCCATCTCCACTCTGCACCCGTCCTGGCACGACCGCGACCCCGCCACCGGTCACGCCTACGCCCTCGGCTTCGGCCTCTATGGCCGGGAGGATGCCGAGGCCTACAAGAGGTCGACCCTCCGACAGCTCGGCCATGAGGGCCTGCAGTCTCACCTGCGGACTCTGGAGCTGCACCACATGTTGGCGCGCCGCAGCTTCGCCATCAGCCACCAGCTCGAAAAGGCCGAGCAGGCTCGCGACCTCGCCAAGGAGCAGGTCGCCGATCAGGCGAGGCGGCTCGGCATCGCGGATAGTCTTCTCGCCCAGACTGCTGGCGGGCTGGTAAGTGTTACGCACCGCTCTCTTTTACTTAGGAAGCTTTGTGCTGTTGTTAAATGTGCTCTCTCTTTTTTTTTTCTAGGATGCTAAGGCGGCGGGCGAGCTCCAGGCTCGCAACACTGAGCTGGGGGAGGAGAACGGCCGCCTGCGCGCGCAGCTGGCCGCGGATGCCGACACTGCTGGTGAGCTCCAGGCTCGCAATGCCGAGCTCGGGGAGGAGAACGGCCGCCTCCGCGCGCGCCTTGGAGAGCTGGAGGGCGCGAACGCTAAGCTGAAGGGGGAGAACCAGCACCTTCTCGGCGAGGTGCGTCGCCAGGCGGAGATCTTCTTTCCATCGCACGACATCGATCCCACACTCCCCTACAAGAGCCCGCGCATCTTCGGCGAGGCCGACCTCGTCGAGAGATTGCGGATCAACTCAATCCAGACCGCCGAGTGCACCCTCGCGATGATGAAGGACTCCGGGGTGCTGGTGGAAGGATGCGGGGAGATCTCTGCTCGGGACCTGATGCCGAGTCTGTTTCCGGCGACGCCGCCCAGTGAGAAGGAAGATAGCCTGGACGCGATGTTCGGGAAGAGCCTCCAGGACCGTTTGGGCGACGGCGAGGACCAGTCCGGCGGAGGGGGCGAGGCCAGCTGACAGCCCTGTATTTTCCTTTTCTTTTTTCTTTTTTGACTACTCGCTGTGGCGAGCTCCCTGTACATTTGTGAATAATTAATGGAAGTTTTTTGATCATACCGGTGCTTTACTATGCTTGTGTTATGAATATATGCGAGTGCTTCCTCCCGCGACCTCGCAGAGACAGGTTCCACGAGTAGAGTGGTTAAGAGAGCGCGCACGCGAGCGAGACGCGTTTCGAGTGTTCGCCGAGCTCCAAACGATTTCGTGGCGAGTTGCTTTCCGCCCTTACCACGCCACTATTACTCGCGCGCGGCCTTCACCCTTCCATCCGCCTACCCTTACTCGCACGCGAGCCAGTCAGGGTGTGCCCGTCGAAGAAGAAACTTTTCAAGTGTAATGGGCCAGGGAGGCGAGGTCCCTTGGTCCGGCTTGCCTTCCTTTGGCGAGGCCCTGGCTTGCGACCTACTCGCCAATGCCGAGCTGGAGACGACGAGCCCAAACACGCCCATGCAGGGCCCTTCAGCCCGGCCTGTCTTCTTGGTTATGCCGAGCTGAGTTCGCCGAGCCTGAGCTCGCCCCGACAGAACCCTTCCCCTTTGTTTCCTGCCACAGACTTTGACCTGCACCTGACGACTTCAAGGCCGACACCATCGAGTAACCTCCAGCCCTGTCAGCCAGATGAGAGCCTGACAGCGGGGTCTGCTCGAGGCCGAGGATGACACCGAGTGACTTCCAGCCCTGCCAGCTAGGTGAGAGCCTGACAGCGGGATCTGCTCGGGGTCCGCTACCACCACCATCGAGTGACTTCCAGCCCTGCCAGCTAGATGAGAGCCTGACAGCGGGATCTGCTCGAGGCCAAGGATGACACCGAGTGACTTCCAGCCCTGCCAGCTGGGTGAGAGCCTGACAGCGGGATCTGCTCGGGGTCCGCTACCACCACCATCGAGTGACTTCCAGCCCTGCCAGCTAGGTGAGAGCCTGACAGCGGGATCTGCTCGAGGTCCGCTATCACCACCATCGAGTGACTTCCAGCCCTGCTAGCTAGGTGAGAGCCTGACAGCGGGATCTGCTCGAGGCCAAGGATGACACCGAGTGACTTCCAGCCCTGCCAGCTAGGTGAGAGCCTGACAGCGGGATCTGCTCGGGGTCCACTTCTACCACCATCGAGTGACTTCCAGCCCTGCCAGCTAGATGAGAGCCTGACAGTGGGATCTGCTCGAGGCCAAGGATGACACCGAGTGACTTCCAGCCCTGCCAGCTAGGTGAGAGCCTGACAGCGGGATCTGCTCGGGGTCCACTTCTACCACCATCGAGTGACTTCCAGCCCTGCCAGCTAGGTGAGAGCCTGTCAGCGGGATCCGCTCGGGGTCCAAAATACATCACATTCCACCATGCAGGCCAATTACAACGATATCAGAGAGCTTGAAGGAATTTACTATAATCAAAGTGTTTCTTACATGTTTCAGGGAAAAAAGCGTTTGAGGTCGTCACCACTCCAGGTGAGACTCAGGGTCTCGCCTTCAACATTTTGGAGTCGATAGCCCCCCGACCCCAAAGCTACCTTTATAATGAACGGTCCCTCCCAGCTGGGATTGAGCTTTCCCACGGATGCTGACCTCCCCGCCGCATCTACTTTCTTCAGCACCAAGTCCCCCTCCACGAACTGCTTGACCCTGACATGCTTGTCAAAGTACTTGGCCATTCTTCTTTTTACCTCCTCCTGTAGGATGGCGGAGAGGTCTCTTACTTCTTCCACCATGTCAAGGGAGAGCCTCAGTTCCTCCTCATTCTCTGCTTGCCATTCCTCACGGCCTTCCTTTGTTGCCACGACTCGCGGCGTTTGGACTTCGAATTCGATGGGGAGCACTGCCTCGCACCCGTGGGAGAGTTTGAAGGGGGTCTCTCCTGTAGCGGTGTTGGGGGTGGTTCTCAGGGCCCAAAGAACCGCGGGAAGCTGCTCCACCCAACTCCCTTTCAGGTTTTCCACCTTCTTTTTGAGGAGGTTGACGATGATCTTGTTTGCGGCCTCCACCTGCCCGTTACTCCTGGGGTGATGGACCGAGGCGAACCTGAGATCGATCCCAAGCTGTTCGCAGAAGCTGGTGAACTCGACACTGGCGAACTGGGGCCCATTGTCTGTGACGATGGCCTGGGGCAGCCCATGGCGACAGATGATCTCCCCCCACACAAAGTTCCTGATCACCTGGGAGGTCACCTTAGCCAACGCTTTCACCTCCATCCACTTTGAGAAGTAGTCAATCATCACTAGGAGGAACTTTCTCTGGCCGCTGGCTTGGGGAAACGGCCCAACTAGATCCATTCCCCAGATTGCGAAGGGCCATGGGGCCGTGATACTATGGAGCCGTTGGGCCGGCTGCAGCTGGAGAGGGGCAAACAGTTGGCATTTGTGACATCTCCTTGCGAATTCTGCAGCGTCCCGGCCCAGGGTGGGCCAGAAATAACCTTGCCTGACTATCCTTCCTTCCAGGGTCCGACTCCCGAAGTGACTCCCACATTCCCCGGAGTGGACCTCCTCCAAGATCCTTCGCGCTTCTCCCTCGGTTACGCAGCGGGCCAGCATCCCTGAGAGGATCTTTCTGTACAGCTGCCCGTCCTGGAGGAGGTAGTATGCTGACTTGTGCCTCAGCTTCTTCTTGTCTACCCCCTCCGGATACTCTCCTGTGGAGAGAAAAACAATCACTGGATCCATCCATGAAGCTTGCTGATCGACTTCCATGAGCTCTCCTTCTTCGATGGAGGGGTGAAACAGGTCGGTGATGGTGCCCCCCACCCGGGGACCATGCTTGGCCAATTGATCGGCTTGTTCATTCTCTTCCCTGGGCACGTGTCGGATGGTGAAAGTTTAAAAAGTGCCAATGACCCCCTTCACCTTGGCCAGGTACGATCGCAGGGTGGGCTCCCTTGCCTCAAACTCCCCATTAATCTGGGAAGCCACTACCATGGAGTCGGTGAGAACCTCCACATCTGATACCCCCAGCTCCCTGGCCAGGCGCAGCCCTGCTATCACGGCCTCGTACTCGGCCTGGTTGTTGGTAATGGGAAAGTGCACCACCACCGTCTGCTCGATCCGGGTCCCTTGAGGGCTCTCTAGGATCACCCCTACTCCTAAGGAATGCCTTCCCGAGGCTCCATCCACTTTCACCTTCCAAGGAGCCGGGTGAGTGAGTTCTTCCTCCGCCACTTCAACCACGTAGTTAGCTAGGAAGTCTGCCATCGCCTGAGCCTTAATCGAGAGCCGCGGAATGAAAGAGACGTCAAACTCGCTCAGCTCCACCGACCACTTAGCCAACCTGCATGAGTGCTCCACCCCCTCGAAGATGTTGCGGAGGGGATGGTCGGTCACCACTCGGATTGAGTGCGCCTAGAAGTAAGGCCGCAGTCTCCGAGCCGAGATGATTAGGGTGAACGCAAGCTTCTCCAAGATCGCATACCGGAGCTCGGCCTTCCTCAAGACCCGACTCACGTAATAGATAGGGAGTTGTCTCTTCCCCTCTTCGCGAACCAGGACCGAGCTCAAGGCCTCCGTCCCGACCCCCAGATACAAGAACAGGTCCTCCTCTTCCTTTGGCCCTTGGAGCAGCGGAGCCTGTGTCAACTGCACCTTGAGGGCCTGGAAAGCCTCTTCACATTCCTTGCTCCATTCAAACCTCTGACCCCCCCCTTAGCGCCTTGAAGAAGGGGGAGCACTTCTCCCCTGCCCGAGAAAGGAAGCGACTCAGCCCTACTAGCTTCCCTGTCAACCGTTGGATCTCCTTTGCATTCCGCGGGGACCCCAGCTCAAGGATAGCCTTGACCTTATCCGGGTTCGGCTCGATGTAAGATATGGTACCTAAACACCTAGAGGGGGGGGTGAATAGGTGACCTAATCCTTTTTCTAACTTTGTTGGCAGTCAAACAGTTATATCACAGATTTCTAATAAGTCAATTTCAACAATCAACAATAATCAAACAAACACAGATCATCCACAGCACAAACACAGCACAACACACAGTGATTTATAGTGGTTCCCCAAGATCTGGGTACATCCACTTTCCCCCTTCGCCTATCTAGCAGTGTACTAGATTCAGCCTAACTTCTCCACTGTCTCAGAACCCAAATTGGTTCCTACCTCAGGCCCAAAGCCTTACACTCAGCTTTATCCCAAAGCCTACACTCAGCCAATCAAGGCCTACACTCAGAGATCTATATCTCCTACACTCAGGCTAACATGCCCTACCCTCAGCCTTTATAAATATAGGCTTACAATCACTCAGATCCAATGGATCTTACAAGTTACAAATGTAATACAGATAATGACTCTACAACTCAGAATTACAGGAGGGGAGTTGAGAGATTCTTGATGAGTTCTTGGAAGAACTCAGCTGGATTCACCCTAACTTAGCTTTCTTCAAAGCTTCTTGAGTAGAACTGAATAAGGCTGAATCCTCTGCAGTTGTTCCTTGACCTCTGCCACTTAAGACCCAGAACTGAATCTGAATCCTTCTTCTCAGCCTAGTTCTTGAGGCTGACTACTTGGAAGGAGCCCTCTCTCTCCAACTTCTTAGATCTGCAAGATCTTCTTGTGTTTATTCTCTGTGTACCACTTTACAGATTACTTGAATAATCTGAACAATTACTTTGATTATTCCCACTTCTACTACAACAACAGTTTCTGTAAACTGTGGGTGCCTATTTATAGGCTTTCTTCATAGTAACCGGCTGGTCTGGTTCATAACTGACTTCTGACATCTCTGACAGTTGCTGTAGACCGGCTGGATCGGCAGCTGTCATGTCAACCAGTCACTTCTTGAAAATCTCTATCTGTCTGATAGTGTCGAGACTTTCTGTCTCTAAGTGTCGACACTTATAGTCCAAGTGTCGACACATGAATTGTAAGTGTCGACACAAGTCTACAAGGTGTCGACACAACTCTTTGTATGTCCCGACACAGATTCTTCTGCATGTGTCGACACTGAAATTGAGTGTCGACACAAGTACTTGTTCTTCTATCTTTTGCTGAATTCTTCTATGTGTCGACACATCTCCTTTGTGTCGACACAACTTCTTGTGTTGAATCTGTCAAGTGTCGACACTGCTTCTTGGTGTCGACACATAGTCTTTTATGTTGATTCTTGCTGAGTGTCGACACAGCTCCTTGTGTCAACACATCTTCTTGTGTTGAGACTTCAGCTGAGTGTCGACACAACTCCTTGTGTCGACACTTTCTGTCTGCACTTTTCTTTACTGAGTGTCGACACAGTTCCAAGTGTCGACACTTTCTGACTGGTGTCGACTCTGCATCCCAGGTGTCGACACAATGACTCCAAGTGTCGACACTGCTTGTCTGGGTGTCGACACAAGCTTTCTCAAGTGTCGACACTTTCCCTCTGGGTGTCGACACATGGACTTAGAAACTTTTTGCTTCAGTCCAGTGATTTCTTAACCTGCACAAATAACTCAAACATACATCAAATACATTATGATGTATATCATTGAGTTGAGTGAGGCTTCTTCAAATCAGGTACATTTGACCAATGTACCCAACAATCTCCCCCTATTTGGAGAAGTCATAACCCTTAGTCAATGATATACACCATTCATAATTTAAAAATTACAAAATGATATAAAGCAGATTATAATCAGCAGGGTTAACATGAATATGTAAAACTTCACACATATACACATTTGCAGAACAAATAAGAAACAGACACATTTCAGAACAATCATACTATATTTATCATATATTATTCCAATATTGTTCCTTATATATTTTCAATGGTGTACAACAATGTTTTTCACTTAAAAGATTACAATAAGCATCAAGTTTAATTCCTAATCTATTTCTGATCAGGTTCTTTAATAACAATTCCTTTGCCAGATTTGACTTTAGCCTTGACAGCAGCAGCAGTAGGCTCAGCATCAGCAGGCTTCTTGCCTTTTGAGTCCTTCTTCTTTTGTCTTCAGCCTTGATTTTCTGCCTCTCAAAATAATGATAGGGCTTAGGAAAGTACTTGCTGGGCTCTACAGCTGTAGGAGGTAGCTTTCCCATCTTAGCCTTCCTTCTGTGCTGAACAATGGCTTCTTGCCTGATTCATGCTTCCTCCATTCTGCTTCAGAGAACCACTTGTTTCTATCAGTAGTGTTGTCTTTAGCAGCTTTCCAGGCAGTTAGAATGATATTTCTAGAGGTAGGGCTCCATTGTTCAAAATCTGGCTTTAGTTCAGCTTGTTCCCTAAACCTCTTCTTTGACAACCTTGCCTCTTCTTCTTTGCCCAAAGCCTCTTGCATAGCTGCAGTAATAGGTTGAACAACCTTTTCCAGAACAACATTAGACTTGCCCTCAGTTGGGCTGTACATTGTCTGCACTTCTGCATGAATCATTTCAAAATCTGGAGGTGGATAAATGACTTGAGCTACTTCTTGTGGCTCACCTCCAAAATATGCAGGGTTCAGTCCAGATTCAGCAACTTCATTGTCATCACACAGGGGAGGATATCCAAGTGTAGACCTGATTGAATTTGATATCCATTTTGCATGCTCAGAACTTGCCTTGACTAACACTCTCTCCCCCTTTATGACTTCTTGAGCAACATGATCTCTTACATCATCCTTCTGGAATCGGATTTGACCATCCAAGTACCTGATTCCATCTTTAAAGTAAGGTCTAAGCTTTGTAAGTTGTTCAGAGATTGCTTTCTGGGAATCTTGTATAGCAGTTTTGACAGCAGTAATCTCAGCTTGAAAGATTTTATCAAAATCAGCCTTTGCAGCATCAGCAGATGTAGATGGTTCAGCAGACTTATTCTTTAATTCAGTGACTATAACATTGTGGGAGGCAGTTAAATTATCATTCATTCTTAACTGATTTTCTAGCACATACCCTTGCTTTAATGCTATATCATCTACTTGAGTCTTGATCTTCTCCTGGTGAGTTGCCAAATACACCACAGCATTTCCACCCTCGTGGAAGCATTCAGTCATTTCCTTCTTGTTCAGGTTCATCTCAAACCTTATTGATTTTATATCTTGAGCTAAATCAAATTGTAAAGACTTTTGGCCTTCATCAATATACTTCTCTATGGCTCTCCTGTGCTCATCCAACTTGATTTGCATGGCTACCATTAAGGCACTGTAATCAGTTGATGGAGCTTGTGTGACTAAGGATTGTTGAGCAACAGTTTGTAGAGCCTTCTTGTAGCTTTGACTTCTTCTTTTGAATACAAACAATTTCTTTTCTTGGCCCTAGCACTTTCCTCATCCTTAGAGGCAGAGGTGCTGGCAATATCAACTCTATTCTTAGGGCTCTCAGGCCTTTCAGTTTGCACAGCAGGTGCTTGCTCAGTTTCCAGCCTAATAGGCTCTTCTAGAATTTCATGTGCTCCCCCTCAGCAGCAGCAGTCTTATCTTCAGCAGCAGCAACCTTGTCCATATCAAAGTCCTCTTGATCTAGATTTAAGAATAAATCCTCTATTGTATATTCAGGTTGAGATGGAGCTGGAGACAGTCGTTGCTCTTCAATCACTGATTCAGGTACCACTCCTTGTTCAGCAGATTTGTCTTCTAAAACAACATCTGGAACTTGACTGTCTAGCTGAGTTTGCTGATGGACATCAGACAAATTAGCATCTTCTATAATATAGTCTAAAGTTTTTAAGTCAGTGAGTACCTCTTGGATAATGATGGTGGCCTGCTCACTGTCCAGAGTAGATGGTTCTTCTACTGCTGGAAGCTCCCCCTAGCTGTGATCCCTATGGATGGGGCTAGCTTGAGGCAGCTCCCCCTGGATCTCAGCTACATCTTGAGCAGCAGGGGTCTTGACTACTGTCTCCTCTTCTTGCTCATCAGGTGTGAACACCACCTGTTCTTCACTTTCAGAACTGCTTGAGGACTCTTGTGCCACAACATCAGTTTTTCTCTTCTTCCTGGGAGGTGTGATTTTCTCAGTAAGTTGCTTCTCAGGGGTAGGCATATCCTTTGACAGCACCCTTTCCCACCTAGACAAGATCCTCATGTCCATTTTTCTCATATGATTGATCTTGCTACCTGCAACAGTGCTCATTACCTCTGGTATTGTACCAGCCAGGTAGAGACTTATAATTCTGCCCAGATTGAGCTTCTTCAGACTTTCCTTGATCTTTTCATAGATGACCATTGACCAATCTGTTTTTAGGGTGAAGATGATTCTTGTCATGATATTGAACATTGAGGCTGACACCCTGTCATGCCCTCCAGGTTTACTGAGAATGACCTTTCCCACAATTTCAGACAGAAATTTTCCTTGACTGTTCATGCCTTTCTGTTAAAGACAGAACCTATCTTCAGCTTTGGATCAAGTCCACACCAGGTAAGAGCTTCCCTGGTCTTGGATGTAGAAACTTCTTCTTCATCTTGAGTCTTAGGTAGCTGGAGTACCTTCCTCAGACTTTTTGGTGAGACCTTGACTTTGGATCCATGCACTCTGGATTTGATTCTATATCTAGAGTCATCAACTGTAGCTCCAGTAAGGAATTCAAGAACTTCCTTCTTCCAGATCTTGGTTGGTTCTGAAACCAAATATTCTAGTCCAGAATCGCTGACTAGGGTTACCACCGATTGAATGTCTTGATCTCCATCTTCGAACGCGCCGCGCACAAGTTCATAGCCTTCGTTAACGTTCTCCTCGAGCTTGGGAGCCATTAGGGTTTGGAGAATTAGGCTTGAGAAAAGAGAAATGTCGACACAAGAGTTTTGGTCTCGAAACTTTGAAAGCGTGTCGACAATCAAAGACAGAACCCTATTTATACCTGTCTAATTTTGAAGATGAACAGGCGGGACAGCTAGCTAAACATGTGTCGACACTGGCACTAAGTGTCGACACAGACTTATAATGTCTCGACACATACATGTCGACATAAGTTAAGTCAACAGATTTTATGTGTCGACACATGGTTATGTGTCGACATAACATAACTCGACACATGGTCGAGACTTTACTTAGAAAAATTCTGAGTAAAACATAAGTGTCGACACCATATTGGATGTGTCGACACCTACTTGACATGTGTCGACACCTACTTGACATGTGTCGACACTATCATTCTGAAGTGTCGACACCAACATCCTAGATGTGTCGACACCTTTTTCCTGAAGTGTCGACACTACTATTCTGTGTCGACATAGACTTGTCTATGTGTCGACACCTTCTTGCTTAGTCAATTTTCTTGTTCTGTAAACTTAGTCTAAGTTTATCATTCCTAGTTCAATTTTGAATTTATTGAACTTAGCTTCTTCTAGTGGCTTAGTATACATATCAGCTATTTGTTCATCTGTTTTAACATATTCAAGTACAATATCATTTCTTTCTACATGCTCTCTAAGAAAGTGATATTTAATTTCAATATGTTTTGTCCTACTATGAGATACAGGGTTATTAGCTATTGAAATAGCACTAGTAGAATCACAGAAAAGTGGAGTTCTACTTACCTGAAATCCATAGTCCTCTAGCTGATGTTGAATCCACAGAAGTTGAGCACAGCAACTTCCTGCAGCCACATACTCTGACTCAGCTGTGGAGATAGCCACACTGGTTTGCTTCTTGCTGCTCCATGAAATTAGTCTTCCTCCTAGGAATTGACAGGTTCCAGTAGTACTTTTTCTATCCTCTTTGCATCCTGCAAAGTCTGCATCTGAATAACCTGTTAGATCAAAATCTCCATTCCTAGGGTACCAGAGGCCTAGATAGGGAGTGCCCTTTAGATATCTCAAATTCTCTTGACTGCAGTCAAGTGAGACTCTTTAGGGCAGGCTTGATACCTGGCACAAACACATGTAGCATACATAATGTCATGCCTACTTGCAGTCAAGTATAGTAAGGAGCCAACTATCCCTCTATACAAAGTTTCATCTACAGGTTTCCCTGCATCATCCTTGCTAAGAGACATACTTGACCCCATAGGAGTCTTCATGGTACTGGATGAATCCATACCATATTTCCTTATGAGTTCTAGGGTGAACTTGGACTGACATATGGACAAGCCACTTTCAGTCTGTTTAACTTGGAGACCCAAGAAAAACTTTAGCTCTCCCATACTACTCATCTCAAATTGACTTTGCATAAGCTTTGCAAACTTTTTGCAAAGGCTACTTTCAGTAGACCCAAATATAATGTCATCTACATATATTTGGACAAGAATGACTTTGCCTCTAGATTCCCTAAGGAATAGAGTCTTATCTATTTTCCCCTTGTGAACTTGTTCTCAATGAGGAAACTAGATAGGGTTTCATACCAAGCTCTAGGAGCTTGTTTTAACCCATACAATGCTTTCCTAAGTCTATAGACATAATGAGGTTGAGTTGGATCAACAAAACCTAAAGGCTGCTCCACATAGACTTCTTCCTTAAGATTACCATTTAAGAATGCTGACTTGACATCCATCTGGTAAACCTTGAATCCTTGATAGGTTGCATAGGCCAAGAACATCCTTATGGCCTCCAGTCTGGCTACTGGGGCAAAGGTTTGATCAAAATCAATACCTTCTTCTTGCCTATATCCTTTTGCAACCAGTCTTGCTTTATTCTTTATGATGACCCCTTGTTCATCCATCTTATTTCTGTAGATCCACTTAGTTCCTATTACATTGTGGTCTTTAGGCTTTGGAACCAGCTCCCAAACCTTGCACCTTTTGAACTGATTAAGCTCTTCTTGCATAGCTTCAGTCCATTGTGGATCTTGTATAGCTTCTTCAAATTTCTTAGGTTCAACTTGAGACAAAAAGCTGGAGTAGATTGCTGCATTCATGTATCTGCTCCTGGTTTGAACTCCCTGTCTTGGATCTCCAATAATCAGCTCTACTGGATGATCTCTAAGATGCCTGTGGGCTGGAGGCATCCTAGCTTCAGGTTGAATCTCTTCAGCATCTGCATCATGCTGTATACCTTGGATTTCTTCAGCTATTGGCACATGTAGTTCTTCCCCTGGACAACAGCTACTCTCCTCAACTTGCTGTCTTACAGCTGGTACTTCTTCTATAGTAAGCTTGTACAATTTCTTTGTCAAACCTGTGGGGCTGCATACATTGCTAAACAACTCATTGTTAATTAGTTTTGTCTCATCAAAAACTACATGCACTGATTCCTCAACAACTTGTGTAGTCAAGTTGTATACTCTATAAGCCTTACTATTATTGCTGTACCCAACAAAAATTCCCTCTTGGGACTTTGCAGCAAACTTAGTTATGTAAGACTTTCCATTGTTAAGTATGAAGCATTTACAACCAAAGATCCTAAAATAGGATAGGTTTGGTTTCCTACCTTTCACTACTTCATAGGGGGTCTTGTTTAGTCTTTTAGTGATGGTAGCCTTATTTATCACATGGCATGCAGTGTTAACTGCTTCAGCCCAGAAATACTCAGACAGTGATGTATCACTAAGTAGGGTTCTACCAGCCTCTATCAAGGTTCTATTCTTCCTCTCAACAATGTCATTTTGCTGAGGTGTTCTAGGTGAAGAGAATTCTTGAAATATCCCAAAGTCTTCACATAGTTTTGTCATGCTTTCAGATTGAAACTCAGTACCATGGTCACTTCTAATTTTGACCACAGTACTATTTAGTTCATTCTGAATTTGCTTGACAAAGCTGTAGAAGACACTAGGTGTTTCAGATTTCTGCCTTAAGAAGAACACCCAGGAAAACCTTGAGTAGTCATCAACAACACCTAAGCTGTGAACTGGCATTAGACCAAAGAGATCCATATGCAAGAGACATAAACATCTCACAGCATCTTTGTTATCTATGCTTCTAAAGGTGGATTTAGTCTGCTTGCCCTTTTGACAAACTGAGCAAATGCCATCTTTAACACACTTAACTTGAGGACCATTCCTCACTAACTCTTTGCTAAAGAGTTTGCTAATAGTCTTGTAGTTAAGATGAGCTAGCCTCTTGTGCCACTTGACACAATGAGAGACTGTCTCATCAGCTACAAGACAAACAGGAGAACCATTGTTCTCAATCATAATGTCTAGACAGTAGACATTCCTCTTTCTATATCCTATCAAAATGATCTCTTGATCACTTGACCTCTTGATATGACAACCATTTTTAACAAATGAGATGTCATACCCTACATCACTTAACTGACTTATACTTATAAGGTTGTGTTTCAACCCTTTAACATAAGCCACTTGAGTAATGGTAACAAGGTTTGAAGAAATATTACCAAACCCTTTGATGATTCCTTTTTCAGAACCACCAAAGGTCACTTTAGGACCATTTTTGATTGGAATATAGTCCTTCAGTAGTCCCCTTGTTCCAGTCATATGTCTGGAACATCCACTATCCAAGTACCATGTTGGGGTATGGCCACTTGGATTCACCTGCAAAACAAATTAATGAATCTTAGAACCCAAAGTAAACTTGGGTCCTTGGTGATTGTTAGTTTGCAACATGACACAGTTACCTACTGGCTTTCCACCAGGTAACTTGCTACTCAACTTGGCACTGGCATTGTGCCAACAATCCATTGCAAAATGGCCAATCTTGCCACAGCACCAACATTCAAACTTGTTGTACCTTTGCTTAGGTACAACCTTTATAGTCTTGACTACAACAGGCTTGTTGAATGTTGGGGCTTTGCCCTTGGACTTAAACTTTGACTGCTCAGTCCCTGCAGTTCTAACAAAACCTAGTCCAGCCTTGCCTTTTTGATGAACAAATTCATCAATCAAAGGTAGCACTGATTTAGGTTTTGAAAACCTAGCAACTAGCTCTCTCTCTCTTTCTGAAGATTGATCTCCAGTTTCTTAATTTGATCATTCTTATAGGTGATAGTACCCATCTGAATCACTGTAATGTGTTTCAGCCTGGCTACCTCATTCAGTTTTTGATCAATTTGCTTCTCAAAATCTGTTGCAACAGCCTTAAGATCAGCAATCTCCTTTGCCTGATTTTTGGCTAGGGTCTTGCTTTTCTTGTAGGCTTGCAACAACACCTTATATTCATCTATAAGCTGATGAATATCTTCCTCAGACTCAGATATATTCTCATCACTTGATGAAGAAGAATCTGAATCTGAACTAGAACAAGAAACTGAACCTGAACTTGAACCTTGTACCTGACTGGGTCCTGGCTGCTCCAGGATCTTGGCACTCTCTGTCAAAGCCATTAGTCCTTGGCAATGACTGTCTTCTTGTTCATAAATTGACTCCAAGATCTGTATGAAGTCTTCTCTTCTTCTTCTGCAAATAGTCCTATGTAGGCTTCAGCCTCAGACTCAGTTTCTGAAGAAGAGATGTCTGATAAAGTCTTCTCCTTCTTAGCCACAAAAGACTTTTCTTTCTTCCCTTTGAAGTGAGTCTTTTTCTTTTCACCTGATTCCTTTCTCTTCTCAGGACAATCTGCAATAACATGTCTCTGTCTATTGCAGCAATAGCAAACAATCTTTGAACTAGTTGCCCTGCTTGATTTTGTCCTTTTCTTGTCATACTTTGAAGACCTCTTTTTCTGATAAGAGTCTTCCTTTCCTTGAGATGTAGAAGGCCTTGACCTCCACTGTTTCTTTTTCAAAAACTTCTGAAAGTGCCTGGTGAAAGCAGCAAAGTCTTCATCACTTTCACTGCTCTTAGACTTTGTGCTTATAGACTCATCAGACTCTGATTCAACAACTTCTGGAGGTGGAGTTGAAGACTT
Source organism: Platanthera guangdongensis (assembly GCA_039583875.1). Classification (NCBI taxonomy): domain Eukaryota; kingdom Viridiplantae; phylum Streptophyta; class Magnoliopsida; order Asparagales; family Orchidaceae; genus Platanthera; species Platanthera guangdongensis. The sequence continues at coordinate 74,333,860 of CM077150.1, read as the reverse complement.
ATTCCTGCTCTTTTTGGGAACTTCTGTCTTGAAAGCAACAGTCCTTTCTTTGTGCTCAGTCCTTGTTGACTTCTCCTCCTCTTTTCTTACTGTTAACTGCATTTCATAAGATAATAGCTTTCCAAACAGTGTGGGAGGAGGAATTTCCCCCAACTTGGCCATTTCTCTTATGGCACAGATCTTGGTGTCCCAATCTTTGGTTAGGGACCTTAAGAACTTGTCATTTAGTTCATAGTTAGTGAACTCTCTTCCATAAGACATCAGTTCATTAACTATTCTGTAAAATTTCTTATAGCACTCAGTGATGCTATCACCCTTTCCTTGCCTAAAGCTTTCATACTCCTGATTAAGCAAGGACTTCCTATCTTGCCTAACTTCTTCAGAACCTTCCATATAGATAATGAGAGTATCCCACATCTCTTTTGCTGTTTTACAGTGAATTAAGTTCTGAAAGGTGGCATCATCAATGGCACTAACTATTATGTTCTGTGCCCTCTTGTCCATGGTTGCTAGGACAATCTCATCCTTGGTCATCTCAGAGAAATCCTTTGGAGTCCTCTGATTTGCATCCAATACTGAAATCTTCATTGGCACATAAGGCCCTTCCTTAACTGTAATGTAGATTCTAGGGTCAGAGGCTTCCATAAATAGCCTTACCCTCTCTTTCCAGATCCCAAAGATCTCCTTCCTACATATGGGTAATTTCATGGAACCCAACTCCTTGTGATTCTCATAAGAACCCATGTTTCTTGATGTTCTTGAATCTGTGAATTGCCTAACACTGAATCTGCCAGACAGGATCTCCTCAGACTGTTAGTCCTTGTTTTGAGGAACCTCCCTCTGATACCACTTGTAAGATATGTTACCTAAACACCTAGAGGGGGGGGGGGGTGAATAGGTGACCTAATCCTTTTTCTAACTTTGTTGGCAGTCAAACAGTTATATCACAGATTTCTAACAAGTCAATTTCAGCAATCAACAATAATCAAACAAACACAGATCATCCACAGCACAAACACAGCACAGCACACAGTGATTTATAGTGGTTCCCAAGATCTGGGTACATCCACTTTCCCCCTTCGCCTATCTAGCAGTGTACTAGATTCAGCCTAACTTCTCCACTGTCTCAGAACCCAAATTGGTTCCTACCTCAGGCCCAAAGCCTTACACTCAGCTTTATCCCAAAGCCTACACTCAGCCAATCAAGGCCTACACTCAGAGATCTATATCTCCTACACTTAGGCTAACATGCCCTACCCTCAGCCTTTATAAATATAGGCTTACAATCACTCAGATCCAATGGATCTTACAAGTTACAAATGTAATACAGATAATGACTCTACAACTCAGAATTACAGGAGGGGAGTTGAGAGATTCTTGATGAGTTCTTGGAAGAACTCAGCTGGATTCACCCTGACTTAGCTTTCTTCAAAGCTTCTTGAGTAGAACTGAATAAGGCTGAATCCTCTGCAGTTGTTCCTTGACCTCTGCCACTTAAGACCCAGAACTGAATCTGAATCCTTCTTCTCAGCCTAGTTCCTGAGGCTGATTACTTGGAAGGAGCCCTCTCTCTCCAACTTCTTAGATCTGCAAGATCTTCTTGTGTTTATTCTCTGTGTACCACTTTACAGATTACTTGAATAATCTGAACAATTACTTTGATTATTCTCACTTCTACTACAACAACAGTTTCTGTAAACTGTGGGTGCCTATTTATAGGCTTTCTTCATAGTAACCGGCTAGTCTGGTTCATAACTGACTTCTGACATCTCTGACAGTTGCTGTAGACTGGCTGGATCGGCAGCTGTCATGTCAACCAGTCACTTCTTGAAAATCTCTATCTGTCTGATAGTGTCGAGACTTTCTGTCTCTAAGTGTCGACACTTATAGTCCAAGTGTCGACACATGAATTGTAAGTGTCGACACAAGTCTACAAGGTGTCGACACAACTCTTTGTATGTCCCGACACAGATTCTTCTGCATGTGTCGACACTGAAATTGAGTGTCGACACAAGTACTTGTTCTTCTATCTTTTGCTGAATTCTTCTATGTGTCGACACATCTCCTTTGTGTCGACACAACTTCTTGTGTTGAATCTGTCAAGTGTCGACACTGCTTCTTGGTGTCGACACATAGTCTTTTATGTTGATTCTTGCTGAGTGTCGACACAGCTCCTTGTGTCGACACATCTTCTTGTGTTGAGACTTCAGCTGAGTGTCGACACAACTCCTTGTGTCGACACTTTCTGTCTGCACTTTTCTTTACTGAGTGTCGACACAGTTCCAAGTGTCGACACTTTCTGACTGGTGTCGACTCTGCATCCCAGGTGTCGACACAATGACTCCAAGTGTCGACACTGCTTGTCTGGGTGTCGGCACAAGCTTTCTCAAGTGTCGACACTTTCTCTCTGGGTGTCGACACATGGACTTAGAAATTTTTTGCTTCAGTCCAGTGATTTCTTAACCTGCACAAATAACTCAAACATACATCAAATACATTATGATGTATATCATTGAGTTGGGTGAGGCTTCTTCAAATCAGGTACATTTGACCAATGTACCCAACACTCGACCCATGCGGGGGTGAGGAGATGCCCCAAGAACTTTCCCCTGCTGGCCCCAAAGACACATTTTAGCGGATTCAATCGCATCTTGTACTTGCGCAGGGTGGCGAAGGTCTCCTCCAGGTCCCGGAGGTGGGAGTCCACATCCCGGCTCTTGATCATGAGGTCATCTACATACACTTCCAAATTCCTTCCCCTTTGCTCCTTGAAGACCCTGTCCATCATTTTCTGGTAGGTAGCCCCGACATTCTTCAGCCCAAAGGGCATCATCTTGTAGTAGTAGCATCCATCCCCGGTGATGAACGAGACATCCTTGACGTCTGGGGGGTGCATCCTGATCTGATGGTAACCTGAAAAAGCATCCAAAAAACTCATTACAGAAAAACCGACGGCTGAGTCAACCAGCGCGTCGATCCGAGGCAAGGGGTAACAATCCTTGGGACAAGCTTTATTAAGTAAGGAAAAGTCGATATACATCCTCCATCAGCCATCCCCCTTTTTGACCATCACGACATTGGAGACCCAGCCGGGGTACTGAATTTCGGACACGAAGCCAGCTTTGAGAAGTTTCGCCACCTCCTCTCGGATGGGTTCCGCCAGCTTGTCTGCCGTGGATCTTTTCTTCTGCTGAACGGGGCGTGTTCCCGGGTCCAGGTTGAGGCGGTGGCAAGCCACATCCGCGTCAACCCCCGGCATCTCCGCGGCGTTCCAGGCGAAGATGTCCACGTTCTTCCGGATGCACTCCAGCATCCTGCCTTGGTCCTCCGGGGTCAGCCCTCCGCTGACGCGAACCTTCTCCATCCTTCCTCCCCGGGTGAGCACCTCCAGCTCCACCACTTCTTCTGCTGCCTCCAGCCTGGATTGCTCTGTCCATCCTTCGGCGTCCCTTTTCTCCGGAACGGGGACCTCTACCTCCATCGCCTCCTTCTCGACCCTCACCTCGGTCACCTCCTCCAGACTTCCTCCTGCCGCCTCCTCGGCGCAGCCCTTCTCTCCCAGCTCCTCCCTCTCTGCTTCCTCTTCGACCTCCTCCATCCTTCGCCCCATCTCTTCGGCTCCCACCTGCTAAGAGATGGTGTTCACCACAGTGACATAACACTCCCGTGCCACCTTTGGATCTCCCCTAACCCTGACTTGGATCCCCTCGGCGTTGAACTTCAAGCATTGATGAAAAGATGAGGGGACGCAGCGGAAGGCGCTGATCAGGGGCCTCCCAAAGATGGCGCTGTAGCTGCTAGGGGCGTCCACAATGACGAACTTGCAGTTTCGGGACTGCCCCCCCAAGGTGACATGGAGTCCAACTCCTCCCTCTACTTCCTTCCTTTCTCCCGAAAAACCAAATAAGGGGCCATCTGAGGCCATCACCCTCTTTGCCTCCACCTTCATCGCGTCGAACGCCTTTTTGAAGACGACGTTGACGGAGCTCCCGTTGTCCACGAGGATCCGAGAGACGGTGAAGTTCTCAATGGCCGCCTTGATGACCAGCGCATCACAGAACGGATCCTCGTGGTCTGGTAGATCACTCCTGGAGAAGGTGATCCTCTCCTCCGGAGGTGGGGTTTGGGATGTAGAGGCGACGCTCCGCCGGTACATGGTGTGGAGACTGGCCTTGCGGGAGGCCTCGATCCCTGCTCCCCCGTGGATCATCCCGATCCCTCCTCGGGTCCCCACATCCACCCGGTCTTCACACCGATCCTCCTTCGCCCGAGGCAGAACCTCCTCAATCCTTACTTCCTGTCGCGCCTCCTGCTGCTGCCGCTCCCTGTTCCCCCTCATCTCCAAGAATTCCGGGCACGTGGCTGTTGCGTGCCCCTCTTCCTGATGGAAGTCGCAATAGGGCAGCTCCACCCTAACCTCCCTCATTCTTCTCCTCCACACTCCTCTCCTGGCCCCCAAGGCTATGGCCATGGCCTCCTCTTGATCGGGGAGCCGGGGCCTCTGGCCCTGCCTCCAGCCTGGGGGGTGGAATTGGTCTTGCCTCCCCTGAAAGTGACCTCTTCCGAAGTTCCCCCTCTGTGGCCCCTGCCCCTGCCACTCTGGCCTCCAGCCTAGCCGACGGTCGGGCTCTTGACGCCCCCACCCCGGCTACTGCGGCCCTTGGAGCTGCCTCTGCTCCCTCTGCCTCGGTTCCCCTCTTCTCTCCTCCTGTCCTCTTCCTCCCTTCGACTCCCTTTCCTCCTCTGTGGCCCACCTGGCCAGCTTTATTGCAAACTACGGGTTCGACGCATCCCCGTCAACCTCTCTCGCCGCCCTCTCCATCAACTCCTCATAGGAGAGGGGGGGAACTCTCTTCAGCTCCATCCGGAAGAATCCCTGCTGCAGGCCCAGGGTGAAGGCCATCATCAGACTATGGCCCGACATCTCCTGGACCTGAGTAACTTCCTCCTGGAATCGGTCTACATAGCTCCCCAACGTCTCGTTTACTCCCTGCTTGATGTGAAACAGGGACTCGGACTCCTTCTTCCTCTTCTTCGAAGTGGTGAATCTCAGCATGAATCCTCGTCGCAAGTCCTCGAAGCAATAGATGGAGCTGGCCGGTAGCTGGTGGAACCATTCTCTCGCTTTCTCCCGGAGGGTGATGGCGAAGAGCCGGCACTTGAATCCGTCCGACATCTGACGGATGGAGACCACGTCCTCGAACCATTGGACATGCTGTACCGGGTCTCCCTTCCCAGTGTAGTAGGACATCTCGGGCTCCCTGAACCCGTCTGGAACCGGAGCTGAAGAGACCAACTCGCTGAAAGGGCTCCCTCCCCCTACTGGGCGAGCTGGCGAGTCTCGCGAGCCCAGCTCGCCGAAGCGACCTCGGCCTGCCGAGCCGGGGAAGAGCTCGCGCCCGGGGAGCTCGCACCTCGGCCTTCCTCGGCCACTTCCTTCCCAGCTCGCCTGCCGGGAGCGTCCTCGCCCAATGAAGGGGCGGCCGCGATCTGTTTTGCCGGAGTCGAGCACTCGGCCCGCCTGCCGAGTGCGAACTTGACCAGATTCAGCACCTCATTTCTGAAGTCTTCGAACATTCCCACCATTGCGAGAGGCGGGGGGGGGGGGGGGGGCGGCGAGCTCGGCCTGTCGGATCCTTGTCCCGTCATCGAGCTCGCGGAAACTTTTCTGCGCTGACCACTGTCCACGCTCACCGCACCAAAATGTTGAAACCGGAATCCGGCTTCCTATGGAGCTCGCCCTTGGGAAATGGGTGGTCTCGCGCCTACTTCGCCCCTGCAAGAAAAAACAACAAGACAAGGAGAAACAGACCCAAGGGCTCGGCGGGGAGGTCCCACCACAAACCCGGAAGATCTCAGAGCGCTTCCCCTCCTTAGCCTGAAGCCGAGCTAAGGTACCCTCAGAAAGCACTTAGAGATTTTGGGGAGAGGAGCACAGGGGGAAAAACCTGCTTTCTGGGGTACCCCTTGGGTCATATTTATAGTTTTTGAAATCCGGACTGCCAATAACCAAAATAACTGACCTGAAATTACCAGGAAACCCTTGGCTGGGCCTGCCAACAGCCAAACTCCGCTATTTTGAAGGGCTATGGGCAGACCAGCAGGGGTAAAACAATAAAAAGTACCTCTGACCCCCAGGCGAGCTGGGAGCTCTGGCCACCTCGGCGTGCTCTGCTCGCACGCTGCTGCCGAACTCCACTGCGAGGGTGCGAGTTGCAGCCCGCTCGGCGAATGCCGAGCTCGGGGTCGCCGATCGACGATCTCTGGCTGGCGGATGCCGAGCTCAGGCTCGCCCCTGTTGATGCCGAGCTCGCCTGCTGCTGCCGAGCTCCCCTGTGACCTTGCTTGCCGGACACGGGGTTGTACATGTGTGATATATATATATATATATATATATATATATATATATATATATATCTGTATATGAATTTCTATGCCTGCAGGGAAGGAATACCACTGCCCTGGGAAAGGGGTAGGGTCGTTATAAATTGGTCAGCTGAATGCTGACCGTTGCCTTGTTTTCCACCGTTTGGTGGGATGTCCCTGTGCAGGTGTTGGAGAACCGAGCGGGACACATAAGGGCTGAAGTCCCTGCTGCTGCTGCTGCTGCCAGCCCTTGAAGGTGAAGTTGAAAAATGTTATGTTTTGTTCACGTGTAGCTGGCCTGCGAACCGATGTTTGGAATCCACACTTGTAACGAGTAACTGTAAGGCCATAAGGTCAAATGATATTATATTTGGTATACATTTCTATATAAATGTGGTTGTTTATGTTTATAGTGGACATTCATGGTGAGAGTTCAATTTTCATGTTAAAATCTTCCTCTAGTATGCTTTGAGTTAGGGTGCGATTGTGAATTGGTATTAACTTGTAACTTACCCGCCTGTTTTGTGGCATATGGTGTGGGGACCCGGTCGGACCTTCTATTATATGCTATGTGAATGGCTGGAGATGTTACATTGTGCTCCATATGATGGTGTGGTCTAAGCAATAGTTCTTACCATCGGTTGTGCTTGAATTGCTAAAATTGGCAAAATGGAGTAGTTGATGGACAAGCCTGATGGTGTTGTGATCCATGTGCGGGTGGGGTCTCAGCGGGAGTTCTTGGCCTCGGGCTTGTATGCCTTTGGGGACATGTGATAGATGTGATGTGATGATGTATGATGATGTGTTAGAATCATACATGTTATAGGGTGCCTTGGGTGAAACCTAGGTTTGCTTTCATGTTGCATTGTAGGATCATTATATTTAAATGCTCAACATAGAAACATGTTTGATGTTTGTCATACCCATCCCTATTATTTTTATGTTATTTTATCACATAGAATCAAAGCGGGTTGGTTAAAGTGGAGAGGCGCACCAGGGATCTTATGTGATCGTAAAGTACCATTAAAATTCAAGGGAAAGTTTTACCTTACTGCAATTAGACCAGTGATGCTCTATGGTTCTGAATGTTGGCAGTGAATTATGTACATGAGCAAAAATGGGAGTTGCGGAGATGAGAATGCATAGGTGGATGTGTGGACACACGAGACTGGATAAAATTAGGAATGAATGTATTAGGTTTAAGACATGACTAACAACAATTGCAGAGATGATGAGAGAAGCTCGACTAAGATGGTTTGGACACGTACAAAGGATACCATTAGAGGCACCTCTTAGGCGTTGTGAGAGTCCAGTCATTAGGCATGCTAAATGAGGGAGGGGTAGACCAATAAAGACTTGGAATGAAACTATACAAAAAGATATAATGTACTTAGGCATTAATAAGATTATGACAAAAGATAGGACACAATGGCGACAAAGGATCCATATAGCCGACCCCACTGTATTGGGACAAGGCTTGAGTGTTGTTGTTGTTATGGTTTATTACATATGCATACAAAGTGCTGATATGTAGGGTGATGGAGTCCTCTGGAGTTCGCTAGGGACGGCCGGGAGGAGGGCTATTTGTTACACAGTCAAGGTCAGCCTTAGCTGACCCACGTTACATCAAATTTTTATAGGGTAAGGACTGCAAGCCGGAGCTAACTCGCCGGCCAAAAAAGCATAAGCCTCATGAAGTGTTCCTCCTGTTTTGGTAGTGTGTTATGTTTCCTTTACTCTGTTTTCGGCTTTCATGCCGATGTAGCATAGCATTGTCGTACTCTTAATTTGAATGATATGATGAAAGTTGATTTGATTATGTAGTTGATATAAGACAATACAACCATTTTTAGAATTATGTGATTGTGGACTGTTTTTAGTTTCTGTTTAGAGTTTTCGCTATTTTATATTTTGAGTTTTGAGATGAGTAATATTCTTATATCATTTTATAATATCAAAGTTGTGACGTATATATGTTGTGGGGCCCCGATTATACCATATTATATGGTCATTGTAAGGGAGGTGTTACAAACGCAATGCCTCTTTGCTTGTCTATAATTAAGAAAAGATGTAATTGTTCGTCAATAACAGTCAAATAAATTTTTTATTTACTACTACATTCATTTAGTTAGAAAACATTCGGGCCTTTAAATAGTCAAGATTTAAGCAAACAAACAAATACAATAGTCTTTTGGCTGTTATATAACAAATTCGGTCGGATATGCAACAAATAGGGTTGCCAATTAACAATGACGACCAATATCTACCAAATCAATATATCTATAATAACTACCGAACTCGATAGAACAAAATTGAATGATATCAATATGCTTACTAAATTAATTGATTACTCAGCATTCCCGGCTTGCAGATTTTCTGTCATCATTAAAGTGGTTTTCTTTCAAGGAGTTCCTGCTGGTAGTTGAAGAATGTAGAACGTTTCACATAATTCGAAATGCTGACCGAGTAAATCTACAGGTAGATGAGGTTCTTCTTGCCCTCCATTCTTAGGGCAGATGAGTTTTTCTTGCGGTGCAGCAACTCCCTTAGGTAATCTTCCTTTTTAACAAGGAGGGAGGAAGGAGTTCGAGTTGCAAATATTCCTTAGGGAAGAGTTTTTTTTTCTGGTGGAGGAAGTAAGAAGAGTGAATGAAAATGTGAGGAAGAAAGAAGGTTCGGGCAATCGAGCGGCAAATATTTTTTATGTTAGATTTTATTGTTGGGGCCACGCGTAAAATATGATGTATTCAAAATTGCACATAGAGAAAGGTGCACCAAAAAAATTCCCTAAAAATGACCCGAATGTGAGCTTAGATGTCCGACAAATTGGCACCCGAAGCCTGGGCAGAACCTAGATTAATGTTTATCCAACAAATAATTGCTCACGGTTGGCTTGTTTAATACATTAGAATGTCGTTCAGCTGTAGGGGGCTGTGCTGCCTGCCCATTTTTTATTTTTTATATCGTTTTTACAAAAAAATATTTATATATATCTATATTATATCTGTACAACATTAAAAGCGAAAAGTTGTCTTTGGTGAACTGAAACATTTAAAAATATTAACTATGCTCTCATTTTTTATATTTTAATGAATTACATATATTATAATTTATTTCAAAAAAATAAAATACAATATTAATTCAAGTAATTACACTATTCTAAAATTAAAAGTAATGATGAAAATAAATTAAAATCTAATTTTTTTAATAGAGCTCCTGCACGTACTATTGTAGATTATCATTAGACATGTCAATGGTCTTTTCAAGTAAGTCTATCAATAGACATATCAGCGGTATTTTCGAGAACCTACCGTTAAACCCATATTAATTAATATTATATTTTTTTAAGATGCATTAAATAATTGATAGGAGCGAAGCCCCAAACCTAACACAAGTCAAGGTACTATTGTGATTTCCCATAGGGGCGAAGCCCCATGTCTGTCTCTCAAAAAAATTTTGGGCGGGTTAAGCTCATATTTCAGGCGTGAGCATTTAAATAGGACCGGGCCTCACTCTTTTCACTCCTTTGCACGAAAATTTTCCCGCTTGCCACCTTGAGAGTGTGAACCGCGGCAAAAACAGTAGTTTCCCTAGCTAAACGTCATCGGACGATGAAGCCATCGTCGCAGCAAACCTTCACGCCGGCGGGTTCGAAGTACTATGCCGCCCAGCTTGACCCAAAGCTAAAGGAGGAGGTTCAACCCTCTCAGGTATTTCCTCCACTACCGATCTGCAATCCATCCTTCCATTTTATCTGGATCTATATTTCTTTGCTCCTTATTTCTTATTACTGAGTTTAGCTACCACTAGTCCGGTCGGATTTTCTGATATTGTATCTTTTTTAATGCCTTATATCAGCTCCTCCGGCTAGAATTATTGTTCTATACAAAATGATCACATTTGTTCTTGCATATTGCTAATCCCATCTTTTAAACGATTTGTTCTTGTTTTTCAGAACATTGCCAGTGTCGTATTTCTCGTTGTTCATTCGGAGGACGAAGCTTACAATATGTACTATGAGTATGCACACAAAATAGAGCTTAGCATTCGAATAGCACATGTACTATACTTGATACACACTCAAATCATCAAGTCAAGAGAATATAAATGTTCCAAAGCTGGTTATAAGCGTTCCAAAGAAGAACTTGTTGAACCTCAGGTGAAATTTCATAGACTAGATAGTAGAACATGATGTTTGACATGCATACATTTCAACGTTCATACAAAGGGGAAAAATTGGATAGTTGTAAATGTTTATCTTATGATTGAGAATGAGCTAGAAGGGGGTGAATAGGTCCAATTTAAACCTTGGCTACTTTTTAAAATCTGAGATATACTTTCTTTATGATAATTTTCTCATTCAAATATTACAAGATAATCTTGACAGCAATTTAAAACTATTACAACACAGCACTCACAACACAGTACACACAGTTTTATAGTGGTTCCCAAATTTATGGGTACATCAATTTTCCCCTTCGCTTATCTAGTAATGAACTAGATGCGGCCAAACTCCTTCTTCCTTTACTCAGATTCTTAGATCTTACAGCTCAGAGCCCAGCTAGCCCCTACAACTCAGACTTTACAAGTCTTACCACTCAGATCACCAAGATCCTACACCTCAAGTTTTTCACAAGAACTCTACCTCAGAATGTATCCACACTCCTACTCCTCAGGCAAATCGTGCCCTATAACTCAGAGAAATACTCACTTCTCTTACCTCAGGCAATCTCTGTCCTACCTCAGCCTTTATAACACAGGCTTACAACTCAGATAAAATGATTCCCTTACACTCAGATCTATAAGTAGATCTTACAAAATTAACAAAGGTAAGAGAAATTGATTCAGAATTAATCACCCAGCTAGAGAGTAATGATGGATCTGATCCAACCCTTCTTAGCTTTTCAAAGTTTCTTGAAGTTGAAATTATGGTAGATCTAGGCTAGAGAATGTTGAAGACGATTCTTGATTCGGCCTCTCTCCACCTTCTGAATTCTAGCTGATTGCTTCTTAGATATGGTATTGCAAAATTTTTCTTCTCTTTTTTTCTGAAGAGTTGATCTCTTTATATAGGCTATGTCAAAGGTAACCGGTTGATTCAGTTAATAACTGATATCTGACAGTTTTGATAGTTGTCAGCACCTCTAGCTTGATTTGTGTACTTTGGAATCAAATTTGCTTGAGGTATTGAAACTTGTCTATTGGATGAGTCGACACCAGTCCTTGGTGTCGACACTACTCTTGTAGTGGTGTCGACAAACTTCTGAATGTGCCAACACAACCTTCACCTTGTCTCGACACAGCTGATGTAAAATGTGTCGACACTAGTCCTGAGTGTCAACATTGCTTGTTTCCAGTCTTGACTCAGCTTGTGAAGTGTGTCGACACTAGTCCTGAGTGTCGACACAATTGTCTTCAGACTCGACATTGCTTGTACAGAGCTTGTCGACACTTGTCCTTAGTGTCGACACAGCTTCTCTTTGTCTCGACATAACTTGTTTAGTGTGTGTCGACACTAGTCCTGAGTGTCGACACAACTTGTGCAGTATGTGTCGACACTAGTCCTGAGTGTCGATACAGTTGCTTTCTTGAATCATAGTGTCGACCCAAGTCCTGTGTGTCGACACAACTTTCTTCTTGTCTCAGCACTTCTTGTTTAAGTGTGTTGACACTAGTCCTGAGTGTCGACACAGCTTTCTTTTTGTCTCAGAACAACTTTGACAAAGGTGTCGATACTTGCCTAGTGTCTCGACAATTTTGTACTTAGATTTATTTGTCTGCACACAAGAACCTAACATTCATCAAATACAACTATATGTATATTATTGAGCTGAAAGGACTTCTTCAAATCAAATACATTGTGACCAATGTACTCAACAATCTTCCCCTATTTGGAGAAGTCATAACTTCAATTCAATGATATACAACATGATACCAAAAATATATTATGATAAAAACATTAAGAGTACAATGCAGTACAGTATGTAAAATAACACAGATAAAACACATTTAACAATAATAGTGCTGAACAGAAAGTAAGACAAACAATTGCAATCCTAATTAATAACACATGAAATGTTGAGTAAACCAATATTTTCATTAATTGTTTATCACAAGGTTTACTACTACAAGCTTTGGGTATTCAATAGTTACATAACAAGTTTTTTTATAAAATTTAAAAAACAAGAACATTCTATGGCAGCACTAACTCTTTGATGACTATGCATTTTACGATTGTATCTTTGCTTTCACCTCAGGTACCTTGTCATTAGCAACCTTCTTTCCTTTGTCAATCTTAGCTTTAGCTTTTGCAATTGCTTATTCTTTCAGTCTTTGTCTTTCAAAATAATAATATGGTTATGAGAAATATTTATTGGGCTCAACTGAATTAGCAGGTCGCTTTCCTTTCTTCAGATCATGTCCGAACTTTTGGATAACTTCTTGCTACTTTAAATGTTTTGCTCATTCCTGTTCTGAATATCATTTACCTCTGTCAGTCACATTTCAATTCACTGCCTTTCATGTAGTGAGAATTATTGATCTGGAGGTTGGGCTCCACTACTCAAAATCTGGTCTAGCTTCAGCTTGTTCTCTAAACCTTTTCTTTGAAAGTTGTGTCTCTTTTTCTTTGATCATAACATATTCAGACATCTTCAACTTTTGACATATAACACTTTGAACTGATGGTGGAGGACTGTACATATGTTAGACAGCTGCTTGGATGGTCTTAAATGTAACTTGTGCTGCAGGATTATACATGGTTTGCTTAGCAGCATGAGTTCCAGGGCAATGAGGTGCTTCAAATTGAGCTGGTTGACAACCAGACTCGTCAGTCTGATCTCCATCATACCATAGGGGAGGATAGCCTAAAGTGTCTCTGATATTATTTGATATGCAGGTAGCATGTTCAGAGCTGGCTCTTATCATTACCATATCCCCTTTATGACTTCTCTTTAAACATGATCTCTCAGATCATTCTTGTGAAATCTGACATGTCCATCTAAGTAATTGATACCTGAAGTGACAGTATTCTTTACTTTCAGTAAATTGTTGTCCAAACTCTTGTTAGAAGCTTTTATATCTTTAAGCAAGGAGGCTAAATGGTTTGCTAGTTGAGTTTCCATGACCTTTGTAGCAACAGCTATTTTGTTGTCTAACTCACTAAACTGCTCAGTCAGTTTAACCATTATTTCTGTATGCAGGGCTATCATGTTTTCATCCAAAATTCTCTGATTTTCAAGGACATAGCCTCATTTGACAACCATCTCATCTGTAGTTGTCTTGGACTCTTGCTGCTGTTTAGCAATATAGACTACAACATTAGCTCCTTTCTCAAAGAAAGTAGTCATTTTAGTTTTCAAAAGATTGACTTCAAATCTTATTGACTTAATATCCTGAGTTAGTTGAAACTGCAGCTCTTTATTGTTGTCATCTACATACTTCTCTAGATCCTGCCTTTGCTTATCCAGCATTATCTGAATTTGTACTAGTAGAGAGCCAGTATCCTCTGTAGGAACAGCTGGTGTCCCAGATTGTAAATACTGTTTGTAGCTCTTGCTACTCTTCTTAATTTCAGATAACTTTCTTTTCTTTAGCTGAGATTCTTCTGCTTCTTCAGATTCAGAAGAACTTACCTCTTCAACTTTAGGTGTCTTTTTGGTTTTGTCAATGCATGGGGCCAACTCCCCCTCAACTCTTGTACCTTTCTCATTACTATTGATATTTTCCAAGGTAATATCTTCATGCTGAATTTCAGCATCAGGAACTTCAATTTGGGGAATTTCATCTATCTCCCCCTGTAAGTTAGTTTCTTTAGAAAGAAGAATTTCTTCTTCAGTCTCTTTTGGAATTTCTTCCCCCATCTATTTCTTAGATATTTCTTGTTCAGGCATCTTAGAGTGTTCCAGTTCCTGTACAACATCCATTATTATAGCGGTAGCTGTATCCATTGGTAATTCATTGAGGTTCTTCCCCTCAATTTTGTTGAAGTATTAGACCGGGCGGCTTAGCGGTCTGATCCAGCGGTTTGTTGACCGAGCGGCTTAGCGGTCTGATCCAGCGGTTTGTAGACCGGGCGGTCTATCGGTCTACCTCTGCGGCCTGTTCTATCCTGCTGGAGTTGCCGAGCGGTTAGCCCATCTGTCTAACCGCGCGGCCTATGCGGTCTCCATTATTCTAGCCGCTCAGTACTGTAAATGTTTAGTCCCACATTGTTTGTATACTCTCTTTCTTATCTCCTCCATTCTATATAAGGGAGGCCATACCTTTGTAAATGATATCTTTTTTGGATAATAAAATTTCAATTATTCAAAGGTTTGTTCGCATGTTCTCTACTTTTCGCTTCTTGTCTCTACTTTCTAACATGGTATCAGAGCACACGGTCATTTCCTCTTGATTCTGTGCGCCCTCTGTTGTTCACGGCTTCTTTTCCGCGCTCTGCGACTTGATTCGCGGCTTGCCCTCTCTTCTATCCGCGTGGCTTGTTTCTATCCGCGCATCTTGTTTTTGTCCGCCAACCTATTCGCGCGGCTTGCTCCTTCTTGGTTCTCTTCTCCTACTACTCTTTGTCGCAGCGACCTGTTTCGTTGTCGCCGCGCTCCTTGTTCTTTCTTGCCTCTCCGACTTCCTAGTCGTTGCGGTCTGTCCCTGTCCGCGTGTGTATTGTCTCTCTACTCGCGGTTTGCTGCTGTGATCTGCCTGACCGTGCGGGTTGTTCCTTTCTCACCCGCATCTTGGTCGCGGTCGCCAGCTCTTCTCCTCTTTTCTGTTCGCTCGGGCTTCTCAGTTCGTGCGACTTCTTCCCCGCCGTGCCTTTGACCGCCTTCTAGCCGCTGCTGTGATCTGCCTGACCGTGCGGGTTGTCTCTTTCTTACCCGCATCTTGGTCGCGGTCACCTGTTCTTCTCCTCTCTTCTGTTCGCTCGGCCTTTTCAGTCCGCGCGACCTCTTCCCCGCAGTGCCTCTTTCTAGCCGCTACTGTTCGCGCGGCTTCCTCTGTTTTCTAACCGCTCCTGTTCGTGCGGCCTCTTCTGCTTCCGGGTTCTATGACTACCTCCGGTCTCACCACTACTCCTGCAGCTCCTTCTCCTCCTCCTCCTTCGGGCAACCTTGGCACCCTTTCCAAGCTTGTGGGCTCCAACTATCCCGATTGGAGCGTCTCTTTCACCTTTCTCCTTCGTTCTCAACGCAAGCGTCATCACCTCACCGATGACCCTCCTCCTCGCACCTCTCCTGAGTTTGATGACTGGGATGCGAGTGATGCTCTTGTTTGCACCTGGCTGGCCAACAGCCTTTCTGATGAGTGCCTTCCCGTCATTCGCCATGATGAGACGGTCAAGGCCGCTTGGCTTCACCTCGCTGCTCTCTATTCTAAGGGGGGCCAGACATCCCGCATTTACACTCTCTATACGGACCTCTTTGCCCGCCCTTCCATGTCCCCAGCTGCGGCTTATCAGCAGGTTCAGGCTCTTGGGGCTGAAATCCTCCAGAATCGCCCCTTCTCCGCGGACTTGGCCGACCAGCACAAACACTTCCAGGAACTCCTGGTTGTTTGTTATCTTCTTCGTCTTCCCGACTCTTATGATATGATCCGCCAGCAGATCTTGGGTGAGGCGGAATCTCCTACTTTGGATGCCACTGCGGCTCGCATTGCCGCCGTTACTTCGCTCCTCCAGCGGCCTCTGTTGGCCTCCCCCCCTTCCTAGGACTCCTTTGCTCACCAAGCTCAGCGGGGGGGGGGGGGGGGGGGGGGGGGCCCGAGTGGCCAAAGCTCCTCTGGCGGACGGGGTTCCTCCCGGTTCTTCTGCTCTCACTGTAATCGTACTGGCCATACTGTTGACCGCTGCTGGCAGAAACATCCTCATCTTCGCCCTTCCGGTGATGCTCCTTCGGCCTCCGCCTCTTCTAGGCCGTCTGCCTCTATGGCCACGACGTCAGGTAGTGCCCACGTCGTTACCCAAGGTAAATGGCTGATTGACTCCGGTGCCACCAATCATATGACGGGCAACCCTCATTGCTTCTCCCGCCTTGAGACCCATGACCGCTTACCCCCAGTTCGTGTGGCGGATGGTTCCCCGTCTCCGGTTCATGGGACGGGCATGGTTCAACTCACTCCATCGCTTTGCTTGGAGGATACCCTCTATGTCCCGAAGTTCCCGTGCAATTTGTTATCTGTTACTACTTTATGCCGACAACTTCAGTGCTCCGTTTTATTCACTCCCACTACTTGTTCTTTTCAGGACCCGAGGACCCAGCGGACGATTGCTACTGGGACTGAGAGCGGCGGCCTCTACTTCCTCGACGATATTTCAGCTCTTTCTGCCTACTCCTCCTCCACCAATCTCCTTCAGTGGCATCTTCATCTTGGACATCCTCCTCCTCGGCTTATTCGTCAGCTTCTGCCCCACTTACCTCCCACCAGTTCTCCGCTCAACTGTGATGCGTGTCAGCTTGGCAAACATCATCGCTCCTCCTTCCCACCGAAGCAGGGCCGTGGCTCCTCTCGCATTTTTGATCTTATTCATTCTGATGTATGGGGTCCTGCTCCTACCCTCACAGTTGGTCGGGGCAGTTCCTATTTTGTCACTTTTATCGATGATTTTACTCGATGTACCTGGGTGTATCTCTTAAAGGATCGCTCTGAACTATTTTCTGTTTGGCAATCTTTTTACTTTATGATTAAGACTCAATTTGCTATTTCTATTAAAGTCTTACGTTCTGATAATGCCAAGGAATATCTGTCTCATGAGTTCTCCGCGTTCTTTCACCAACACGGCCTCATTCATCAAACGACTTGTGTTTACACCTCCCAACAGAATGGGGTGGCGGAGCGTAAAAACCGTCACCTGCTTGATGTTGCGCGTACTCTCATGACGCAGATGCACGTCCCTCGCTCCTACTGGGGCTACGCTGTGCTCCTCGCTTGCTATCTCATCAATCGCATTCCCTCCACGGTCCTCCACGGCCGGACTCCCTTCTCCCTTCTCTACCCCCACCAGGAACCTTTTCCTCTTCCTCTCCGTGTCTTTGGCTGTACGGCCTTTGTTCACGCTCCCTCCGCTACCCGCGACAAGCTTTCCCCCCGTTCCACCAAGTGTGTCTTTTTGGGGTACTCTACCACTCAAAAAGGCTATTGCTGCTTTGACCCCCTTCTCCGCAAGCAGTTTGTCTCCGCCGATGTGACTTTTTTCGAAAATGCTTCCTATTTCTCTCCTTCCTCTTCTCTTCCTTCTCTTCCTTCTGATATCTCCGTTCCTTCCACACCTCTCCACGTTTTCCCACCTTCGTCTCCTCCTCCACCCACTCCTTCCCAGTCCGTCTCCCCACCCACCCCTCCACCCTCCTCTCCGCTGCCGTCTCTCTAGTCCCGGGCCAGCCTTCTCCGCCACGGACGCTCCGGTCGCTGACGCTCCCGTCGCCGACGCTCCCGATGATCTGGATGTTCCCATTGCCCTTCGCAAAGGGGTGCGGGCGTGTACTCAACACCCGCTCACGGCTGTTGTTTCTTATGATCAGCTTTCTCCTTCTAGCAGGTGTTTTGCCTTGGCTATCTCTGCTACTTCTACTCCCCGTACCTACCAGGAGGCTCTCGCTCTCCCTCATTGGAAGTCTGCCATGGATGAGGAGATGGCTACTCTTACTGAACGGGGTACCTGGACCCTGGTTCCTCCTCCCGTGGGCACTGATGTGGTTGGCTGTCGCTGGGTCTTTGTTGTGAAGTTTCGCCCCGACGACACTGTGGATCGCTACAAAGCCCGGCTGGTGGCCAAGGGCTTTACTCAGACTTATGGCGTTGATTACTTTGATACCTTCTCTCCGGTTGCTCGCCTCAGCACCATCCGAGTTCTCTTTTCTGTGGCTGTTAACCGGGCTTGGGCTATTTCCCAGCTTGATGTGAAGAATGCCTTTCTCTATGGCGATCTTCAGGAGGACGTCTATATGGAGCAACCTCCTGGGTATGTTGCTCAGGGGGAGACACATGTCTGTCATTTGAAGAAGGCCATTAATGGCCTAAAGCAGAGCCCTCGGGCATGGTTCGAAAAATTCAGTGGTATTGTGGCAACCATCGGCTTTCAAAGGAGTTCGACCGATCACTCCTTATTCATTCGCAAAACGGCCTCGGGACTGGTGGTTTTGGCCGTATATGTGGATGATATTCTCCTTACTGGTGATGACCGAGATGGGGTGGACCTGACGAAGAAGCACCTCCGTCAGCACTTGGTCACGAAGGATATGAGCTCCCCAAAATACTTTTTGGGGATAGAAATCTCTCGGAAACCTGACTCCTTGGTTCTCTCTCAACGGAAGTATGCCCTTGATCTTCTTCGAGAAGCAGGCTTGACAGGTGCCAAACCAGCTCATCTTCCCATGGCTGTTGGAGAAGACAAAACGTGGACGGATGAATCGCCTCCTCTATCTGATGTCACACGGTACAGACGTTTGGTAGGGAAACTCATCTATCTCACGGTGACTAGACCCGACATCGCCTACGCTGTAGGAAAGGTCAGTCAGTTTATGCAAGCTCCCAGGGAGTGTCATCTTCAGTCAGCCCTGAAGATTTTAGAGTATATCAAAGCAGCACCGGGCAGAGGGTTACTCTTCCAGAAGAATGGCCATCTGAGAGTTGAGGCCTACTCAGACTCAAGTTACGCGGATGACAAAGGCGATCGTAAATCCACCTCAGGTTTTTGTACCTTTGTTGGAGGTAATCTCGTGAGTTGGAAGAGCAAGAAACAGTCTGTTGTTTCCAGATCCAGTGCCGAAGCAGAATACCGGAGTATGGCGTCAACTACGTGTGAGTTAAAGTGGTTGCGGGCTCTCATGCTTGACCTGGGCGAGGTATATGATTATCCTCTCCCTATGTTCTGTGACAACAAGGCCGCTATACACATATCCAGAAATCCGGTCTTCTATGAGAGAACGAAGCATATAGAGGTTGACTGTCACTTCATTCGGGAGGAGATTTTGAAGAAACAGATTTGTACTCCTTTTGTCACCTCTGACAAGGAGTTGGCAGATATCTTCACCAAGCCGGTTTCTACTTCCTTCTTCCGCATTTGTGACAAGCTGAGCATGATTGATATCTATGCTCCAGCTTGAGGGGGAGTGTTGAAGTATTAGACCGGGCGGCTTAGCGGTCTGATCCAGCGGTTTGTTGACCGAGCGGCTTAGCGGTCTGATCCAGCGGTTTGTAGACCGGGCGGTCTATCGGTCTACCTCTGCGGCCTGTTCTATCCTGCTGGAGTTGCCGAGCGGTTAGCCCATCTGTCTAACCGCGCGGCCTATGCGGTCTCCATTATTCTAGCCGCTCAGTACTATAAATGTTTAGTCCCACATTGTTTGTATACTCTCTTTCTTATCTCCTCCATTCTATATAAGGGAGGCCATACCTTTGTAAATGATATCTTTTTTGGATAATAAAATTTCAATTATTCAAAAGTTTGTTCGCTTGTTCTCTACTTTTCGCTTCTTGTCTCTACTTTCTAACAAATTTGTTCTTTTTTTGGAATGTTCTCCCCCTGCACCTCATCACTTATTCCATGTGAGAGTCTTGGAGATCTTCTTAGTTCTTCCCCAACATCCTTATCTGAGCTAAACTCCACTTGCTCCTCTGAATCACTTGAGGACTCAACTTCCACTACCACAATTTTCTTCCCTTTTACCTCCTTTTTCTTCTTGGGTTCTAGAGTTTCTTTAGACAAAACTCTGTCTCATCATGGCAGAATTCTCAAGTCCATTCTCTTCATATGATTTATCTTAGACGCAATCTTCTGATTGGTACTATCTGGAATTGCCTTTACCAGATATAGACTAACAATTCTGCCCATATTGGGCTTCTGAATCCCTTCTGTTATTTTATAAAAGACTACCCAGTTCCAATCAGCTTGATTCTGAAGATAATCCTTGTCATCAGGCTAAACATAAATGTTGAAATCCTCTCATGTGCTCCAGTCTTATAGAGGAGCACATTTCCAACTACTTCAGATAGAAATTTTCCTTGGGAATTCATTCCCTTCATGTTTAAAGAACTACCAAACCTAGTGGTTGGAGCTAGTCCACACCACTCTAATGCCTCTGCAGTCTTGCTTGAATCCAGTTCATCTTCCTATGCAGTTCTTGGAATCTGAAAGACTCTAGCCAATCTTTTGGTTGTGACCTTTACACTTGCTCCATTAACACTGGATTTGATCTTGCCTGACTTAGGGTTTAGTGAGGTATTGTAATAGAATTCTGATACTTATCTCTTCCATATCTTACTTGGTTCTGGAAGCAGATATTCAAGCCCTGCCTTATTGACAATGTCAATCACATTCTTTATTTCTTTTGGTGCAGAGACGAAGGCATTTCGCACCAGTTCGTAACCTTCGTTGATGTTGTCGTCCATCTTGGGTGCCATTCTAGTTGAAAGAGCTTGAGTTTGAGAGGTGTCGACTAAGGATTTTTAGGTCTCGATACACAACGATCAGTCTCTCAAGATTTCTGGTAAGCGTAGTCGACAATTCCTTACACCTCATATTTATAGTAACTGTCTATTGAAGGTGAAAAGGCGTGCTGTATTTAGTAATTTTCTCCATATTGGGAAATGTTTAGTGTCGACATGGAAAACCTATTCTGTCGAGTTGTGTCGACTTAAGTCGACACAAGGTTCATGTCTCTCGACATAGACCTCAAGGTCTAGACAACCTTAGATCTCGACACTAAATTATAGTGTCTCGACACATGACTACTTATTGTGTCGACACATATTTTGATGTCTCGACACAATACTGCTTATAGTGTCGACATAATTCTTTGACTTAGACAAAATTTGTGTTTTGAATATAATTTCTTGACTCATATCAAGTCTTTCTTGGTTGTAATTCTTTGTTGACCTGATTAGCCATCTTTTATATGTTGTACAAACTTTTATTGCTACTTGTTGAAAATATTTATTCAATGTTCAGCATGCCTAGTTCAAATTTAAAGTAATTGAACTTGCTTTCATCTAGGAGTTTGGTAAAAATGTCAGCAACTTGTTTTTCTATTGGAGTATACTGTAAGCTTATATTTTCTTTTTCAACATTCTCTCTAAGAAAGTGATATCTAATTTCTATATGTTTAGTTCTACTGTGTGAAATAAAATTATTAGCAATAGAAATTGCACTAATAGAATCACAAAACATGACAGATTTACTTAGTTGTACACTGTAGTCCAGTAGTTAATGTTGAATCGACAGCAACTGTGCACAGCAGCTTCCAATAGATATGTACTCAGATTCTGCTGTAGAAATTGCAACACTTGTTTGCTTCTTGCTACTCCAACTTATGAGTCTTTCCCCTAGAAACTGGCAAGTTCCAGAAGTGCTTTTTCTATCTTCTTTACACACTGCAAAATCTGCATCTTTGTACACTGTGAGTTCAAAATCACTATCCCTGGGATACCAAAGCCCAAGATTGGGTGTGTCTTTCAGATATCTCAGTATTCTCATTATAGTAATATAATGAGACTCTTTGGTGCATGTTTGGTACCTAGCACAGACACATGTTGAGAACATAATATCTGGCCTACTAGCAGTCAAATACAAGAGTGATCCAATGATGCCTCTATACAAGGTTTCATCAACTGGTTTCCCAGATTCATCCTTGTATAGTGACATAGAAGAACCCATTGGAGTTCTCATGGTAGAAGAATTCTCCATACCATATCTCTTAATCAACTCCTTAGTGAACTTAGATTGAGAGATGAATATTCCATCCTCTGATTGTCTAACTTGGAATCCCAAGAATAACTTTAGCTCACCCATACTGCTCATTTCAAACTTGTCTTGCATAAGTCTGACAAATTTTTTACATAGCTTTTCATTAGTAGACTCAAAAATTATGTCATCTACATAAATTCGGACTATGATGCTTGATCCTTTGATGTCCCTAAGGAATAATATCTTGTCTATCTTTCCTTTAGAGAACCTATTCTCTATAAGAAAGGTAGACAGGGTCTCATATCAGACTCTAGGTGCCTGTTTTAACTCATACAAAGCCTTGTGCAATCTGAAAACATGGGAGTTTGTTTGGGGTTAACAAAACTTGGTGGTTGTTCTACATAGACTTCTTCCTTTAGTGTACCACTGAGGAATGTTGAATTTGCATCCATCTGGTAGACCTTCTATCCTTTGTATGCTGCATGAGATAAAAATAACCTTATGGATTCTAGCCTAGCTACAGGTGAAAAAGTTTGGTCAAAGTCTATCCTTTCCTCTTATCTATATTCTTTAGGCACTAATCTAGCTTTGTTCTTAACTATAACCCCATACTCATCTAGTTTATTCCTGTAAATCCACTTAGTGTCTATGATATTATGATCAATAGGTCTATAAACTAGACTCCAAACTTTGCATCTCTCAAATTAATTGAGTTCTTCTTGCATAGCCATAATCTAGTTGGGGTCTGAATTAGCTTCCTCAAACTTTTTAGGTTCTACCAGAGAGAGAGCTTGAGAATAGAACTTCATTGTGATGTATACTCCTAGTAGTCACTCCTAGCTTTGCATCACTTATTATTTGATCAATAGGATGATCTTTAAGATTTCTAACTGCTACTGGCAGGTGTCTACCATCACCTAGTAATGCAGGAGGATTAGGATGATTTTTTGTAACAACCCAAATTCAATAAACGGGAAAAGATTGGGTGACACGGCCTGAGAAACGGGCGTGTCCCATGGCGTGTCCTACTTGGGTTGAGTGGTCGAGCGCTTGTTCGACGAATTTCGGTCGATGAATTTTCGGGAGGTACACGCACGTAACACGGGCGTGTCAGGGGGCGTGACCTAGGGCGTGTCCTCCCCTAGTCGACGATTTTCTCTCGAGTAGTTGAGGTCGATGAATACTAGAGAAAGAGGGTACACAGCCTGTGACACGGGCGTGTCAAAGGGCGTATCTCGCTCATACTCAAGTAGCTCTCGTGTAGGTCGAAATGTACTCGAGTAGGTGGAAACGTACTCGAGTAAGAGGGGGGTGACACGAGCATGTCATCCCTGTGACACAGGCGTGTCCTATCTGGGGTACTCGAGTAGTTGTTTTTCTCTCGAGTAAGTCCTCTCGAGTAGGTCTCGAGTGGGTTACACACCCCATGTCACGGGCGTGACTAGCCTGACACGGGCGTGACATGGGCGTGTCACCTTAGCATAGATCAGTTTGGATAAGGCGGTTCGTGCACCGCTTAGGGGACACGGCCTGTGACACGGGCGTGTCACATGGCGTGTCAGACCTGAGAGAGCTATTTTCAGGGAATTTTCTGGTCGTTCCTTTTCTTCCTATGGGATCTGATGGCTCAGATTTCTCCTTGTTGTTATAAGGCTGAAATGTAGAATTAGCTCTTCATTTTCATCATCTTCTTCTTCTTCTCATTCCAAGAGAGAGAAAGAGAGAGAGGGCAAGGGAAGGAAAGGAGGAAGGAGGAAATTCGCTGCTGGAGGAGCTGCAGAGTGCGGATTGAAGATCCGAGTTTGAATTCGTGGAAGCAACGCTGAGACGGTGATTTCCATCCGGCTGATTCATGGCTCTGAAATGATCTTCAAGGGTAACGATCTCCTTCTTGGACATCAAAGTCCTTTCTTTATACATGTGCATGGAATCCTTCGCCAAGAGGTGGATTTCAGAAGTGATTCCTTGGTTGAGTCTGCATCTAGAGCCAGAAGGCAAAGGCATGCTGTGTGAAGCCCATCTTGACGGGTAGTCTGGATTGGTGATGATCATGGGTAAACTGGAGAAGACTCCGTGGATTTGGTGCTATGAAAGGTTTATGTTTTGATTGAATGATTGTATGGATGAATAAATGTTGGTTATGGATGTATGGAGGCTTTGAGTAAGCTCCTGGTTATAATGAGAGGTCAATTGGTAGCACGTCAGGGGAGCGCGAGATAAACTCGGCCTGTTACACCACTAGGGTGGGTTGATCTGGATAGATGAGGGATCGATTGAAGGCAATGCCTGGGGAGCTGAGTTAAACCCGGCTTGTTGTACCACAAGGGTGGGTCGATCAGGAATAGGTGAGGGGTCGATGGGTGGTAATGCCTGGGGAGCATTGGTAAACCCGGCTTGCTACACTACATGGTATGGGTCGATTTGCTCTGATTGTTTGTGGATGCTGTGAGGTGAGTACCTCTAAGTGGTATGGATGGGATGTCGTCTGCCTGCGGGACTGGTGGACTAGTATTGAACTGACTAACCAACAAGTTAAAAACCTCTGATCGGCGGTGTACAACTGGGATATCCGGTACACTAAAAAGGTGCCCTGAGTGCACAGAGCGTCTGGTGGATACTGATGTTTGTGATGTGATTGTGATTAGTAGATTGATCTATATAATGATGGCTATGCATACAGGGAAGAAACCACTGCCTCGGGGAAGGGGTAAGGTCGTTATAAGTGGTCAGCTAATGCTGACCGTTACTTTGTTTTCTGTTTGGATTGGATGGATAATTGTAGGTGCTGCTGCTTGAATTGAAATGAGCGGAATGGAGGCTTGCTGTTGAAGGCCCTTGAAGGCTGAGAGAAACGTGGTTGGATTTCATGTGTGGCCGGCCTGTGTGCCGATGTACGAAAATGTATTTGTGAAAAGAGAAACTTGTAAGGACTTAAGGCCAGTGTGTGTGGGTTGTATACATTCCTGGTTTTGATATATAAATGTGAACTTTATATAGTAGTAGACATTCTCTGAGTTGAGTTCATGTTAACGTAAAATGATACGCTAGAATGGATTGAGTTAAGATGCCAGTAGATTTTGATTTCCACAAGTAATTATGTCGCTTGTATGTGACATATGGCATGGGGCCCCGGCCGGACCCACCATTATATGTCGTGTGACGAGTGGGTGCATTACAAAGTGGTATCAGAGCCATGTTGAGATTTTGTGGGAGGGGAGAACATAATTGAACTCATGAATGTCCATTAGGAATGTATTTCATGCACGTAAGGGGCATGAGTGTGTAGTCAATGTATAATTACCATTATGCT
Organism: Platanthera guangdongensis; assembly: GCA_039583875.1. NCBI lineage: Eukaryota > Viridiplantae > Streptophyta > Magnoliopsida > Asparagales > Orchidaceae > Platanthera > Platanthera guangdongensis. Next base: position 74,308,508 of record CM077150.1, on the reverse strand, counting down.
AGTGACGATTAATGGTGTTTTGTACATTGCTAGGTGGCAAGGAGTGGTGCTGGGCAGTCGGAGCCCCAGCGATCAGATGAGAGTGTAACACCCATTGAAGCGCCTACGCCTCCTTCGGCGGAGACCATACGAGTGGTGATGGAGACAGTGCTTGTGGTATTACAAGCACAGCCTACTGGACTGACAAGGACTGTAGGAGTACCAGTACAGACTGGTGCACGGCAAGAGCATGCTGCAGCTGTGGTGGAGGTGCAAGCAATAGACGAGTCATTGAAAAGCTTTATGGAGTTTCATATACCTACGTTTGGTGGAGCACGTTCCCCAACGCAGGCGGAAGATTGGTTGGCTCGAGTAAAGAGGATTCTGACTACAATCAGGACGACAGAGGAGCAGAAAGTGACGTTAGCCACTTTTCTGTTGGAAGGCGATGCGAGACTGTGGTGGGACGAGATGGAGGTGCATCACTTGGCAGGTCGCGGATTAGCGGAGGTTTCAATGGATGAATTCTCCCGATTGTTTCTCGCCAAGTATTTGCCAGTGTCGCAGCGGATTGCGATTGAGAACGAGTTTCAACGCCTGGTGTAGGGTGAGGCAGATATTGATACATACCTGCATGAGTTTACCAGACTGGGGAGATATGCGGGGTCTACCTTCGCGGAGGAAGCACTGAAGACGAATCGATTTTATGAGGGACTGCGGGATGAGTTAAGGTTGGTACTCCCGAGTTCCGTGAACCAAGGCTTCCAAGCGTTGCTTGATACGACCCGTGCTTTGGAAAAAGATTTGAAGCTGGTACAATAGAAGAAGAGACTGGCAGTGGAAAAGCTAGAGTTTAAAGTGCCACAATCGGAGCAATCTGAGTTCATAAGACAAGAGAAGAAAAAGTTTAGGCCTACAGAATCAGCTCCATCGACTGTTTCTTCGGGGGTGACTTATGGGCCAGGACGTGTTGATACACCTATATGTTATAACTGCGGGAAGCAAGGACACATAGCAAAATTTTGTTGGAATGCCCCTTCGGGAAGTGAGAAAAAGATAAGTGCGTCTTATGAAGACAAGGGTAAAGCAGTGGCCGAGTCATCTACATCCCGGATGCAACCTCGATTGCATAATTTGGAAGTGCAAGAGCCGCAAAGCTCACTTGGTGAAATTCAGCATCGAGTGTTTAATTTGGCTCTTACGCGAGAGATGCAAAATCGGGAGGCTGAGCGAAAGTAAGGATAGTGACTTGTATCACTTGGATGATGTGCATACTGTATATATATGACGACTCACTAGTAATGTGAATCTTGATAATGTACCTACTGGGATATGTTTGTACATATCATGTTGTATATGTTGTGTTACATGTTGAAATGTTGGTGCACACTTGGTGAAATGGAAGTGATCGATCATTGGTGATATATATATGTTGTTTGAGGGTATATAGAATGTTTGTAGCTAGAGATCACTAGCTAAAACTGTGGATGAATGTGCATATGTGGCGGTTGGATAGTCCAATGGGTGTTGTACTATATCAGTTTGATGTCATAACAGTTTTGTTGTTGTTTTCTGTGCATTTTCGTGGACAAAATTTCTTAAAGGAGGGGAGGGTTGTAACAGCCCAAATTCGAGAAACGGTAAAAGATTGGGTGACACGGCCTAGGACACGAGCGTGTCCCAGGGCGTGTCCTGCTTGGGTTGAGTGGTCGAGCGTGTGTCCGATGAATTTCGATCGATGAATTTTCGGGAGGTACACGCCCATGACACGGGCGTGTCAGGGGGCATGACCTAGGGCGTGTCCTCCCCTGGTCGACGATTTTCTCTCGAGTAGTTGAGGTTGACGAATACTCGAGAAAGAGGGTACACGGCCTGTGACATGGTCGTGTCACAGGGCGTGTCCCGCTCATACTCGAGTAGCTCTCGTGTAGGTCAAAATGTACTCGAGTAGGTGGAAAAGTACTCGAGTAAGAGGGGGTGACACGGGCGTGTCATCCCTGTGACACGGGCGTGTCCTATCTGGGGTACTTGAGTAGTTGGTTTTCTCTCGAGTAAGTCCTCTCGAGTAGGTCTCGAGTGGGTTACACGCCCCGTATCACGGGCATGACTAGGCTAATACGGGCGTGACATGAGCGTGTCACCTTGGTGTGGATCAGTTTGGATAAGGCGGTTCGTGCAACGCTTAGGGGACACGTCCTGTGACACGGGCGTTCACAGGGCGTGTCAGACCCGAGAGAGCTATTTTCATGGAATTTTCTGGCCGTTCCTTTTCTTCCTATGGGATCTGATTGCTCAGATTTCTCCTTGCTGTTATAAGGCCGAAATGCAGAATTAGCTCTTCATTTTCATCTTCTTCTTCTTCTTTTCATTCCAAGAGAGAGAAAGAGAGAGGGCAAGGGAAGGAAAGGAGGAAGGAGGAAATCTGCTGCTGGAAGAGCTGCGGAGTGTGGATTGAAGATCCGAGTTCGGATTCGTGGAAGCAATGCTGAGACGGTGATTTCCATCCGGCTAATTCATGGCTCCGAAACGATCTTCAAGGGTAACGATCTCCTTCTTGGACATCGAAGTCCTTTCTTTATGCATGTGCGTGGAATCCTCCACCAAGAGGTGGATTTCGGAAGTGATTCCTTGGTTGAGTCTGCATCTAGAGCCGGAAGTGTGGAGTACAGCATAGGCATGATGTGTGAAGCCCATCTGGACGGGTAGTCTGGATTGGTGATGATCATGGGTAAACCAGAGAAGTCTCTGTGGATTTGGTGCTATGAAAGGTTTATGTTTTGATTGAATGATTGTATGGATAAATGAATGTTGGTTATGGATGTATGGAGGCTTTGAGTAAGCTCCTGGTTATGATGAGAGATCAATTGGTAGCACGCTAGGGGAGTGCGAGATAAACCCGGCCTGTTACACCACTAGGTTGGGTTGATCTGGATAGATGAGTGATCGATTGACGGCAATGCCTTGGGAGCTGAGTTAAACCCGGCTTGCTGTACTACAAGTGTGGGTCGATCAGGAATAGGTGAGGGATCGATGGGTGGTAATTCCTGGGGAGCATTGGTAAACCCGGCTTGATACACTACAGGGTGTGGGTTGATTTGCTCTGGTTGTTTGTGGATGTTGTGAGGTGAGGACCTCTGAGTGGTATGGATGGAATGTCGCCAGCCTGCGGGACTGGTGGACTAGGATTGAACCGGCCAACCAACAAGTTAAAAGCCTCTGATTGGCGGTGTACGACTGGGATACCCGGTACACCAAAAAGGTGCCCTGAGTGCACAGAGCGTCTGGTGGATACCGGCGTTTGTGATGTGACTGTGATTGGAAGATTGATCTATATAATGATGGCTATGCATACAGGGAAGGAACCACTGCCACGGGGAAGGGGTAGGGTCGTTATAAGTGGTCAGCTAATGCTGACCGTTACTTTGTTTTCTGTATGGATTGGATGGATAATTGTAGATGCTACTGCTTGAATTGAAATGAGCGGAATGGAGGCTTGCTGCTGAAGGCCCTTGAAGGCCGAGAGAAACGTGGTTGGATTTCATCTATGACCGGCCCGCGTGCCGATGGACGAAAATGTATTTGTGAAAAGAGAAACTTGTAAGGCCTTAAAGCCAGTGTGTGTGGGTTGTATACATTCTGGTTTTGATATATAAATGTGGAGTTTATATAGTAGTGGACATTCTCTGAGTTGAGTTCATGTTAACGTAAAATGCTGCGCTAGAATGAATTGAGTTAAGATGCGAGTAGATTTTGATTTCCACAAGTAATTCCGCCGCTTGTCTGTGACATATGGAGTGGGGCCCCGGCTGGACCCACCGTTTTATGACGTATGACGAGTGGGCTTGTTACATTTTTCTCCTCCCCCTGGGCAGTTATAGTATCTTGTATAGGAATTTCTACATTATCTCTAGCGTGTAACTCTAGATCAGGTTAATCTCCTATATTTAACTTTTCCATCCTAGAGTCTACATCACATAGACTAGAGTTGTTAGAAATCTCATTATATAAAACAGAAGTTTTATCAAAAACTACATTAATTGATTCTTCTACAACTTAATGTTTCAAGCTGTAGATCCTGTATGTTTTGCTATGTGCACTATACCCTACAAACATTCTTTCATAGGATTTCTTAGAGAACTTAGTTAGATAAGTTTTCCCATTATCCAATACATAACACTTACTACCAAAAAATTTTAAGTTGGACAAATTTGGTTTTTTGCCTTTCATTAGTTTATAGGGAGTCTTGTTGTGATTCATGTTGATCAATGTTCTATTCTGAACATAACATGCTGTGTTTACAGCCTCAGCCCAGAAATATTCTGGGAGAGATGTATCATTAACATTGTTCTAACTGCCTCAATGAGAGTTCTATTCTTACTCTCAGCAACTCCATTTTGATGTGGTGTTCTTGGTGAGGAGAACTCCTAAAAGATCCCTAGTTCCTTATAGAAATTTGTCATCTTTTCAGATTGAAATTTTGTACCATGGTCACTTCTTAATTTGACTACAGAACATCCCATCTCATTTTGAACTTGTCTCACAAAATAAGCAAGAATGTCTATTGTTTCAGACTTTCTCCTTAGAAAAAATACCCAAACAAACCTAGAGTGATCATCCACAATCACATAGGTATATGACTTCCTATGTAACGTCCTGAATCACACTAGGCCCCTCGTACGTGTTTTTGAGTCAGGAGGGCTGGCTTGGGTTTGGGGGAGTGCTGATAACTGGGCAGCACATGTGAATAGGATTTGTATCACCTGAGTCATTGGTCAACACTTTGGTGTCGAGGTGTTGACACACTGGGTCAAGGTGTCGACACAGTGTGTCGACACCCAGGTTGAGGTGTTGACACACTAGTGTCAACACTGTGTGTCGACACTCGCTGTGTCGACACACTGGAACCAGGTGTCGACACAGTGTATCGACACCCTGAGGTTGAGGTGTCGACACACTGGTGTCGACATCGTGTGTCGACACTCGCTGTGTCGACACATTGGAACCAGGTGTCGACATAGTGTGTCGACACCCTGGGTTCGAGGTGACGACATACCGGTGTCGACGCCGTGTGTCGACACATGCTGTGCCGTCACACTGGAACCAGGTGTCGACACAGTATGTCGACACCCAGATATTGAGGTGTCTACACTCTGGTGTCGACACCATGATGCAAAGACACGGTCCTACCCGTGTGTGTGTGTGGGGGGGACAAGTCTAACTCGACAGAATGTGTCGAGATCGATGAAATGTATGACACAGGTAGAGACACGGGCGTGCCCCTACCCATGTGTCGTTGTGTCGAGTTAAGTTTGTCGAGATATATCCAGAGGAGGACACGGCTAGGGAACACGGCCATGTCATGTGAACACGGGTTAGGACACAGGCGTGTCCCTACCCGTGTCGAATAATGAACCGACACTGAAACCGTCGTTGACGCTTCGCCCAAAGAAGGACACGGGTAAGGACACGGGCGTGCCCCTACCCGTATAAAATTTCATATATAAGGGGAAGTGAAAACCCTAGTCGTTTTCAAGCTCATTTCATCCCCTATTTTCCTGAGAGAAATTTCTATAGAGAGGGAAACCGCTGGAGAAAGTCTTGGAGGAGAAGATCTGTCGTCGCCGTGAAGGAGAAGATGCCGCCAAGAAGAGTTACACGATCTATGGCCGGAAATAGTGGAAATGCCGGAAATGAGGTGAGCTTCCTCCCCTCTCCCTTGGTGCTAGATATGTAGTTATCTAGGCGAGATGTCGACTCAAAAGAGTCTAGACTTGCAAGATGGTGATTTCTCTAGGAAGAGGCCGTCCCAGGGCTTGTGCTCTAAGGCTAGTTGTGCCTTCAACTTGTCCAACCTTCTATGAGAAGATGGGGGATGGTTTCGTGAAGAGTAAAAGGCCTCATGAGGGTGAATAAGGGAGGAGGATTTTCTGGTATGATTTTGGAAGACCGACTTGAGGAGGAAGATGAACCGATGCCATTCATTCCTCTTTAAGATGCGTGCAGAATCTGTGTTCTGCGTGCAGCAATATTCTTGGTCATTTTCAGATGTGATATGAAAAGATCTGGGCTTTCGACTAAACATGAAAGTTGAGGCCCTTGAAAATACTTTCTAACGAGTGGTTGCATGCCTTCATGAGAAGTCTGTAGCCACGGGAAAATCTGAACGAATATGTCATCTGATAAATCCTGCATGCAGAAATTGTGTTCTGTATGCAGTGGAATTCAAGGCTAATTTCAAGTATGATACCATTGAATCTGGGTTATGGTCTGAACATACAAGTTGTAGCCCATGGAAAGATCTTTCCATCGAGGGGTTACACGTCTTCACCGGATTCATGTAGCTTCGGGAATCTCCGGTCGAAGTTGCTGTCCAGATTTATTATGCACTTAAATTCTAGGGTATATAATATGAATATGAATTCGGTGGAATCGATGTTGCAAATTAACTCGAGATTTTTGATGAACTATTTTATGCTAACCACCGTAGTGCTATGAATGATGAATCTTGTTAATTAGATTTCATAAAACTGAATTGTGAAGCAAGCTTTATGGCATGAAATGACTTGCTAAAAATTGATAGATTATTATATATATGCATCATGTTTATAATATGATGAACGAAATGACTAGATATAAATTGGCAGATTATTATTTATGCGCATCATGTTTGTAATATGTTGAAATCATTTGGAATGACAAATATAAGGATAAGCCATGGACATGAGTATGTATGATGGTTAGAATGAAATGTAGTAGTCCAATACTTAAAGCGTAGTCTCCCTACGGGTAGTATTGTGAATGGATGCAAGTGCGGTGTTGACCGTCACTAGTTGGTTTGTGTTGAGATGTGGTATAGATGGATGGTTGGGCTGTGTCCTCGTGCTTACTTTTGAGGCCCCTTCCATGTCATGGTGTTGTGGTATTTGCATGCGGTGTGAGTCGACACGCGGTGTCGTAATCCTAGGTTAAGGATAGTGTGGCAGTTCAACGGGCTCGCCGATCATCACACCGACGAGAGTTGACAGTTAGACTTTGGGCGGTTGGGTTGTGTCCTCGGTGTTCACGTCCCGGGGCCCCTTTTGTGCCAAGTCTACGGTTGGGCTGTGTCCTCGTGCTTTCTTCTGAGGCCCATTCTGGGTCACACGAGGACAGTTCGGGTTGTGTTCTCGATGCACATCTACCCGAGACCCCGCCGGGCCATAGTACGCATGGGCTCCGCTGTTGTGTTCTTAGCGTTGAGGCGTATGGAGGCCTAGGTGAAGTAGTTTGGATACCCGCCTAGTAGTATAGATGCCCGCTCTACTATCACCGCCTGGCCACGACGGTTGATGCCAGAGAGGTTAGCTACCTGCTCGAATAGTGGGAACTATAGTGCGTGTCAACATAGCGATTGCATGTGTGTGATCTTGTGCGAGTCATTGCATAACATACATACCATTACATAGCATTGCATAACAAGATCCTCATCGTATAAGTTTGTATGGGCACTCTTATACGATGAGTTATTTTATGTAACCCGATCCTTAACCTATAAGCTTGTATGTGCATACTTATAAGTTAAGTTACTTTCCTGCTGTAGTAACTTGTACTTGTTGATTTACTAATTGCTCAAGTAAAACTGCTAGTTTATAATATTGTTGTTCATGTACTATTACCACCTGTTTGTACCTGCTTTACTACTTGTATTATACTTGTACCCTTGTTCCTTTCTCCGTCCGGTGCCGACGAGTCGCCGGGGGAGCGGATGTGAAGCCACTGAGTCTTTTCGGCTAACGGTTGCTACGTCTTCCTTTTTTAGGAGGTCACCCCGCAGGTAGAGCAGCCGCAGACTTTGTAGCAGGATAGCCAGGCCAGGATGAAATGACTTGATGTGACGGTGTCGTCGCTACCGTCGGTTACGGATTTGAGTGTTGTGAGATTTTGATGTAGCCCGTTTGGGCAATTTTATAGCTGTACTCTGGTATTGTGGAAGCATGTTTTAGCTTCTCTTATTTGATGCATTTGGACATATATACTTAGTGTGAATTTGACTTCTTCTTGCTTATATTATGATTGGGTTGGCATGTTTATATTGATATTGGTTGTAGACGTCGGAATAGGCGTCTTGTGCTACAGGTTAGCCCATGTGCTAATGCTACCGCATGGCGGCTGTTCTGGGCATAAGACCCCCTTCGTGTCGTGTTTTGGGATCCGGGAGGGGGGTCTTGCAAATGATATAAGTTTGCCATGATCCTCAACTAAAGAAGTCATTCAACAATGGTCTTACCCCCGTTCGATTAGTCAGTTTGCGGACAAACTGACTTAGCGGAAGCAGTGGTGTGCTCATATGTAATTCACATTAAGTTGTCCAACTTTGACCGCAAGATTAGCCAGCCTGACCATACGTTTGTGTTTTACGTGTAGGTTCCAGTGCACATTGAGCCGATGGGGGCATTCCTACCCCTTCCATACCCACTCAGTTTCAACAATCCGAGTTGGGGCAGACGCTCACCGCCATCCTGGATGCCTTTAGGGCGCAGCAGCCTCCGGTTCAACAACAGGATCCGGGCTCTAACTGGCTGAGCACCTTTCGGGCTCTCTCCCCTCCCGCCTACCTCAGGACAGAGTTGGCCATACGCACGGAGGAATGACTTGAGATGGTCCAAGAGCTATTGGCGTGGATCCATTGCCCGTCCAACATGGTTGTATCGTTGGCGATGTCCGTCTTGGATCTACATGCTAAGAGGTGGTGGAAGTCACTCATGGGCTCCACGTTCCAAGGATGAGTGTATACCGAGATAACTTGGAGCGAGTTCTCGGGTGTCTTCTTGGAGCACTTCATTCCTACATCAGCTCAAGACGAGCTCGAGCAGAGTTTTCTACTACTGAAGCAGGGATCAAAATTGGTTACAAAATACCAGCGAGAGTTCCAGCATCTCGCAAGGTTCACAGAATCATATGACCTGGATGATAGAGGATACGCCAAGCATGTCCACAAAGGGGTTCGAGATCCCCTAAGGCAGGCCCTTTTGTTTATAGCGGATGCTAGTTTGGCGGAGATTATCGATATGACAATGAGATTAGAGGCGGACCACTTGGGATGTAGTAAGAGACTGCAGAGGACGTGATGGAAGCTGGTCCAAGCAATAGGAGGATGCGGGACTATAGAGGAGGATGAGGACATCAAAGAGGTGGAGGGCGTTTCCACCAAAACTATAGAGTGGAGCATCTGGTTCCGCAGCCGCTTGCGTTGCCTCCACCGCCTCAGCCTCAGCAATTTCAGCAACCTGAGAGGCGTCGTGGGCTGGTGTGTTTTGAATGCAACCAACCGGGCCACATACGACGTTACTGCCCGCAGTTGTATGGGAATGTCCCTCCTTGTCCCCCTCCGGCAGCTCCGCGGGGGCGGGGTTACATGCATGGTCTAGGACGAGGACCGCGAGGAGGAAACCCCGGCCCTGCTCGGGATCAAGTGTATGCGCTGGACATGGCGCAAGAATGGAATCCCCAAGATGTGATTGCAGGTATGATTTAAATAATTATCATGTTTTTCTTTTCTTAAACTTAAAGTTGCTTGAGACATACTAGACACCTAGCAACAAGTTTTGGTTATTGGTACTTAGGCACCGTGATAGTTGGCGGGAAGACGACATATGCGCTGTTCGATACCGGTGCCTCACACTCCTTTGTGTCTGAGGATTTCATTAAGGACATGGAGGGCATACAATACTTTACCAGTATAGCCCGACGAGTACGCCTACCGGACGGCTCGGAGATGATTGCAACCGCTAAGTGCGAGTTCGAGATATTTATTGAAGGAAAGGCCTTTGATACACCTGCCATAGTCTTGAGAATGTCAGAGTTTGACATTATTTTTGGCATGACGTGGTTGGACTGGCACTTTGCAAGGATTGATTGTGTAGAGAAACAAATCTACTTGAGACATGGAGACTCCGACGTCATCTTCCAAGGTATTAGTTTCGCACCTCGCATGTTGTTATCTTCAGTTCAGACAGTAAAAGCCCATATGAAGGGGGATGAAGTCTTCATGATCTGGTTCGAGTTGAAGGAGATAACAGTGGATATAAAAGACGTACGGGTAGTGCGGGATTTCCCTGAGGTATTTCCTGAGAAACTGCCAGGATTACCCCCGCATAGAGAGGTTGACTTCCAGATTAATCTAGTATCGGGCGCCAAGCCGGTATCCAAGGCCCCTTACCGAATGGCCCCGAAGGAACTCGCGGAGTTTAGAGTTCAACTGCAAGAACTGGTGGAGTCAGGGTTCGTTCACCCCAGTTCGTCACCCTGGGGAGCCCCTGTATTGTTAATGAAGAAGAAGGATAGGACCCTGCATTTGTGCATAGACTATCGGGAACTCAATCGGCTAATGGTGCGGAACACTTATCCGCTACCTCGGATCGACGAGTTGTTCGATCAACTAGTGGGAGCTGGTTTTCAAAGCTGGACTTGCGCTCATGGTATTATCAGTTGATAATACAAGAAGACGACATCCAAAAAACGGCCTTTAGTTCAAGATATGGACTATACGAGTTCACTATAATGCCGTTTGGGCTCACAAATGCCCCTTCGGTCTTCATGAGCCTGATGAACAAGGTGTTTGAACCTTATTTGGATATCTTTGTCATTGTTTTCATCGATGACATCTTGGTCTACTTAAAGATGGAGGAGGAGCATGTTGAGCACTTGACCTTGGTATTGAAGAAATTAAAAGAGCACGCCTTGTTCGCCAAGTTTAGCAAGTGCGAATTCTGGCTTAAAGAGGTTGCTTTCTTGGGGCATGTGATCAGTGGAGCAGGACTATCAGTGGGTCCGACCAAGGTGCGTACCGTGAAGGAGTGGTCTCCCTTGAAGTCGGCGGCCGATGTGAGTTGTAACACCCCCATCTGTCGCATGGCATATAACAGAAGGTCCAGCTGGAACCCGACGCCATATACCACAGACAGTCGGAAGGGATACTAAATGAATAATCAAACCAACCAATTAAGACTACTCGTCCTAATCACAGAGCATTCTAGCGGAAGATTTTAAAGTTGAAAGAACCCAAAATTAATTCCATCAATATGAATGTCCACAGCTACAACAACATGAATGAAACCCCAAATACACAGAAACAGGTACATGGCCTTAAGGCCTTACAAATGTTCACTTAATAAAGAGTGATTTACATACATCGGCTCGCAGGCCGGCCACACATGAAATATATATAAATATAACTATTCTACGACCTTCTAGGGCCAGCACAGCAACATGGGCTCCAGCCCGCTATTTGGCGCTCGGCTCCGCAGCACCTGCAAGCACATACCACCGCACGGTGGCAAATAAAGCAACGGTCAGCTAAAAGCCGACCAAATTATAACGACCCCGCCCCTGACTCGGGACGGCGGTGCTCTTTCCCTGCATAACATTAGCCCAACAATATATATATAGCGCAATTATAATTCGCCACAGGTGTAGGCTCGCACGGCCAAACACCCCGTGCACTCAGGGCACATTCATGGTGAACCCTGACCCATCAGTGCATTCACCACCACCCCCAGGATGGCAACAACATGTGAGCATTTAGCCTTTCTGACCACCGTCTAAGGCTCCGACTATGCCAACGGCCAGTCCCCGTCTTCGGGTCTCTCGCACCGAACCACATAGCCTAGGTCCAATTCCACTTGCCCGTTGCTCACGCCGCATGTCCAATTTAAGTCCTTTGCGCGGGCCAAGCTTCTCTCGGATCCCAAATTTTCCAAAACAATCTCATAACCCAGTTATGATCAAGGCCGGTTCCCAGACCGCCAAGTTAGCAGAACACGTTTCCGCTCAATTTTCCGGGTGCGCCTTGAAGCTAACCTCCAAGGATCCCTGCTGCAATCTACCGCGTAGAAACCCGAAAAATCCAAAGCACGGAGTCTTCTCCGGCAAAACCACATCAAATGCAACATCACCGATCCAGACAAAACACGTCCGGGTAGGCTTCACACACAATGCCTATGCCCGTACTTGCGATTCCGGGCTCTATATGCAACACAAGGGGGACTATTCCCGTCAACCCCAAGGAACACCACGCACTCACCGCATACTCGCGGGAGCGGGATTCCCTATGCAGAAAGAAAGAGCTTCAAGCGCTCAAGTTGAGAATCGTTACTCTTGTAGTCCGTTTTGGCGCCATGGAAAAACTACGCGGTTAGAACTCTTCGCAACGACCTTCCCTCCACGGATCCGCTCTCCGATTTCGAAACGGTGCTCCGATGCTCCGCCGGCGGCCGTAAACCTCCTTCTTCTTCCTCTCCTCTCTCACTTTGGAAGGGGAGAACTTTGGAGAAAAAATGAGGGAATAACTCCCTATTCCCGGCCTTAACAGAGCAGGATTTCTTCTGGGCCGTCGGATCCTAATTAAAGAAAATGAACGGCTCGGATCTGCACAAAATTCCCCAGACCTGGGCCGCACACGGCTTGGCACACGGCCGTGTCCATGGCCGTGTGCCTCGATCCAGGCACGATCGTCGAACTGGGAAACGCACACGGGCCAAGACACGCCAATGTCTGACCTGACACGCCCGTGTCGGGCTCCTCGACATGCCCGTGTTCGTGGGCGTGTCACGCATAACCGCCACGGCAACGGTCACGACCCATCAGGACACGGGTAGGGACACGGGTTGGCACATGCCCGTGTCGGATGACACGCCCGTGTCATCCGGCCGTGTTTCTGGCCGTGTCCTTCTCGGGTTGAGAACGGCCAAAAAATCACCAGCCAGACACGGCCTTGGACACGCCCGTGTCCTAGGCCGTGTACCCCTACAGGCACCAAAAACTCTTTTTTCGCGACCGACTCGCACACAACTTTCGGGGCGTTACAAATCTCCCCCACTTAAGGAATTTCGTCCCGAAATTAAGCAAAGGTACACAAAAGCTAAATGATACCTGAGTGGAATAAGTCGAGGTATTCCTCCAACATAGCTTGCTCTCGCTCCCAAGAAAGCTCCTCACGTCCGCAATTATCCCAACGGACTTTAACCATTCGGACCTCCTTGTTGCGGAGTCGTTTGACTACAACATCTTCAATTCGCACTGGCTTGACCCTTGTTGTTAACTCATAGTCAATCGGTACCTGATTGTCCGCAACGATCTGCGAAGGCTCTTGCACTGCCTTACGCAACACCGATACGTGGAATACATCATGCAGCCCACTCAACTCCGTCGACAGCTTTAATCTATACGCCGCCTCGCCAACACGCTCCAGGATTTCAAATGGTCCAAGGTATCTCGGACTCAGCTTCTTCAAGCGTCGAACCCGCGATACACCCTTGAACGGCTTGATCTTCAAATATACCATGTCGCCAACGTTGAACTCCACATTTCTATGTTTGGCATTGTAATACTTTGACTGTCTATCCTGAGCAATCTTCAGCCTTTCCTGAATTGTCCGTATCATTAAAGTGGCATCTTCTACCGCTTGACGTTTATACAACTTTGATTCGCCTGCCTCCAACCAAGACAACGGCGTACGACACTTCCTTCCGTACAAGGCTTCGAAAGGCGCCATTCCAATGCTTGCCTGAAAGCTGTTGTTGTAAGCAAACTCCACCATGTACAGGTGATCCTCCCAATGCTTCCCGAAATCTAGGACGCACATGCGAAGCATGTCCTCCATAGTCCTGTTGACTCTCTCGGTTTGGCCATCTGTCTGCGGGTGAAATTCTGTGCTGAACTTTAGCTTAGTACCCAACAGACCATGCACCAACCTCCAGTCATTTGACGTGAAGCGTCCATCACGATCACTAACAATACTTCTAGGCACACCATGCAATCGTACAATATTATCCACGTAGAGTTTGACTAACTTTTCCACTGGATCCTCCTTTCTCATTGGGATAAAGTGCGACACTTTTGTCAATCTATCTACGACCACCCAAATGGCGTCATTTCCCTTCTGCGACTTCGGCAAACCGTGAACAAAATCCATAGATATATCGTCGAACTTCCATTCTGGGATAGGAAGGGATTTCAAGAAACCTCCGGGCTTCTGGCATTCCGCCTTCACTAATGCACAAGTACGACACTTGGCTACATAAAGTGCCACATCCTTCTTCAAACCCGGCCACCAGAATAATTTCTTCATGTCTCTATACATCTTAGTGCTTCCCGGGTGGATTGAGTACTTAGTATGATGAGCCTCATACATCAACTCCCCCCGAATATTATTCGCACTAGGAACGCATAGACGACTGTCCTTCCTTAGCAACCCATCTTCAACCACAAACTGGGAATTTGACCCATCCAAAGTTTCATCCAAGATTTGCTTCATGTTGTTATCTTGAACCAAAGCCCGCCGAACTCTATCCGTTAGGTCACACTGCACCTCTGTCCAAAACAGTTTCGCCTCGGCACTTGACTGCTTATCGACACAAGATATCTCCAATGCCTCCAGCTCTTGGACCAATCTCTCATCATGTACTGATAACCAATTGGCTTGTGCGGGAATCTTACGACTCAACGCATCCGCCACTGCATTTCCTTTCCCAGGCACATAGTGTATCTTGAAGGTGTAGTCCCCTAAGAACTCCATCCACCTCCGCTGCCTCATGTTCAGATCCTTTTGGTCCAATAGGTACTTCAAACTCTTATGATCGGTGTAAATATCGACCTTCACACCGTACAGATAGTGCCTCCAAAGCTTAAGAGCAAATATCACAGCCGCTAACTCTAAGTCGTGGACCGGATAATTCCTCTCGTGAACCTTCAATTGTCGTGAACCATAAGCTATCACTCTCCCATGCTGTAGCAGGACACAGCCCAAACCACTGCCCGAAGCATCACTATAGATCTCGAACCCTTCGGTTCCACTTGGCGAACACAAAATGGGCGCCGTGGTCAATCGCCTTTTCAATTCTTCAAAAGCCTGATCGCACTCCGGAGACCACACAAACTTCTGATCCTTTCTTGTCAACGTCGTAAGTGGTAGTGCTATCCGCGAGAAGGTCTCTACGAAGCGCCTATAGTAGCCAGCAAGCCCCAGAAAGCTCCGGACCTCTGCCACCGTAGACAAAGAAGGCCACTCTCGTATCGCTACTATCTTCGCCGGATCTACAGCTATTCCTTCTCCACTGACAACATGACCAAGGAACGCTATCGAGGATAACCAGAACTCACACTTGGAGAACTTTGCATACAACTGACTTTTCCTCAATGTCTCCAACACCATGTGTAAATGCTTGTAATGATCCTCCTCGCACCGCGAATACACCAGGATATCATCGATGAATACTATCACAAACTGATCCAAGTATTCTCTGAACGTCTTATTCATCAGATCCATAAATACGGATGGCGCATTCGTCAACCCAAACGGCATAACCGTGAACTCGTAATGCCCAAACCGCGTACTAAATGCTGTCTTTGGGATGTCGCTCTCCCTTATCCTCAACTGATAGTAACCGGACTTCAAATCTAACTTCGAATATACAGTTGATCCAACCAGCTGATCAAATAGATCGTCAATCCTCGGGATTGGATATTTGTTCTTCTCCGTAAGTTTGTTCAATTCCCGATAATCGATACAAAGCCGCAAGCTCCCATCTTTCTTCTTAACAAAGAGAACTGGTGCGCTCCAAGGCGACGAACTTGGACGCACATAAACTTGCTCTAGCAACTCTTGCAGTTGCACCTTCAACTCTGCCATTTCTCTTGGGGCTATCCGATAGGGGGAGCGTGACACCGGTTTGGCACCCGGTACCAGCTCTATAGTAAAGTCTATCTCCCGCTGAGGAGGGGCTCCTGGGAGATCATCTGGAAACACATCAGGATACTCGGACACAACTGGGATGTTGCCCAAACTAGGTTTAGGCGTCGCAGTCTGCACTAGAGTGACATACAGTTCTGCCCCAGACCGAACTTCCTTGAACAACTGAAGGGCCGATATCAGAACTTTACCTGACCCCTTCATGCCCGCAAAAGTAGCCTCTACACCAGTGTCCAGACCCAACTTGACTTCTTTACGGTTGCGATCAATACATGCACTCTGCTCCAAGAGCCAATCCATACCGAAAATTACGTCGAACTCCACTAATGGTAGAACCAACGCCCGCAAATCAAACTCCCGGTCTCCAATCCGAATCTTCACAACACAAATCCTATCCGCACGCATTGAGCACCCATTAGGCAACAACACATCCAACTTGTTTTCTGCCATCGAGAGCGGAACTCCGATGCGCGATATAACTTTTCAGACAAGAAGGAATGTGATGCTCCCGTATCAAAAAGGGCTCTCGCCGGAAACCCAAAGATTAACACAAAGCCTAGCATTAACAAACGTAAGCTAACAAATACGAAGGTAACAACTATAAAAGTTAAACCACTGTAATTTAACTCATACCTGTCACCACATCCGCTTGCTTAATGGCCTCCTGTAGGACAAGGTTGTAGACTCTAGGCTGGGCTGGAGCATGATGGGATGCGGTTGACTCCACCGCCTTCCCTTTCTCCTCATAAGTCGCTCCAGGTCTCCTCTCGGACTTTGAACGTCCGCTCCAACACTCCCGAGCAAAATGCCCCGTCTTCCCGCAGTTGTAGCAAGCTCCGGGGACTCGACTTGTAGTTGCCCCCGATGCATCAGCCGAAGGGGCTGAGTTTGAAGTCCTCCGCTTCTTGTTCCATCTGCGGAAACCTGTCTTGTTACTTGGCACCTTGAACTCGGTCTTCCTTTCTCCTGGGTCCCTCTTCTCTTGAACCTTCTTCGCAACCTTTTCCAACGATCGGGCTGAATTGACCAAGGCTAGGAAGCCCTGCGCCTTAGGCCCAGCAAGGAGTAACTGTAAATCGCCGCGAAGACCCTCATAGAATCGGTTGGTCTTCCTCTCTTCTTCTGAAAACATAGCACCAGCATAACGACCCAACCGTGTGAACTCATGCAGATATTCGTCCATGCTTCTGGATCCCTGAGTCAACCCAAGAAATTGATTCTCCATATCCAACCTCTGAGTAGACGGTACAAATCTGGCTAGGAACAATCTTGAAAATTCCTCCATCGGCACATCCGCAAGCTGCCTTCCCACTAGAAGATGAAACTCCAACTCGTCCCACCACATCCTCGCTTCTCCTTCCAAAAGAAAAGTCTCTATGGTGGTCTTCTGCCACTCCTCAGTCATTGTGGCCGTCAACACCCTCTTTATGGAAGAGAGCCAGTCCTCAGCTTGAGTTGGTGTTCCAACCCCATTAAACCTCAGAGGATTAAAGCCCATCACATACTTTAGCTGCCTCTCCGTAGTTCTCCTCGGCTCTACTAACTCAACTGCCACGCGTTCCACCACTCTCGGCTCTGTCGCCCTAACCGGTTCTTGCTCATTTGCAGGAGGTGCGCGATGCATTTACCCAGCAGGTTGGGCATTTATCATTGCAAACACGGCTTCAGCCACCATCCTGATGGTTTCCGCTGAAGGAGGTGTAGCAGGCACGTCCCTTGGTGCACTACTTTCCGCTGATTGCGGACGCTCTGACTGACCAGCACCGCTCCCAGCTGCCTAAATTAGCAAAGACACACGATTAGATGACAAACAAATTGCTAAAAGCAATCATTGGAACACTCAGGTTCCACCAAACAAGTGTATTTTTCATTCCTAAGTGGACATTCATGAGTTCTTTTTGATGTTATAACGATGACGCACACATGTGCTCACCACCCCTTAAAAGGATTCGCCCATGAATTCATTTAAGCTTGACCGTAACCAGAAGTCTGATACCAAATTGTAACACCCCCATCTGTCGCATGACATATAACAGAAGGTCCAGCTGGAACCCGACGCCATATACCACAGACAGTCGGAAGGGATACTAAATGAATAATCAAACCAACCAATTAAGACTACTCGTCCTAATCACAGAGCATTCTAGCGGAAGATTTTAAAGTTGAAAGAACCCAAAATTAATTCCATCAATATGAATGTCCACAGCTACAACAACAGGAATTAAACCCCAAATACACAGAAACAGGTACATGGCCTTAAGGCCTTACAAATGTTCACTTAATAAAGAGTGATTTACATACATCGGCTCGCAGGCCGGCCACACATGAAATATATATAAATATAACTATTCTACGACCTTCTAGGGCCAGCACAGCAACATGGGCTCCAGCCCGCTATTTGGCGCTCGGCTCCGCAGCACCTGCAAGCACATACCACCGCACGGTGGCAAATAAAGCAACGGTCAGCTAAAAGCCGACCAAATTATAACGACCCCGCCCCTGACTCGGGACGGCGGTGCTCTTTCCCTGCATAACATTAGCCCAACAATATATATATAGCGCAATTATAATTCGCCACAGGTGTAGGCTCGCACGGCCAAACACCCCGTGCACTCAGGGCACATTCATGGTGAACCCTGACCCATCAGTGCATTCACCACCACCCCCAGGATGGCAACAACATGTGAGCATTTAGCCTTTCTGACCACCGTCTAAGGCTCCGACTATGCCAACGGCCAGTCCCCGTCTTCGGGTCTCTCGCACCGAACCACATAGCCTAGGTCCAATTCCACTTGCCCGTTGCTCACGCCGCATGTCCAATTTAAGTCCTTTGCGCGGGCCAAGCTTCTCTCGGATCCCAAATTTTCCAAAACAATCTCATAACCCAGTTATGATCAAGGACGGTTCCCAGACCGCCAAGTTAGCAGAACACGTTTCCGCTCAATTTTCCGGGTGCGCCTTGAAGCTAACCTCCAAGGATCCCTGCTGCAATCTACCGCGTAGAAACCCGAAAAATCCAAAGCACGGAGTCTTCTCCGGCAAAACCACATCAAATGCAACATCACCGATCCAGACAAAACACGTCCGGGTAGGCTTCACACACAATGCCTATGCCCGTACTTGCGATTCCGGGCTCTATATGCAACACAAGGGGGACTATTCCCGTCAACCCCAAGGAACACCACGCACTCACCGCATACTCGCGGGAGCGGGATTCCCTATGCAGAAAGAAAGAGCTTCAAGCGCTCAAGTTGAGAATCGTTACTCTTGTAGTCCGTTTTGGCGCCATGGAAAAACTACGCGGTTAGAACTCTTCGCAACGACCTTCCCTCCACGGATCCGCTCTCCGATTTCGAAACGGTGCTCCGATGCTCCGCCGGCGGCCGTAAACCTCCTTCTTCTTCCTCTCCTCTCTCACTTTGGAAGGGGAGAACTTTGGAGAGAAAATGAGGGAATAACTCCCTATTCCCGGCCTTAACAGAGCAGGATTTCTTCTGGGCCGTCAGATCCTAATTAAAGAAAATGAACGGCTCGGATCTGCACAAAATTCCCCAGACCTGGGCCGCACACGGCTTGGCACACGACCGTGTCCATGGCCGTGTGCCTCGATCCAGGCACGATCGTCGAACTGGGAAACGCACATGGGCCAAGACACGCCCGTGTCTGACCTGACACGCCCATGTCGGGCTCCTCGACACGCCCGTGTTTGTGGGCGTGTCACGCATAACCGCCACGGCAACGGACACGACCCATCAGGACACGGGTAGGGACACGGGTTGGCACACGCCCGTGTCGGATGACACGCCCGTGTCATCCGGCCGTGTTTCTGGCCGTGTCCTTCTCGGGTTGAAAACGGCCAAAAAATCACCAGCCAGACACGGCCTTGGACACGCCCGTGTCCTAGGCCGTGTACCCCTACAGGCACCAAAAACTCTTTTTTCGCGACCGACTCGCACACAACTTTCGGGGCGTTACATGAGTAGTTTCCTTGGACTTGTCGGGTACTACCGCAAGTTTATAAAAGGATTTTCAAAGATTGCTCTTACTCTTACTTCATTGACAAAGAAAGGTGTACCATTTGAGTCGACACCCCAATGTGAAGCGGCATTCCAGGAGCTGAAGGATAGACTTACCTCTGCCCCCATCCTTGCACTTCCGTCTGGGAAGGAAGGATTTCAAGTTTACACTGACGCATCATATCAAGGGATGGGAGCGGTGTTGATGCAACACGGGCACGTGATTGCTTATGCTTCAAGACAACTGAAGAAACATGAAATCAATTATCCGGTTCACGATTTGGAGCTTGGAGTAGTGGTGTTCTCCTTGAAGGTTTGGAGGCATTATCTATACAGCGTCCACTGCGAGAACTTTTCAGATCACAAAAACTTGAAGTACGTTCATACTCAGAAGGAGTTGAACTTGAGACAACGACGGTGGTTAGAATTTCTATGCGACTACGAGTTCACCATGAACTACCACCCCGGAAAGGAGAACTTTGCGGCCGATGCATTAAGTAGAAAGGTACCTAGTTCTAGCCCAGAGGCTCGATTGATGAGTATGGAGTTGGCTCGGATGATTGAGGAGATGGATATTACTTTGGTATTTAAGGCTCCTTCGGCAGAGTATACAGAGTACTTGGCAAGCATGAGCATAGTTTGTGATATCCTGGACCGAATTAGAGTGGAGCATGGAGTGGATGCGGCCCTGGCCCCGACAATCAAGTCAATCAAAGATGGGACTACAGATGAGTATACGCTAAAAGACAGCCTTGTTTATTTTCGTGGCCGGCTTTACATTCCCAAAGGCGTTAAAATCCGAGAGGATATCTTGCGAGAGTCTCATTGCTCTCAATATTCAGTGCACCCAGGCATTGCTAAGATATATGCCGGCTTACGGAAGACCATGTGTGGGTCAGGAATGAAAAAGGATGTCCTATATTTTGTTACACATTGCGAAGCTTGTCAGAGGGTGAAAGCGGAATGCAAGAGTCCCGGTGGTTTACTACAACCGTTGCCCATCCTCGAGTGGAAGTTTGAGGATATCTCCATGGACTTTGTCCATGGATTACCTCGCTCACGCTCTGGGAATGATTCGGTGTGGGTGATAGTTGATCGCCTGACGAAAGTAGCCCGGTTCATCCCAAAGAAGAAAGAAGCTCATGTGGATGTCTTAGTACGCCTCTTTGTGGAGCAATTAATACGGTATCATGGCGTGCCTAAGACGATCGTGTCTCATCGTGATGGTCGGTTTACCTCCAAGGAGTGGAAAGCGGTACAGGTGTATCTGGGCTCGCGCCTTACCTTCAGCACCGCTTTTCATACTCAGACGGATGGGTAATCTGAAAGGACCATCCGGACGTTGGAAGATTTGTTGAGACTATGTGTGTTGGATAGAGGAGAGCCGTGGGAAAGGCTCTTACCATTGGTGGAGTTCTCCTACAACAACAACCACAAGGCTAGTATCGGCATTACTCCTCATGAAGCTCTTTATGGAAGTAAGTGTAGAACCCCCTTATCTTGGGTGCAAGATGAAGACCCGAAGGCTTTGGGTGTTGAATATATTGAGGATACCGATGCGGCGGTTAGACTGATACGGGATCGCATGTTGGAGGCTCAAAGTCGGCAGGAGAAATATTATAATGCAAGGCACCAGATGGTGGAGTTTCAAGTGGGTGATAAGGTGTTCCTGAAAATCCGACCGATGCATGAAGTGTCACGTGTGCGTGGTGTGAAAAAGCTCAGCCCAAGGTATGTTGGGCCTTATACTATATTGGAAAGGAATGGCCCGTTGGCCTATCGGTTGGAGTTACCGCCTGAGTTAGAGAACCTCCACGACGTGTTCCATGTGTCGTCGCTTCGGAAGGCGCTATTGCGGCCCGATCAATACATCCCCACAACTGATGGTGCTGTGGCGTCTGATAGGTCTGTGCGACTAGAGCCGGTGCGGATCGTAGATAGCGAGACAAGAAAGTTACGCCGCAAAAGTGTTCCCTTGGTGAAGGTGTTATGGTCTAATCATGGGAAGGAGGAATATACATGGGAGCCAATGGATTTGATGCAAAAACACTACCCGGAGTTATTTGCTCAAGGTAATTTTATTTAAAAGCATATTGTATTTTCTGTTATGCTTTTCTCCCTATAGCCTAAGCCTTATTTCGGGGACAAAATCTTTTATTTTGTTTATAGGATTTGTAACCTCCCGAATCGCACAAGGCCCCTCGTACGTGTTTTTGAGTCAGGAGGGCTGGCTTGGGTTCGGGGGAGTGCTGATAACTGGGCAGCACATGCGAATAGGATTTGTATCACCCGAGTCATTGGTCAACACATTGGTGTCGAGGTGTTGACACACTGGGTCAAGGTATCGACACAGTGTGTCGACACCCAGGTTGAGGTGTCGACATACTGGTGTTGACAACGTGTGTCGACACTTGGTGTGTCTGACCATCCATCTGTGGATAAAAGGCTGTGCTGAAACTCAACTTAGTTCCCAACAGACTATGCACCAGCCTCCAGTCATTCGACGTGAAGCGTCCATCTCGGTCACTAACAATACTACGGGGCACACCATGTAATCGTACAATATTATCCACATAGAGTTTGGCTAACTTTTCCACCGGATCTTCCTTCCTGTTCGGAATTTAATGCGACACCTTTGTCAATCTATCTACGACCACCCAGATGGCGTCGTTTCCCCTCTACGACTTTGGCAAACCATGCACAAAATCCATAGAAATGTCGTCGAACTTCCACTTCGGGATAGGTAGGGACTTCAAGAAACCTTCGGGCTTCTGACACTCCGCCTTTACCAAGGCACACGTCTGGCACTTGTCCGCCTAAAGTGCTACATCCTTCTTTAATCTCGTCCACCAGAACAACTTCTTCATGTCCTTATACATCTTCGTGCTCCCCGTGTGGATTGAGTACTTGGTATGATGTGCCTCGAACAACAACTACTCCCGAAGATTATCAGCACTAGGAATGCATAGACGACCGTCCTTCCATAGCAGTCCATCCTCAACAGCAAATTGAGAATTTGACCCATCCAAAGATTCATCTAAGATCTGCTTCATGCTGCTATCCTGAACCAAAGCCCTCCGAACTCTATCAACTATATCATACTGCACCTCTGTCCAATACAATTTCGCCTTGGCACTAGCCTGCTTGTCGACGCAAGATATCTCCAGTGCCTCCAAATCACGGACCAATCTCTCATCATGTACTGACAACCAATTGGCCTGAGCAGGAGCCCTACGACTCAACATATCTGTCACTACATTTCCTTTCCCGGGCACATAATGTATCTCGAAGGTGTAGTGCCCTAGGAATTCTAACCACCTTCGCTGCCTCATGTTCAGATACTTCTGATCTAACAAGCACTTCAAACTCTTATGATCGGTGTAGATATCGACCTTCACACCATACAGATAGTGCCTCCATAACTTTAGAGCAAATATAATGGCAGTTAACTCTAAGTCATGGACCGGATAATTCCTTTCGTGAACCTTCAGTTGTCTTGAAGCATAAGCTATCACACTCCCACGTTGTAGCAGAACACAACCCAAACCACTTCCTGAAGCATCAATATAGATTTCGAACCCTTCAGTCCCACTTGGCGAACATAAAATAGGCGCCGTGGTCAACCGTTTCTTCAATTCAGCAAAAGCCTGCTCGCACTCCAGCGACCATACAAACTTTTGATCCTTCCTTATCAACGTCGTGAGTGGTAGCGCTATGCACGAGAAGTTCTCAGCGAAGCGCCTGTAGTAGCCGGCAATCCCCAGAAAGCTCCGGACTTCTGCCACTGTAGTCAATACAGGCCACTCTCGTATCGCCATTATCTTCGCCGAATCCACCGCTATCCCTTCTCCACTAACAACATGACCAAGGAATGCTACCGAGGATAACCAAAACTCATACTTGGAGAACTTAGCATACAACTGATTTCTCCTCAACGTCTCCAACACCATGTGCAGTTGCTTAAAGTGATCCTCCTCACACTGCGAGTACACCAGGATATCATCGATAAATACTATCACGAAATGGACCAGGTACTCTCTGAACATCCTGTTCATCAAATCCATAAACACGAAGGGCGCATTGGTCAACCCAAACGGCATGACCGTGAACTCGAAATGCCCAAACTGCGTGCTGAACGCTGTGTTTGGGATGTTGCTTTCCATTATCCTCAATTGGTAGTAACCATATTTCAGATCTAGCTTCGAATATACTGTAGACCCAACCAATTGATCAAACAGGTCGTTAATCCTTGGGATCGAATACTTATTCTTTTCCGTAAGCTTGTTCAACTCCCGATAGTCAATACAGAGTCACAAGCTCCCCTCATTCTTCTTAACGAAAAGAACCGGTGCGCTCCAAGGCGACGGACTTGGACGCACATACCATTGCTCCAACAACTCTTGCAGTTACACCTTCAGTTTCATCATCTCTCGTGGAACTATCCGATACGGAGAGCGTGACATCAATTTGGCACCCGGCACCAACTCAATAGTAAAATCAATCTCCCACTGAGGAGGGGCTCCTGGGATATCATCTGGAAATACGTCAGGATACTTGGACACGACTGGAATACTGTCCAGACTCTGCTTAGGCATTGAAGCCTGCACTAATGTGACAAACAACTCTGCCCCAGACCGAACTGCCTTGATCACCTGAAGGGCCGACATCAAAAACTTACCCGACCCCTTCATGCACGCAAACGTAGTCTCCCGATCAGTATTCAGTCCTAACTTAACTTCCTTTCGGTTGCAATCAATGCATGTTCTCTGCTCCGAGAGCCAGTCCATACCAAATATTACGTCATACTCCGCTAACGGCAGTACCGACGCTTGCAAGACAAACTCCTGATCCCCAATCCGTAACTTTACCTCGCAGACTCTATCCGCGCGCATTGAGCACACATTGGGCAACAATACATCCAACTTGTCTTTTGCCATCGAGGAAGGGACCCTGATGCGTGATACGAATCTTTCGGACAAGAAGGAATGCGAAGCTCCCGTATCAAACAGGGCTCTCGCCAGATACTCAAAGATCAACACAAAGCCTAGCACCAACATATATAAGCTAACATATACAAAGGTAACAACTACATAAAGTTAAACTGCTATAATTCAACTCATACCTGTCACCACGTCAGCTTGTTTTATGGCCTCTTGCAGACCAAGGTTATAAACTCTAGGCTGGGCTGGAGCATGGTGGGACGAGGTTGACTCCACCGCATTCTCTTTCTCTTCATAAGTTGCTTCAGGCTTCCTCTCGGACTTTGCACGTCCGCTCCAACATTCATGAGCAAAATGCCCCCATCTTTCTATAGTTGTAGCAAGCTCCTGGGACTCGACTTGTGGTTTCCCCCGCCGCACCAGACGAAGGGGCTGAGCTCGAAGTCTTCAGTTTATTGTTCCATCTATAGAAATCCGACTTTGAATTTGGCACTTTGAACTCTGACTTCTTTTCCCCGGGGTCCTTCTTCTTTTGCACTTTCTTCACTACCTTTTCCATCGACCGGGCTGAATTGACCAAGGCTAGGAAGCCCCGTGCCTTAGGCCCAACAAGGAGTAACTATAGGTCGCCACGTACACCCTCATAAAATCGGTGGGTCTTCCGCTCCTCTTCAGTAAACATAGCACCAGCATAACGACCCAACCGCGTAAACTCGTTGAGATACTCATCCACGCTTCTGCCTCCCTGAGTCAAACCAAGGTACTGATTCTCCATCTCAAGCTTCTAAGCAGAGGGTAGATATCTGGGAAAGAACAACCTTGAGAATTCCTCGTCCCTCGGTGCACTACTTTATGCCGATTGCGGGCATTCCAATTGCCTAGCACTGCTCCTAGCCGCCTATAATAGCAAAGAACCTTGATTAGAAGACAAACAAATTGCTAAAAACAATCATTGGAACACTCAGGTTCCTCAAAACAAGTGTACTTTTCATTCCTAAGGGGACATTCATGGGTTCTTTTTGATGTTATAACGATGACGTGTAACGCCCCAAAATTCGAAAGAGGGACAAGCAGCGTCGAGAGCCAAGTTTGGGTCTTGGTAAGGGTCACATGACCTAGGACACGGGTGTGTCCATGGTCGTGTCATGCTCGGGTTCATCGAGAGCTCGGGAAGTCTAAGATTTTCGCTCGACGAAGTGTCGAGACAGGGAACACGGCCTAGGACACGAGCGTGTCCATGGCCGTGTCGTGCCCGGGTTCGATGGAGAACTCGGGTGTTCAACGAACTACGATCGACGAAATGTCGAGACAGTGAACACAGCTTGGGACACGGGCATGTCCAAGGCCATGTCATTCGCGTGTTTGACGAATTTTCCGCGAAGTCAATGAAGAGGCAGTCGACGATTGTCGAGACTTCGAACACGGCCTGAGACACGGGCGTGTCCCAGGACGTATCCTGCTCGGGTTGTGAGTCGGGCCGTGAGAGGGGATTGAACACGGCCTGGAAACCAGCCGTGTTCGACCTGACACGGGCGTGTCCATTTCGACACGGGCGTGTCGATTACCCGTGTCCTTCTTGGGTGGTTTTTGATCCTGTGTCGAGGGAGGAACACGCCCAGCAACATGGGCATGTATTGCATGACATGGGTGTGTTAGCTTTGACATGGGCGTGTTCAAAGCCCGTGTCCTTTTCTGGGTGTGACAGTTTCGGCATCGATTGAGGCACATGCCCTTGGACACGGCCGTGTCACAAGCCGCGTTCGGCCCAGGTGTTTTGATTTTCAGTTCGGATCATGGCCGTTCGTTTCCTTCTTTTGGAATCTGATGGTCCAGTGTTGTCCTTACTGAATTAAGTCCGGGAATAGGGTTTGGGAACCCTCATTCTTCATCAAGTACTCTCTATCTAAGATCTAGAGAGAAGGGAGAGCAAGAAAGGAGGTGAAGGAGAGATCCGGCTGCCGGAGAAGCTTTGGTGCTCCAAACCGCGAGCCGAGTTCAGATCCGTGGAAGCAAGACCGTTGCGAAGGTTTTCATCCGGCTAAGTTTACATGGCTAGGAAGAGGGGTTGGAAGGTAACGACAATTCTACTCTTTGTTTTAGGACGCGCGTTTAACATCTTTTACTTTCTAGTTTTTGGGCACCAAACTCTCAAATGAGAGGGGTTTGGGTCTCCATGGTTCAAGAGGAACCTCCAGGTCGATTGAGTACGTCCTCGACATGTTTTTGCATTAGAGATCCGCTCTGTTAGTGGATTAGGCATGGTGGGTGAAGCCGTGGTCGCAACTGTTAGTCCGACTCGGTGATGTTGCATACTAGCTTTAGGGATTTTGTAGAAATCCGTTGCGGCAAGATGTCGTTTGTGATGTTTATGTTTTTCACCTTTTCTCGAGTGAGTACGTGTAGCCGGAACCGGACAAGGTTAGCTCCGTAATGGCAGTAGATGGTTTCCTTGGTGGACAAGGTTAGCTCCGCATTGGCGGTAGATGGTTTACTTGGTGCACGGGGATGTTGTAGTACAAATGAGGGATTAGGGTGGAAATGTTATTGGATTGTGATGTGCCAAGGTGTGGCTTTATCTCCGTGATCGGCTGGCTATCCCGTGACGTGCAAGTCATGTGTGGAGAGTGTCCTGACGAGACTAGTCCCCTTCTGTGAGACTGACGAGAACGCCAAGCATAAGGTAAGCCCAGGCAAAGAGGACATGAGCGGGTGGGGTCTAGCAAGGCTTCTTAGAATCGGTCAGTGTGTTAGACGGAATCCTGACATGATAACTCAGAGCTTGCAGGCAAGCCTGGGTATAAGACCATGAGCGGGTGGGGCCTTGGCAAGAATTTTGTGTGGCGGCCTATGTGTCGTTGGGGTAAAATGTAGTACCCACTTGTTTGCGGCTTAATGCCAATGGGGAAATGATGAGTACTCAGATGATGTGATGATATGCTAGATGCATACGCGATAGGGTACCTTGGGTGAAGCCCGGGTTTTGTATAGATGTTGCATAGTAGGCCCCTTTTATTTATATGCTCAACAGTAAAGAACGTGCATGTTGTTTGAGACATCCAAGTCTGTTCATTAGTGCTTTACTTGTTTATGTATATTGTATACAAAGTGCTGACTTGAAGGTTGGAGGGTTACCCCGGGGTCCGTTAGGGGCGCCCGGGAGGAGATGTGTTTGTTACACAGTTTGAGGTCAGCCTTTGCTGACCCACGTTACCGCCAAATTTTTACAGGGCAAGGATCGCAAGTAGGAGCTAGCTGGCCGGCCAAAAAGGCCTAAGCCTCATGAAGTGTTACGAACTTAGCATTAGCTCTACTTTTGTGATATTGTATGTTTGATGCTTTTGACTTCCGACTTGCACGCCGAGGTAGCTTAGGAGTGCCTTTGCACTTTGTTATGATATGTATTGATAGAGTTTTGGACTCTCAATTGTTGTAAGGCCATAAGGCCATTTCGATACTCTTGTGTATGTGGATAACTTCTAGTCTTGGTTGATGTTTCCGTTGTGGTTTGTTTATGAGTTTTGAGATTGGGTAGTTATATCATCTTATAATACTAAAGCTGTGGCGTCTGTATGTTGTGGGGCCCCGGCCGGACCCATATTATACGGTCATTACAGGGGAGGTGTTACATGATGCACACATGTGCTCACCCTCCCTTAAAAGAATTCGTCCATGAATTCATTTAAGTTGACCGAAACCAAAAGTCTGATACCAAATTGTAACACCCTCATCCGTCGTATGACATATAATAGAAGGTCCAGCTGGAACCCGACGCCATATACCACGTACAGTCGGAAGGGTTACATAAGAATATTGAAACCATACAACTATAACTACTCGCCCTAACACAGAGCATTATAGCGGAAGCTTTTAAACAGTTATAATGAACCCATAATTGAATGATCAACTATCATGAATGTCCACAAATACCACATGAATGAAACAACGAATATACTGAAAGTACTTGGGCCTTATGGCCTTACAAGAGTTCACTTAACAGAATAGTGTCTTACATACATCGGCTCGCAGGCCGACCACACATGACAAAAATAAAATACAACTATTCGCTTTGGCCTTTGAGGGTCAGCTCAGCAACATGGGCTTCAGCCCGCTATTTAGTACTCGACTCCGTAGCACCTGCAAGCAACATTCCACCGCACGGTGGCAAACGAAGTAACGGTCAGTCAAAGCCGACCAAATTATAACGACCCCGCCCCTTATTCGGGACGACGGAGCTCCTTCCCTGCATTTCATTAGCCCAGCTAAACAATAAAGTACAAACATGCTTCGCCACAGGTGTAGGCTCGCACGACCAAACACCCCGTGCACTCAGGGCACATTATCGGTGAATCCGGTCAATTTCGTGGCTTCACCACCATCCCCGGGATGACAACATCGTAAGCATTTTAGCCTTTCCGACCACTGTCTACGGCTCCCGACTATGCCAACGGCCAATCCCTCTTTGGGTTTCTCGCACCAAACCACATATCCCGGGTCCAATTCCACTTGCCCGTTGCTCACACACATAGTCACCTTAAGACGTACGCACGAGCCAAGCTTCTCTCGGATACCGCATTAATTCCAAACATCACATAACCCAGTTATGTACAAGGCCGGCTCCCTGGCCGCCAAGTTAGCAGAATTATGTTTCCGCTCAGTTTTTCGGGTGCGCCTTGGAGTTAATCCCCAAGGATTCCTGCTGCAATCTACCGTGTAGAAACCCAAAAACACAAAGTACGGAGTCTTCTCCGACAAACCATACAAAATGCAACATCACCGATCCAGACCAACATGTCAGGGTAGGCTTCACACACAATGCATATGTCCGTACTTTGATTCCGGACTCTATATGCAACACAAGGGGGACTATTCCCGTCAACCCCAAGGAACACCGTACACTCACCGCACACTCGCAGGAGCGGGTTTCCTTATACAAAAGAAGGAGAGCTTCACATGCTCAAGTAGAGAATCGTTACCCTTGTAGTACGCTTTTGCTCCATGGAAAAACTATTCGGATAGAAGGCTTCGCAATGAAATTTCCTCCGCGGATCCGCTCTCAGTTCTCAAATCGGTGCTCCAATGCTCCGCCGGCGGCCGGAATCCCTCCCTTTCCTTCCTCCTCTCTCTAACTTCTTAGAAAGAGAATGTGTTGGAACACCCTATTACTGATTTGGGCAAGGATCACTATATCCTTTAGAATATCTGTTTTGACCTCCTTGTATAGATCTAAAGGTCAATTAGAACTGAGTCTAAGGGTTAGTATTTAGGTTTGAAAGCTGCCCTCAAGACCAGATATTTCAGTTCTGGAGACTAAGTCATTTCGTCGAGCTCAGGACGACGAATCGTCGAACTCCATTCGACGATCTTTGAGCTCACTTCGACGAATCGTCGAACTCCATTCGACGATCTCTGAGCTCAACTTCAACGAGTCATCGAACTCCATTCGATGATCTTCGAGATCAGATCGATGTTCCTGTCTCTTGTTTGTTTCCCTATCTCTGAGCTCAGTTCGATGATAGTTGAGCTCAGATCGATGCTTTCTGCTTCAGTCTAAGTCCAGTCTCTGAGCTCAGTCCAATGATAGTTGAGCTCAGGTCGACGTTTTTCTAGAGAGATCGATGTTTTTCAAGAAATTCAGACAGTTATGGAATTATTCTCAGCATTTATATCAAGGATCTTGTAGCCGTTTCAATTAATCTGGAGCAAGTTTAAAGTAATTTTCAAAGGAATGTTTTATTGGACTTTCCTCCAGAAGACAAAATGCAGTTAAGGAAGTCATTTATGACAGGCTAACGACTATCTTGGACAGAGAATCATTTTATTCAGATATAAGGAATAAAAGAGATATTCATATTCTGCTGGAACAGAACAACAACAACTATTACAACAAGAACAATAGAAAGAGAAAGAGTTGCAGATATTCTCTGTCTTAGAATTCATACAGGAACACACATCACTGAAGGAGATCAATATTCTGAAATCTCTAGATCCCTTTTTGATTACAGTGTTCAAAGGACATTATCATTCAAGACTCCATACACCACACATTTCAGCTGCTGCTGGAATCATCTTTTGCTGGAGATCAAATCTTCTGAAGGCCTATCACCCTACTGCAAAGCTTCACTTCCTGAACAACTATAGATCTCAGGGGGAGTTTTGACAACATCCACTATCTTCTCTCTGATTGTTGACAGAGAAGATCATCTCTCTCTCTCTGCTGTAAAGGGTTTATCAAACTCCCTTCAAAAGTTTGTGTTGGTTTCTGAGACCTTATCAAAACTAAGTGGTGGAAAGACACCTGATCAAAAAATCTGGTTTGGTTTTTGAGTACCTTATCAAAAGCTCATTGGTGCCCAGGACACCTGATCAACTCATCCTGCAGTGGATTCCTACCTAGGGTGGTAGAATAGTGGATGTACCCAGATTGGTTGGGGAACCATTATAGCTCCTTGTGTCATCTGGTTGCGTATTTTCTTTTGTTTTCTTGCTGTGGTTTATGATTGTTCTGTGATTGCTTTTTGATTAGATAGTTGTTGTGTTTGCTGTATTTCATTTGCTTCCCTGTTCACTTAGGAATACAACAAGAGTTGTAAAAAGTTTTTAGCAAGCATCATACTCTATTCACCCCCCTCTAGAGTATATCAGATCTAACTTGCACTTTCAATTGGTATCAGAGCGAGGTTGGTTAAAAATACCACACCTTAGTGGTTGCACAGGCTAACACCTGAACCACAAAGATCCCTCCAGTTAGATCTGCTTGTTTTAAGTTTGTTGCTAGATTTATTTTTTCACAAAACATGGCCCAAAACAAAATTATGCTTGCACCAGACCTCCAGTGTGCAATCTATCTAAGTTTGCACTTTGGAAGGCAAGGATTAGACTGTACATGAACTCTATTGATGAAGACATTTTCAATTCTGTTTTGACAGTGTGTCCAAGACCTCTAGAAAATACAAGTACAAGTTCTGTTCCACCTCCTTCAGGAACAAATGCATAAATCAAGAAATGGAAATTGGCTGATGCAAAGGCTATGAACATTCTAGCCCAGACTATGTCTGATGAAATATTCCAAAAGGTAGCTGAATGCAACTCAGCAAAGGACATCTGGGACAAGTTATCTGAGATAGTCTCAGGATCTGCTGATGAGAGAAAAGATAGAAGATCTCATCTCATAACCCAGTATGAGAACTTCAAGAAAGGAGAAGCTGAGTCAGTAGCAGATATGTATAATAGACTCAGTCTCATAGTCAATGAGCTAAAATCATTGGACAAAGAGATCTCTTTGACTGAGCTCAATGATAAAATCCTAATGTGCTTCCCAAGCACTTGGGACTCAAGGATCTGGCCAATCAAGGATACCAGAAGCCTAAATGAGATCATAAATGAAGCTCTCTTGGGCAAGCTCAAGTCTTATGAGCTGCTCATCAAGAACAGAGAAGAAGAGCAGAAGGCTGCCTCACCAGCTACAAGAAAAGAAAAATCAATAGCTTTCAAAGCCATTGAAGATCAGCCTGAAGACAAGGTCACAGGAAATGAAGAGTTGCTAAACCTACTGGCCAAAAGGTTTTACAAAATGGCCAGGAAGGATTTCAGGAAAAGATCATACAGAGAGCATGACAAGCCAAGGTATGACAAATCAAATAACAAAGAGATTATTTGTTTTGGATGCTAGAAACCAGACCACATTGTGCCTGACTGTCCAGAAAATAATAACAAGGACAAGAAGGACAGGAAAGAAAGGACAAAAGAAAAGGACTTCAAGAAGAGCAGCAATGGCAAACCCTCCTCCAGCAAGAACAAACATACAGGGGGTTTGTTGCTAAAACTTGGAGTGAGACAGAAGAAGAATCTGAAGCTTCATCCAGCTCAAGTGATGATGAAGATGATGCTGATGAAAAAGAATTTTGCATGATGGCTATCAATGCCTCACAACAAAGTTCTGATGCAGAAGAGTCAGAGTCAGAATCAGAGACTCAATCTGAAGAGTACCAGATAATAAGTTCTTTTGATTTTAATTCTGAGGACTTCAAGTGTGAGTTGCACTATGTTTGGATTTATTAAAATCTGAGAAGGAAATCATTTCTCTCAGAAATCAGTTATCTGAATACAGTACTTTAAAATCAGAAAACTTCAAACTCTCTGAGGAGTTAGAATGTTGTAGGGAGAAGATAGCCTCACTGAAAGGTGAGCTATCAGAGGCCAAAAAGTTTGAAGAATCCCTCAATGGGAGAAGTATCAAGCTAATGGACATCACAAGCACAGTGAACTCAAGATTCAATAGTACACTGGGCTTGGGTGCCTCATCTAGCCAACCTATAGTATTAACAACCCCAATAAAGTTTATCTCTGATAAAGGTAAGGGAGTTGTAGAGGTAGCTAGGAAGAATTCTGACTTACCTAAGAAAACAAAAGTTCAATAGAAATCGTTGAACGGAGCTAGAAGATCGTCGAATGAAGATCAACGATCTCAGACTAAATCATCGAACTCAGGTCGACGATCTCTGAATCTGAACTCTGCCATAGTCGATCTTCGAACGAAGCTCGACGATCTGATCCAAGATCGTTGAACTCAGCTCAGCAATCGTCGAGCAGAGATTATAGTTTTGAAAATTTTTCCAAAGGTAAATCAAATTTCAAACCTAGGGGTCCTTCATCCCAAATATTTAACCCTTATACTGAATGGATAATACCTCCAAGGATATATCATCCTGAAGGCTATAAGAGTCAACCAGAGATGTCTTTTATTTCTGAATTCAAAGGTTATCAACCTAGGCCCAAGGTAAACTGGGTCAAAAACAAGTAAATTGCTTTATGTGCAGGTGAAGACCTATCCAACATCAAACCAGCAATGGTATTTGGATAGTGGGTGCTCAAAATACATGACAAGAAACAAGGACAATTTCACATCCTTCAAAGCCAAGCTTGGACCCAAAGTAATATTTGGTGATTCAGACTTTGGACTAACAAAGGATATGATGCAGTCTAGATTGGCACAGTCACATTCAAAAAGTAGCCTATGTGGAAGGACTGAAGCACAATTTAATCAGCATCAGTCAACTGTGTGATGAAGGCTACCAAGTGACTTTCAGCAAATCCTTATGCAAGATCAAATCAGAGGACAACACAACTGTGTTGACAGATAAATGGAAAGGTAACATCTATCTTGTAGATTTTCTTTCAACCAAGGTTGATATATGTTTGTTCAATTCTATTTGTAGACCTAATGAATTATGACATAAGAGACTAGGGCATATAAACCTTAGAACCATTGCTAGGTTATCCAAGGACAAACTTGTTAGAGGACTACCTTCTGGCCCCTACAAGAAGGAAGGACTCTGCAAGACTTGTCAATTAGGCAAGCAAATCAAAAATA
Organism: Platanthera guangdongensis; assembly: GCA_039583875.1. NCBI lineage: Eukaryota > Viridiplantae > Streptophyta > Magnoliopsida > Asparagales > Orchidaceae > Platanthera > Platanthera guangdongensis. Next base: position 74,274,476 of record CM077150.1, on the reverse strand, counting down.
GTTTCAAGTCACTTAATAAGAGTGATTCACCTAGGATTTTGTATCTGTTACACATGGATCTTTTTGGACCCATTACAGTACAAAGCTTAGGAGGGAAATCTTATACTTTAGTAGTTGTAGATGACTTCTCTAGATTCACATGGGTGTTCTTTCTGAGAAAGAAGTCTGATAACTTTAAATGTTTGACAGAGTTTCTCAAATGCATACAGAGTGAGTTCAAAACTCACATTGCCCTGATCAGAAGTGATCATGGGACAGAGTTTGATTCTCTTCTTATGCAAGAGTTCTGTCAGAGTGAAGGGATCAGACACACTTTCTCAGCTCCTAGAACTCCTCAACAAAATGGGGTAGCTGAAAGGAAAAATAGAACCCTTATTGAATCTGCTACTACATTGTTGTTAGATGCTCATCTTCCTCTATCCTTTTGGGCAGAAGCAGTGAACACCTCCAACTATGTGTTGAATAGAAGTTTAATACATAAGCTAAAGGGCAAGACTCCCTATGAATTACTCAAAGGGAAGAAACCTAAAGTAGATTACTTCAAAATCTTTGGTTGTATTTGTTACATTCATAATAATGACAAGAAATACTTAGCAAAATTTCAAGCTAAAGCTGATGAAGGAGTGTTTTTGGGATACTCCATGATCAGTAAAGCTTATAGGGTATATAATAAATCTACTCTCAAAATTGAAGAATCTGTTCATATATCTTTTGATGAGTCTAACATGTCTTTCAAGGAGAAGAATACTTCTACCATAGAACCCTTGCAGGTACACTCTCTTGCAGAAGACTTGGACAGGTTACAAATTATTCAAAAAGATGAAAGCAGTGAAGATGAAGAAGTCATTCAACACCTTGAAGAGAAACTTCTTGAAGAGCCGGTTGTTGTACCACCAGAGGAAACAACAACACAGGTTGGCGAACAATCAACATCTCCTGTTGATTTAGTAACATCAAGAGACCATCCAATCTCCAAAGTGATTGGAGACATCTCAGCTGATGTGCAAACCAGAAACCAGATCAACCAAAACCTGATGCACACTTGCTTTCTTTCTCAAATTGAACCTCAATCCATTCAAGATGCAGAGCAAGATCCACACTGGATCATTGCAATGCAAGAAGAGTTGCATCAATTTGAAAGGAACAAAGTTTGGGAACTAGTACCAAGGCCAAATGATCACTCCATTGTTGGAACAAAGTGGGTTTTCAGAAATAAATGGGATGATCAAGGAGTCATTGTAAGGAACAAGGCAAGGCTAGTTGCTCAAGGGTACTCTTAAGAAGAAGGGATAGATTATGACCAGACCTTTGCACCAATTGCAAGGTTAGAGGCCATAAGAATCTTCTTAACATATGCAGCACACAAAGGATTCAAAGTATACCAGATGGATGTAAAGAGTGCTTTTCTCAATAGAGATATCAAAGAAGAAGTCCATGTCAGACAACCTCCAGGTTTTATCTCTTCAACTCATCCTGATTATGTTTTCAAATTACATAAAGCATTATATGGTCTAAAGCAAGCTCCTAGAGCATGGTATGAGACCCTAGCATGCTTTCTTCTGAAAAATGAGTTTATAAGGGGTAGAGTAGACCAAACTCTTTTTATTAGAACCCATAAGTCTCATATCCTACTAGTACAAATCTTTGTAGATGATATTATATTTGGTTCTACTGATTCAAATTTGTGCAGAAGGTTTTCTAATCTAATGCATTCTAAATTTGAAATGAGTAGCATGAGTGAGCTATCCTTCTTTCTAGGATTGCAAATCAAACAACATGCTGAAGGCATATTTATTTCTCAAACCAAGTATGCAAAAGAATTGGTTAAGAAATTTGGTATGTCTGAAGCATCATGTATGAAAACACCTATGCCTACTAATGCTGTACTAGATGCTGATGAACATGGGAAACCTGTTGATCAGATAACATATAGAGCAATAATTGGCTCTTTATTGTACCTTACAGCTAGTAGACCTGACATAATGTTTGCTACATGTATATGTGCTAGATTCCAAGTGAGCCCTAAAGAGTCACACTTAACCTTATTAAAAAGGATTCTTAGGTATGTAAAAAGTTGTCCAAATATAGGTCTCTGGTATCCAAAATATTCAGCATTTGACTTAACTGGATTTTCAGATGTTGATTATGCTGGATGCAGAATAGACAGGAAAAGCAGCAGTGGAACTTGTCAATTTCTTGGTGACAGACTTGTCTCCTGGTTTTGCAAGAAACAAACATCTGTGTCAACTTCAACTGCTGAAGCTGAATATATGGCTGCAGGTAGTTGTTGTTCACAAATCTTGTAGATTCAAAACCAACTCCTAGACTATGGCTACAACTTAGAAAAGTCTAAAATATTTTGTGATAATACCAGTGCTATTTCTATAGCACAAAATCCAGTCCTCCATAGTAGGACAAAACACATAGAAATTAGGCATCACTTTCTAAGGGATAATGTTGAGAAAAATAAAATTGAACTTCAATATATCCCAACTGATTTGCAAAGGGGAGATATTTTCACCAAACCCTTGGATGAAAAGAAACATACATTCTTCTTGAATCAGTTAGGAATGTTAGATGGAGGAAGTCTAAAATAAGTTCCAAGATTTTAAAAATATAAAAATGACCAAGACTAGGCAAATCAATATGTTCTTTTTGTGTATAGAGTATGTTTCTGGTCTCTGAACTGCGCTCGACGATTTTCCCCAAGATCGTCGAACGGAGATCGGCGATTTCAGAAATCGTCGACCTGAGTTCACCGCTTCTCAGATAGTGCTAAACTATCTTTCTTTAGGTCAGCGATCGTCGAACGGAGCTCGACGCTCTCCAATATCGTCGAACGGAGATCGACGATGTTGATGACCTTTCAGTTTCCTTTAGAAGCCCAGATCGTCGAACAGAGTTCAACGATCTTTCCTTTTCTGCGTCGGACCCTAATATAAAACTCATTTTTCGGCCATCGTTCTCCCTTTGCGCTTTCATACTCTCTGCAAATTTTCCCTTTCCCTCCAAACTTTTCTACACTTGGTCATTTGTTTGTTCATTTTTGCAGGAATTAATGGCAGTTTCAGTCGCAATCTTGACCGCAATGAAATTTGACGCAGGCTTTGATATCGACATGGATTCTTTCAATAACAGCAATCAAATCTTCAAGGACATTCTGGAACTTTTCAAAGACCAACAGCTAGTTACCATAATGACTACAAGGATCAAATTGACTGCAGATGAGATAAAGGAATGAGTGTATACTGCCCACAATCTGTATCAGAACACAGTGGTTGGAACCATCTCAGGAACTCAGGTATCTCTAACACCTGCTACTTTGACAGAGGTTTTTCAATTGAATTCTGGAGAAGATTCTGTTGAGCTTTCTGGAGAGGAATTTTCTAATATGCTTGAAAGGATGAGACATTCAGAAGCTAACCCTAGTAAATTGCTTAAGAAAAATCTGTCTGTTGAGTACAAATTTCTTGATGATGTTGTTGGAAACGTGCTGTTGGCAAAACACTCAGCTCATGATACCAGATCTAGGTATCAGCTCTGTTTGATGGGTTCCCTGGTGGACAAGAAGCAGCTGAACTGGGGAGAAGTCTTTTTTGATTTAGTCAAGAATAAAATTAACAAGAACTTTATTAAATTTGGGATGAGTTTAGGGCTGTTTCTCCATAATAGATGCCCTGCTCTGCTTGTTTCCAGTGGGATGCACATCAATGCCTCCAAGAGGCTTACCTGTGCCCTATTTGGGAAATAGGACAGGCAGATTGTAAAGCCCAGCAGACCCTCTACAATCTCTTCTTCAGGCACAAGGAATGCTTCAGTCTCTTTCCCTCAGGTTTCTGCCCCTGTAGAAGACTTGCCTGCTTCATCTGCTCCTTCTCCACCTATTGTTTCATCTACAACAGTCACCATCACAATTTCATCCCCCATTTCCATCCCATCTCCAACTTCAATCCCTTCTCCAACTCCACCATTAACTGAAGAAATCTTCCACCCTCTACATCATTACCCACACCTAGACATTGATTCATCCTCTCATATTCCATATTTCACTCTTATAGATGATTCCTATATGGATGATTCTCCTTCGTCCCCTCCTAAGCCACCATCTTCATACACTTCTTATCAACAACTCCTTCAGGACATCATTACTCAACCATCATTCACAACATCCATTTTCATTCCATTATCTTCCATCTCCACAATTCCAATATCTCAACCATCACTTCCACCATCCACAGGTTCTCCAACAACATCTCCTGCTGCTCCAACTTCCATCCCTACCTCTACTCAAGTCCCTCTTGAGCAAGTAGACATTCCAGCTCTTGCAGACAGGCTATATGAGCTGATAGCTCCAAGGCTATCACTACTGCTGGAGACCTCTTTGGCTCCACTTCTCAAAACAGTTCAGGAGCTATCTGCCAGGCTATCCTTTTTTCTTCCTCCTCAGGAAATCCCTTCTTCTGGGTGCCTTGATCCAGTTCTCACTGAATCTAGGCAGGGGGAGATGCCTTATGAAGCTGAGAGATTGCCTGCTAAAGTAACTTCAGTCCAAGCTCCAGTAGCTCCAGTTGCAGTCATTACAGTGGACCTCAGGTCACTGTTGTCAGTTTTTGATTCTGTATACTTCAACTGCCTTCCATCCCAGCATACTGAAGATCTTACTAAGGCCATTGTGCCTATTTCCAGCTGTGACCCAGCTTAATAAGTTCTTATATAAATTCCTTCAATACTGTTGACAGTGCTCCTTCTATTTCTGTTGCTCCTCCTGCTGCTGCTCCTACTACTGCTGTTGCTGTTTCAGTGTCTGAGTATGTGCATATAACAGAGGCAATTGATGTTGAGCCTGCTATCTTTATCTCTGAATCTGTTGCTTCAGTTACCTCTAAGCTTGCTGTTTCTGTTTCCGAAGTTGTTTTTCCAGTTTCATCTGTTTCTACTGCTTCTATTACTGCTGCTGTCATAGCTCCTTCTGCTAGTCTGCTTCTACTCCAATTCCTGTTGCTGCTGTTACTCCTGTTGCAGTTTCTGTTATCTCTTCTGCCCAGTCTCAACAACAGAAACAATATCTCAAAAGGATTGATGCAGTGTATGATAATCCACAAAGCTCAGACAGTGATCAGTTTAGGACTGACTCTGATGATTCCTCTGCAACAATTGCAAGGAAAAGGAAAGCCAGAAGCAAGGCCATGAAGAGAGTTCCTCCAGAGAAAGTTAAAGATACAAATGATATTCCATATTATATACTGCATGATTGCCCTATTATAGAACCATGGATGCAGTACTCCAGGAATCAACTGAAAGCCATGAAGAAGAAAAGAAAGTATGATAAAGGGTCATCCCATTTCAATCCTCCTCCTCCTCCTTCACCTGATGCAGGTGCAGGTGGAAGTTCTGCCTTCCAATCTACTGCCATAAGCCAAAGTTCATATCAACCTCAAGGAAGATCCCAGTACAGAGGAAATCAGTCTAGAGGTTACCAGTCCAGAAGAGGACAGTACAGAGGAAATAAAAGAGGACTCAGAGTGTATTCCAGGCAACATCCTTATCAAAGGGAAGGACAAGGTCCCTCTAACACTACTTCTGGTCCCTTCCCTTACAAGCTTAAAGATCTAGTCTCTTCCATAGCTCCTCCTGATAATTCTTCAAACATATATGAGCCTCCTGTTCCATTTGAAGACCCAGAAAATAATCCCACCTCATGGACAACAAGAATGAAAGAATTGGCTGCACTAGACCAAATCAAGAAGGCTAGAGAACAAGGAAAAGATACATCCAGTATCACTACTCTATCAGATCAAGAAAGAAAGAACTTGAGAGATACTCCCCAGCAAATTCTTTGATTCAGAAAGTTATATGAAGCTGCATCCAGAAAGCTGTAGTCCCCAGGCCAAAACATCAAACTTCTCTAGGTGCAGCTGATGACAGAAGATCCAAGAAAGAAGCTCTTAACCCCAAGAGAGAAATAGTTCTCATAAAGAGCAAGGAAAAGGAATGATTCTGTAAGATGACAACAAATTTTGTTTTCTGAACTATCTGTGATAATGTCTGTGTTTCTGTAATGTTTTGTTTGTTACATTTCTGCTTTGTATGTTGTTATTTTTTCAATGTCTGTAAATAGTAATCCTAACCCAAATAGGGGGAGATTGTTGGAATACCCTATTACTGATTTGGGCAAGGATCAGTATGTCCTTTAGGAAATCTGTTTTGACCTCCTTGTATAGATCTAAGAGTCAATTAGAACTGAGTCTAAGGGTTAGTACTTAGGTTTGAAAGCTGCCCTCAAGACCAGATATTTCAGTTCTGGAGACTAAGTCATTTCGTCGAGCTCAGGACGATGAATCGTCGAACTCCATTCGACAATCTTTGAGCTCACTTCGACGAATCATCGAACTCCATTCGACGATCTCTGAGCTCAACTTCAACGAGTCGTCGAACTCCATTCGACGATCTTCGAGCTCAGATCGACGTTCATGTCTCTAGTTTGTTTCCCTATCTCTGAGCTCAGTTCGACGATAGTTGAGCTCAGATCGACGCTTTCTGCTTCAGTCTAAGTCCATCTCTGAGCTCAGTTCAACGATAGTTGAGCTCAGGTCGACGTTTTTCTGGAGAGATCGACGTTTTTCAAGATTCAAATTCAGACAGTTTTGGAATTATTCTCAGCATTTATGCCAAGGATCTTGTAGCCGTTTCAATTAATCTGGAGCAAGTTTCAAGGGATTTTCAAAGGAATGTTTTATTAGAATTTCCTCCAGAAGATAAAATACAGTTAAAGAAGTCATTTATGACAGGCTAACAGCTATCTTGGACAGAGAATCATTCTATTCAGATCTAAGGAATAAAAGAGATATTCATATTCTGCTAGAACAGAACAACAACACCTATTACAACAAGAACAATAGAAAGAGAAAGAGTTGCAGATATTCTCTGTCTTAGAATTCATACAGGAACACACATCACTGAAGGAGATCAATATTCTGAAATCTCTAGATCCCTTTTTGATTCCAGTGTTCAAAGGTCATTATCATTCAAGTCTCCAGACACCACACATTTCAGCTGCTGGTGGAATCATCTTTTGATGGAGATCAAATCTTCTGAAGGCCTATCACCCTACTGCAAAGCTTCACTTCCTGAACAACTATAGATCTCAGGGGGAGCTTTGACAACATCTACTATCTTCTCTCTGATTGTTGACAGAGAAGATCATCTCTCTATCTCTCTCTCTCCTGTAAATGGTTTATCAAACTCCCTTCAAAAGTTTGTGTTGGTTTCTGAGACCTTATCAAAACCCAGTGTTGGCAAGACACCTGATCAAAAAATCTGGTTTTGTTTTTGAGTACCTTATCAAAAGCTCATTGGTGCCCAGGACACCTGATCAACTCATCCTGCAGTGGATTCCTACCTAGGGTGGTAGAAGAGTGGATGTACCCAGATTGGTTGGGGAACCACTATAGCTCCTTGTGTCATCTGGTTGCTTATTTTTTTTTGTTTTCTGGCTGTGGTTTATGATTGTTCTGTGATTGCTTTTTGATTAGATAGTTGTTGTGTTTGTTGTATTTCATTTGCTTCCCTGTTCACTTATGAATACAACAAGAGTTGTAAAAAGTTTTTAGCAAGCATCATACTCTATTCACCCCCCTCTAGAGTATATCAGATCTAACTTGCACTTTCAGAATGGTAAAGAGTAAATGAGGAATTAAACCTCCATTCCCGGCCTTAACTGAGCAAGAACACATTTGGGCCGTCAAATCTTAATTAAAGAAAATGAGCGGCTCAAATCAGCCCAAAATCCCTCAAACCTGGGCCGAACACGGCCTCGCACACGGTCGCGTCCCAGGCCGTGAGCCTCGATCCAGACATGATCGTCGAGCATAGAAAAGGACACGGGTCAAGACACGTACGTGTCTTAATCTAACACGCCTGTGTCGGGTACCGACACGCCCGTGTCGGGTAACGACACGCCCATGTCCTAGGGGCGTGTTACTAGTAACCTCCATGCCAACCGACACGACCCTTGGGAACATGCGTGGTGACACGAGTATGCACACTCCCATGTCAGTGGACACGCCCGTGTCACACTGCCGTGCTTCATGCCGTGTCCTTCTCTGGACACAGCCGGCCAACACAGAGAACGACACGGCCTTGGACATGCCCGTGTCCTAGGCCGTGTACCCCTATACAGGCACCAAAAATTCTCTTGGACGCGACCAGTTCGATTACGATTTTTGGGGCATTACAACAATTCTGAAGAATTTTTCAAAACATTCTGCCACTGTATCATTCCTATCCTGTTTGAAGGTTTCATATTGTTGGTTTAGCAGAGATTTTCTATCATCTCTGACCTCTTCATTTCCTTCCATATAGAAAATCAGTGACTCTCACATTTCTTTTGATGTTTTATAATGAATCAGATTTTGAAAAGTGGAATCATCTATTGCACTGACTATAATATTCTGAGCCCTCTTGTCCATAGAGGCCAGAATGATTTCATTCTTATCCATCTTCATGTAAGTCTTGGGTGTCTTGATGTTTGCATCAAGAACTGACACTTTTATGGGAATGAAAGGTCCTTCAATCACTGTGATGGAATTATTTTCCCATTGAGCCATGATATATCTTTCTCTGCAATCCTTTGGATTCTCACTAGGCTGTTATGCCTTTTTCAGTGAACCTCCCTCTGATACCAATTGTAAATATTTGACTTAGGATTGAGAATGACCTGGATGGAGGGGGTGAATAGGTCCAATTTAAACCTTTGCTACTTTTTTTAAATCAGAGATATACTTTTTTATGATAATTTTCTCAGTCAGATATTACAAGATAATCTTGACAACAATTTAAAACTATTACAACACATCAATCACAACAATCACAGCATAGTACACAGGTTTATAGTGGTTCCCCAATTTATGGGTACATCCACTTTCCCCCTTCGCCTATCTTACAATGAACCAGATTCGGCCAAACTCCTTCTTCCTTTACTCAGATCCTTAGATCTTACAGCTCAAAGCCCAGCTGGCCCGTATAACTCAGACTTTACAAGTCTTACCACTCAGATCACCATGATCCTACACCTCAAGTTCTTCCCAAGAACACTACCTCATAATGTATCCACACTCCTACTCCTCAAGAAAATCGTGCGCTACAACTCAGGGAAATACCCACTTCTCCTACCTCAGGCAATCCCTACCCTACCCCAGTCTTTATAACACAGGCTTACAACTCAGAGAAAATGATTCCCCTACACTCAGATCTACAGGTAGATCTTACAAAATTAACAAAGGTAAAAGAAATTGATTCAGAATTAGTCACCCAGCTAGAGAGAAATGGGTAACTACTTTTGATCTGATCCAGATGTGTTTGTTTCATTTGATCTTGTAATGATGGATATGATCCAACCCTTCTTAGCTTTTCAAAGCTTCTTGAAGTTGAAATTAGGGTAGATCTAGGCTGGAGAATGTTGAAGATGATTCTTGAATCGGCCTCTCTCCACCTTCTGAATTCTAGCTGATTGCTTTTTAGATCTGGTCTTGCCAAATTTTTCTTCTCTCTTTTTTTCTGGAGAGTTGATCCCTTTATATAAGCTGTGTCAAATGTAACCAGCTGATCCAGTTAATAACTGACATCTGGCAGTTCTGACAGTTGTCAGTACCTCTAGCTTGATTTTTGTACTTAGGAATGAAATCCGCTTGAAGTATTTAAACTTGTCTATTGGATGTGTCGACACTAGTCCTAGGTGTCGACACTACTCTGGTAATGGTGTCGACAAACTTCTGAATGTGTCGACACAACCTTCACCTTGTCTCGACACAGCTGATGTAGAATATGTCGATACTAGTCCTGAGTATTGACACTGCTTGCTTCTATTCTTGACTCAGCTTGTGAAGTGTGTCGACACTAGTCCTGAGTGTCGACACGGTTGTCTTCAGTCTCGACATTGCTTGTGTAGAGTGTGTCGACAGTTGTCCTTAGTGTCGACACAACTTCTCTTTGTCTCGACACAACTTGTTCAGTGTGTGTCGACACTAGTCCTGAGCGTCGACATAACTTGTACAGTGTGTGTCGACCCTATTCCTGAGTGTCGACACTAGTCCCGAGTGTCGACACTAGTCCTGAGTGTGGACACCGTTGCTCTCTTGTATCATAGTGTCGACCCAAGTCCTGAGTGTCGACACAACTTTCTCCTTGTCACAACATTTCTTGTTTAAGTGTGTTGACGCTAGTCCCGATTGTCGACACAGCTTTCTCTTTGTCTCAGCATAACTTTGACAAAGGTGTCGACACTTGCCTAGTATCTCGACACTTTTGTACTTAGCTTTATTTGCCTGCACACAAGAACTTAACATTCATCAAATATAACTATGTGTATATCATTGAGCTGAAAAGACTTCTTCAAATCAAGTACATTGTGACTAATGTACCAAACAGTAAAACTAGTAGAGGAACATAACCATCCCTTAGATGTGCAAAACAAGTCTCATTTGTTGAGGTCTCACAGAAATATATCTAATGTTCAAGTTGGCTTACTTAAGAATATGATTGGCAGTGACATACAAATGGTCCACGCATACAATTTTCTTGTTGAGGAAGTTGGAGGCTTTGAGAACGTTGGATTTTGTAAAAGCGATGCTTACAAATATGTTCAATGTGAAAAAAAGCACTCATAGGGAGTGATGACTCATTAAGCTTGCTGAAGATATTCAAGGACTTGCAAAGGAATGATAGCATGTTATCCTATGATGTGTGTACTGATTAGTTCAACATGCTCACTAGCTTTATATGGATAGATGGACATAATAAAGTAGACTACGACTGTTTTGGTGTTGTAATTATATTTGATACCACTTATTGACTGAATAAATATAATTTAGCATGTGCTTCGTTCATTGCGGTGAATCATCACTGGAAAAATTTGTTTGTTGGAGGCAACTTTTTGGCTGAGGAAACCATTGATGTATTTTGATGATTATTTGAAACTTTTTTTGAGATTTGCAGGTGGTAAGCATCCTAGTACTATATTTACTGATCAAGATCAAGCGACGACGGTCGCTATCTCCAGAGTTTTTAGTAATAGTCGACACTGTTTATATCAATAACATATATAAAAAAAATTAACATCTAAGGTGTCGGCCTTCAACTAAGATCCTTCTATTAGAGGTTTATTTTACCACTGCATGGACAAATGTGATACTAAGTATGAGTTTGATGTTCAATGGAGTGTAATGATTTATCGGGGCAATTTGGAGAAGAATAGGTGGTTATGTGACTTATACAAGATCAGACGTAAGTGATTTACTTCTTATAATAAAGACATTGTCGATCTCGACATTTTATCAACCCAAAGAAGTGAATCCACAAACAACGATTTACACGGATGTTCCAAAGCCACCAGCTCGTTATTAGAGTGTTACAACAATGTCGACAAGTTGATTTCATCATGGAGGCGATCCGAACATGAAGAGGATTTTAGGTGCAAACAATGTAAAATTATCATTAAGGCAAGAAATTTTCTCTTGTTGAAGCAAACATCCAAAGAATATACTAGAAAAATGTATCATATCTTTGAACAAGCCTATACGGATGGAGCATTAAATGTAAACATTATAGATGATGTTCGACATGATGATGACCAAGTACTTTATGCAACAAATAATTGTGATGGGGGAGAGAATGCTAAGCAATGGGTTGTTAGTGTTAACGCCAATACATTCTATGCTGATTGCTCATGCAGGGGTTTTGAAATAAGGAGAATCCTTTGTAAGCACATTCTCCGTATATACAACTCGAAGAATGTGAAGCAAATTCATAGTCAATACATTTTGAGAAGATTCACTCTTATGGCCAAGCAAGTGTTGAACTTAGCCAAGAATATATGCTTGAATGACTCACAATCCAACTTAGTATAGAGACATCACCTTCTCTGATTCACCTATGACCTAGCTAGGCGCATTGAAAACTGTTAACTTGCAAAGTAACATGTTCTTAATGTCATGACTGAACTTGTACAGAGCACGGACGAAATATTAGTAAATGATGAGAGTTTAAAAAATGGATACTGCGGGCAAAATACCGAAGACATTGAGCTTAGAGATCCGGCGGTGGTGCACCCAAAAGATGTATCGAATGCACGACTCAAAAGCCATTTTGAAAAACTGAAAAGAAAGTATAGTAAGTCTTTTTCCTTAAATTGAATTATTGTTATAATCTTTATATTTACATTTTTGCTTAATCACAGTTTAATCTCAATTTACTTTACATAGAACAAAAAGTGATGTCTAAGGAGAAGGCAAAGGGGCATGTGAAGATTAAACAA
>CM077150.1:74205403-74261666 GCA_039583875.1 Platanthera guangdongensis | reverse complement strand
AATGAACATGGGAAACCTGTTGATCAGACAACATATAGAGCAATGATTGGCTCTTTATTATATCTTACAGCTAGTTAGACCAGATATAATGTTTGCTACATGTATATGTGCTAGGTTCCAAGTAAGCCCTAGAGAGTCACACCTAACATTAGTAAAGAGGATTCTCAGGTATGTTAAAAGTTGTCCAAATCTAGGTCTGTGGTATCCAAAAGATTCAGCATTTGAGTTAACTGGATTCTCTGATGCTGATTATGCTGTATGCAGAATTGACAGGAAAAGCACCAGTGGAACTTGTCAGTTCCTTGGTGACAGACTTGTCTCCTGGTTTTGTAAGAAACAAACATATGTGTCAACTTCAACAGCTGAAGCTGAATATATGGCTGCAGGCAGTTGTTGTTCACAAATCTTGTGGATCCAAAACCAACTCCTAGACTATGGATATAACTTAGAGAAGTCTAAAATCTTTTGTGATAACACCAGTGCTATTTCTATAGCTCAAAATCCAGTCCTCCATAGTAGGACAAAACACATAGAGATTGGGCATCATTTCTTAAGGGATAATGTTGAAAAGAATAAAATTGAACTACAATATATCCCAACTGATTTACAAAGGGGAGATATTTTCACCAAGCCCTTGGATGAAAAGAAACACACCTTCTTCCTAAATCAGTTAGGAATGTTAGATGGAGGAAGCCTTAAATGATATCGAAGATTTTGAAAGCTTAAAAATTGACCAAGACTAGGCAAACTTTCTGATTTTTCTTAGTGTCTAGAATTTTTCTGATCTCTGAACTGCGCTCGACGATTTGCCCCAAGATCGTCGAACAGAGATCGACGATTTCCAAAATCGTCGAACTGAGTTCAGCGCCTCTCAGATAGTATGAACTATCTCTTCCGGTCAACGATCGTCGAACGGCGCTCGACGATTATGTTCACTGAACGATCGTCGAACGGAGCTCGACGCTCTCCAAGATCGTCGAACGGAGATCGACGATGTTGAAGACTCTTCAGATTCCTTAAGAAGCCTCGATCGTCGAACTGAGTTCAACGATCTTTCCAATTCTGCGTCGAACCCTAATATAAAACTCATTTTTCGCCGTCGTTCTCTTTTGCGCTTTCGATTTCTCTACAAGAATTTTCTTTCCCTCCAAACAGTTCTACGCTTGGTCGTTTTGTTTGTTGAGCTTTTGCAGGTACAATGGCTGTGTCAGTTGCTGTCCTAGCTGCAATGAAGTTTGATGCAGGTTTTGATATTGATATAGAATCTTTCAGCACCACTGATCAGATCTTTCAAGATATACTGGGTTTGTTCAAGGACCAGAATCTGACAGCATTAATGACCACCAGGATCAAGTTGGCTTCTGATGAAATCAAGGAATGGGTTTTTACTGCTCATAATCAAGATAACAGCACTATAGTTGGGTCAATAGCTGGAAATCAGGTACCCTTGACCCCAACCATTCTTTCAGAGGTTTTTGAGTTGAGAAATGGAGAAGAATCTGCTGAGTTATCTGGAGAAGAGTATTCTGACCTGCTTGCCAGGATGGGTCATCCAGAGGGAAACCCTAGTAAGCTATTCAAGAGGAATCTGTCTGTTGAATATAGGTTCATGGCAGATGTGGTGGGAAAAGTGCTCCTGGCAAAGCACTCAGCCCATGATACAATATCCAGACATCAGCTCTGTCTCATGGGAGCTCTTGTGGATAAGAAAAATCTGAACTGGGGAGAGGTCTTCTTTGACCTAATCAAAAAGAAAATAAACAAGAGTTTTGTTAATTTTGGAAGGATTATTGGAGTTTTTCTGCAGACCAGGTGTCCTACCTTGCTGGTCTCCTCTGGAGTTCATATCAATGCCTCCAAGAGACTAACCTGTGCCATCTTTGGCAAGTGGTACAGGCAAATAAGCAAGCTTAGCAGGCCCTCCTCCAGTGCCCCTTCAGGCACAAGGACTCAAAGAGTCACTCCTCCACAGGTCTCTGCCCCTACAGATGACCTGGATGCTGCTGTTGCTGCCTCTCCTCCTCCTCCCATTCCATCCCTGCCCCTACCATCCACCATCACCATATCTAGCCCATCTCCAACATCAACTCCATCTCCAGAACCCATTCTACCTCCACCAGCAGACCAATTCCCACCACTGTTCTCCTACCCTCCACCAGATATCACCTCCTCACCCTCTATTCCATCCTTCACCCTACTGGATGATTCCTTTATGGATGATTCCCCATCCTCTCCTCCTGAGTTACCCTCCTCCTCCACTTCTTTCCAGGATCTCCTACACCACATCATAGACCAGCCAACATTCATTCCATCCATATCCATTCCCCTGTCCTCCATCTCCACCCTACCAACACCTCAGCCATCCATACCAACATTCTCCAGCCCTTCCCTTCCAGCATCCCCAGCTGCTTCCATACCATCTACCTCTGCTCCAGCTGTTGAGCAAGTAGACCTCTCATCCCTAGCTGACAGGTTGTATGAGTTACTTGCTCCCAGGCTAACTCTACTATTGGAGACCTCCTTGGCTCCTCTACACCTGTCAGTGGCAGCTCTTTCTGCCAGGCTCTCCTCCCTCTTCCCTCAGGCGGCACCTACAGCAGTGTGCCTTGATCCAGATGTATCTGCATCTAGGCTGGGGGAGATGCCATATGAAGAGAATCTTCATGCTACTGCTGCTGCTGCTGTTTCTGCAAGCCCTCTGTCTGCTGCTTCTGTTAGTTCTGCTTCTTCATCTACTCCTCCTGTTGATGTTGTTGTGCCTCCAGAGAGTCAGATTCAACTCCAGTTCTGGCAATAGACCTCAGGTCTTTGCTATCTGCTTTTGACTCTGCTTACTTTAGCTATCTGCCAGAGGTCCATGCTGTCCAGCCTCTAGAAGACTTATCCAAGGCACTTGTGCCTTTCTCTTGCTGTGACCCTAGCATGATCTCCTCCTTTGTCAATTCAGTCATTGCTACTGCTGCTTCTGAGATTGTTGATACTGCTGCTGAGATTGTTAACACTGAAGTTTCTGCTGCTTTTGATGAGCCAATATCCAAGGACATTCTGATGTCAGAGGCCACTGAAATTGAGCCTGCTGCAGAGTTTGATGATGTTTCTGCTGTTACTGCTGTTATTAGTGAAGTTGTTGCTGCTATCACCTCTCCAGCTTCTGTGGCTGTTAGTGAATCTGCTGCTGTTAGTAAAGTTGCTGCTGTTGTCACTTGTCCAGAGCCTGCTGCTGCTGTTGTTGCACCTTCTCCATCTGCTGTTGTCCCTGCTGTTACCATCTCAACACCTACTGCTGCTGCTGTTTCAGCTTCTGCCTCTACTCAGCTTAAGAAAGATTTGATGAAGAAAATAGATGCTCTATATGATGACCAGAGCTCTGAATCTGATGAATTCAAAACAGACTCTGATGACTCATCTACTACCATTGCCAGAAAAAGGAAGGCAAGGAGCAAGGCTATGAAAAGGGTTCCTCCTGCTAAAGTTAAGGATAAAAATGATATCCCTTATTATATCCTTCATAATTGCCCAATCACTGAACACTGGATGCAGTATTCCAAGAACCAGCTGAAAGCCATGAAGAAAAAGAGAAAATATGAGAAAGGTTCATCCCCATTCCAGCACTCTCATCCTCCTCCACCACCTCCTCCTGATGCAGGTGCAGGTGGAAGCTCTGCAAGTCAACCCCCAGCCAGAAGCCAGGCTCCCTATCAACCTCATGCCAGATCCTATCAAAGGGAAAGCCAATCCAAGGGTTCATATTCTAGGAGAGGAGGATATAGAGGCAATCAGAGAGATATTCA
Source organism: Platanthera guangdongensis (assembly GCA_039583875.1). Classification (NCBI taxonomy): domain Eukaryota; kingdom Viridiplantae; phylum Streptophyta; class Magnoliopsida; order Asparagales; family Orchidaceae; genus Platanthera; species Platanthera guangdongensis. The sequence goes on along the minus strand of CM077150.1, from coordinate 74,257,875 downwards.
AGTATATTCCAAAGGGTACTCCAGGCAGCACCCATATTCTAGGGGAGGACATATCTCATCTGATACATCATCAGGTCCTTTCCCTTATAAGCTGAAAGAGACTGTGTCTGCCAGGCCTCCTCAAGACAATCCTTCCAACAGGTATGAGCCACCTGTACCTTTTGAGGACCCTGAAAATAACCCAGCTGCTTGGACTGCCAGGTTAAAGGAATTAGCTGCACTGGACTAGATTAAAAAGGCCAGAGATCAAGGATTAGATTCTTCCAACATTTCAACAATGTCTGAGCAAAGACAGAAAGAATTAGAGAAATATGCTTCCAGTAAATTCTTTGATGCTGAGAGATACATGGAATTACATCCTGCAGCTGTGGTTCCCAGGCCTATAAAGAAAACATATTTGGGTGCAACAGATGACACCAGGTCCAACAAGGAAGCCCTAAATCCTAACAGAGAAATTAAAATGGTTAAAGGCAAAGAGAAGAAGTGATATTGTAAGGTGACAATTTCTGGAACTTCTGATTATCTGGATGCTATATATATATCTCTGTGATGTTTCTGCATGTATAGCTGTTGTTTTTATGTTTTTCTAATTGTATATTGTTATTTAAAGTTCCTCCAAAGTCTGTAAATAGTAATCCTAACCCAAATAGGGGGAGATTGTTGGAACACCCTATTACTAATTTGGGTCAGGATCACTATGTCTCTAGGAAGCTTTGCTTGACCTTCTGTATAGCTTAATAGGTCAATTAGAATTGAGTCTAAGGGTTAGAAGTCTAGGTTTGGAAGCTGCCCTGAAGACCAGGATTCTCTGTCTGAAGACCAAGTCATATCGTCGAGCTCAGCACGACGATTCGTCGAACTCCGGTCGACGATCGTCTAGCTCAACTTCGACAGATCGTCGAACTCCATTCGACGATCGCTGAGCTCAACTTCATAATATCGTCGAACTCCATTCGACGATCGGTGAGCTCAGGTCGACGATTTTGACTGTACTTTGGATGTTTATCTCTGAGCTCAGTTCGACGATCTTTGAGCTCAGATCGACGATATTTTGTTGCTTAAGATTTCCTGATCGCTGAGCTCAGCTCGATGATAGCATAGCTCAGTTCGACGATTTCAGATAACTTCCAGAATTCAAATTCAAAATCAGTTAGGAGTTATTCTGCAATTAATTCAGAGATTTGGTAGCCGTTTTCATTTATTTCTGGACCAAGTTTCAAGAGATTTTTCAAGGAATAATTCTGTGGACTTTCCTCCAGAAGAGATTATGCAATTAAGGATGCAATTAATGCAGGCCAACGGCTATTCTTGACAGAGAATGATATTCTATTCTGACCAGAGAATAAAAGACAGGATTTTTGAATCTCTCACATAGAAGAGCACACACAATATAGATTACAGAGACACATTCAAAAAATCTTCTGTCACAAAGAATTTGAAGAACACTCATCCAAGGAGATCAAGCTTTCTCAAATCTTCAGATCTCTGTTGTTTTCAAAGTGTTCAAGGCCAACATATTTCCAGACTCCAGACACTCAACCTTTCAGCTATTGCTGAAATCATCTATTGCTGGAGTTCAACCTTTGAAGGCCTATCACCCTCAGCAAAGCTTTTCTTCCTGAAGATTTCAAGGATTCAGGGGGAGCTTTGACATCAATCCACATAGTCTTCTCAGCTGATCTGAGAAAGAGAAGACTGCCATCACTCTCTCACCCCCACTCTGTAAAGGGTTTCTCAAACTCCCTTTAAAAGTTTGAACCTGGTTTTTGAGCACCTTGTCAAAAGCTCATTGGTGGCAAGACACCTGATCAAAAAATCTGCTTTGGTTTTTGAGCACCTTATCAAAAGCTCATTGGTGCCCAGGACACCTGATCAACTCATCCTGCAGTGGATTCCTACCTAGGGTGGTAGAAGAGTGGATGTACCCAAGTTTGGGGAACCACTATATTTCCTTGTGTCTTCTGGTTCTGCTTGCTTTCATTTTTTGTTTCTGTTATTGATTTTTCTGTGCTTAGTTTTTACTTTGCTTAGTGCTGTGATTAGATTTATTTTTGTTTCCCTACTCACACATATTACAACAATTGTTATAAAAGTTTGTAAAAGTTTTTAAAGTACCATATACTCTATTCACCCCCCCCCCCCCCCCTCTAGAGTATATCAGATCTAGTTGCACTTTCATACTGTAAGTATCATAGAGAAGGGGGTCATACAACAGAGGATTGCATAGCTCTTCTGCATCTAGTAGAGGAAATGATTAAACAGGGCAAATTTCAACATTTGATCCAGAAGGATGACCCATCACATCCATGAGTCTCCAAAGCCCCTTGCATTCATTACTGGTTACTCTTACTCTACTCTTCATATTTCAAACATTTTCATCTCCAAACACTTATAAGTGTTTTGCTTTTCAATAAAGTTTACATCAAGGATCCATACTGACACAGTTCCCTTCTTGTAATGCCTCTTCCGCCATTTTCTCTTTGCCAAAGAGATCGCTGAACCACTAAGATATCGCCAAGTCTCGTTGTTCCTCCTTAGATTGTTCTCTGGCATGACCGCTACGACCACATACAGTGGGGTCTGTTCAGTTATGTGCAGTGGGAGTCGTTCAATTTACAATGTTGGTCTTCAGACTTCAGATCCTAGCTAGCATCTGACACAGAGTGTGTGCTAGGGAGGCCCCATCTGTTAGCACTACTGTGCTTCATAAAGGATATATTACAGTTACGGTGATCTTTGCTTGAAAATCAATGGCGATCAAGTGTAGCCTTGTCTCTTCGATCATCTCATGACTGTGATGGCCAGACACTTTATGGTACTCTAAATCCGAGCCTTTGCGGGATCCATAATTCCACTGATCTTTTCACAGACAAGCAATGCTTTAGGCCACTTGGCGCAACTAGTCTCATTGATCAGTGATGATTGTAGTCGAGGCAAGAGAGCAGTACATCTGTCGCTTCCTTCTTAGCATTTTTGTGCATGTCTCCCTTTTGTGTTCTATCAAGGAAGTATAGCTAGTTCGCTCTAAGTAGGGCTATACTGGTGGTGATTTTTCTTAGTCATCTCCAAGTATAGACCTCTTTGTTATCAACTGCCTGTTTCACAGGTGAACAGGTTTAATCTTACCTAGCAAAAGGATTTGTAGCAATCATTTCTGCTTATTCTAATCTTATATACATTGCTTGCTCAAAGCTCTATTAGATGATGATCTACAAAGCTCTTCATTACTCTTATTAAATGCTAACGACATCAATCATTGATCAAAGCATCTAGCTCTCCTTGATTAACAAGCCATGCAAGCATAGTCTAATTAAGATAATCTCTTCTTATTGATCTGGACTTCATATTGAAGTTATCGTATCTTACTACAACTACCATTGCGGTCTAATCTTTATTCAGATTGGCAGGATGCATCAAGCTTTTTCTCTACCAATGTGCTCATATCCATCCTATCATATCAACAGTCAACGCTCGACTTATTGATCTGGACTTCATGTTAAAGATATCTTCTCTAATATAGCAAGAAGATCACTACTCGTGTTTGATCTTCATTGAAATTATCAGCGGAATTCATCAGACATATCCTCTGCTATTTGGTCATATCCATCTTATCGCATCAATAGTTAGCATTTGCAAGTTTCGTTCAGGTACTTGCAGCTTAGCTCACTATTTCATGTCTGCTTCTAACTCTCATTCTGTAGAGATCAGCAGATGCTTGCAAGTTTCTTCACACGTACTTGCAACCTTCATATATCATACCTGCTTCTAACTCACATTTTGAAAAGATCAGCAGATGCTTGCAAGTTTCTTCACAGGTACTTGCAAGCTACTCCCATATATTATGTCTACTTCTAACTTTCATTTTATAGAGATCAGCAGATACTTGCAAGTCTCTTCACAAGTACTTGTAATCTACTTTCATATATTTTGACTGCTTCTAACTCTCATTTTGCAGAGATCAGCAAATACTTGCAAGTTTCTTCACAGGTACTTGTAAGCTATTTTCATATATTATGTCTACTTCTAACACTTTTTTTGCAGAGACCAGCAGATACCTGCAAGTTGCCTTCAGGTATTTGCGGCTTTTTCTTTACTCCCATATTTGCTTCTAACTTCTCTTTTGCAGAAACCAGCAAACGCTTGCAAGTCCCCCTTTAGGTACTTGCAACTTATTTTTTCCTCTTCACGAATGTCGCTTACTCTTCTTTTTGCAGAAGATAACAGGTACTTGCAAGCCTCCATCAGGTACTTGCAAGTTATTATGCTTCTGTGTTTTCCTCACAACTTCATTTTGCAGAACACAGTAGAAGACACATCTCCTTCATTTTGCAAAGGCAAACCCAGGTACACACAAGATGTACCTTCCAAACATGCCTACACTAACTTTTCCTTTGCAGGAAAAAGACAGGCATTAGCAAACTCCTAAGGAGAGACATCAGGTTCTATCTCTCCTTGTCCCCTCCTCTTTCTTTGGGGTGGATCACGATTTTCGTGGGTCTCCAACTTTTTCGAAGTTCCATTCTGAACTTAAAAGAGTGCGAGGATTATGTTAACCCCAAAATCACTGATCCTTCCCAAAGCAGCCACCTTGCTAGTCGCAGCCTGCTCTAGGTTCCTCCTGGATGTCGCGGCATCTTAGGATGGGCGGACAGGTTTTGTTGTCCACTCTGGCCACACAGCTTGGGCGGTCTCAGCGGTCTGACCACCCAGGTCGCGCCTTGTTCCTTTGGTCGGCAGGGGTTGCGGACTTCTTCTGCAGTCCGCCCCTGCAGACTGTGCGCCTTGTCAGCTAAACCACAGGTTTCTCAACAGGTCCCACTTTACCTGACTCGGATGTCTATCCGCCCAGGCCGGCAACAAGCCGCTACTTATCCCGCTCCTGACAGGTGACGTCCAATGTTGACGGACTCGGATGTCTATACGCCAAGACCACCACAACGTCAAGGGGCCTGCCTCTAGGGCACATACCTTCACCAGCATCAACAACCCTCCAGCTCGCCGTATAGACAGATTGGAGACCTGACCCCAGGCCGCCAGCCAGCTACACCAATTTCTACCTCGCCAACACGCGTGGCCTGCTTCTTTAGTCCGGCAGGTGGCCCATCCCTTATCGCCCAGCAGTGCGGCAACTTCCATTCACCATCGGCGGACTCCAGAAGCATGGGCAATCTGCCTCTTCAGTCCGCCTGAGGAGCGCGGACGCTCCAACTCTCCGGCTACCCACAAAGATCAGTAACCGTCCAGTTCATCCTGAGCTGGGCAATCTAAAAGTGCAGTCAAGCCTTCCTGTCCGCTTACATTGATGAACCCCAGCAGTTTCAGCAGCCAGCCGCCTCGTTCAACAACATTGGCAGACTTAGCTTGTCAGCTGGCATGGACTCCGCGAACTTAGCAGATTCGCTATGCAGCATGCCATTCCTCAGCCTCCAACACCCGCTTCTCTCCAGCAGCAGGGTCAACCTCCCTCAGCCCACAGTCTTGGCGCGGGCTCAAACTATAGTGGCGGACTCCTCCCAGTCAGCCAGGCTGCATAATCACCTCCAGAAGGTAGTCCCAGACAAAGCAGCCTCGTGCAGACTCTGCAGACTCAGCGAATATCCCTCAGCTCACACCCTTAGAGCGTGCTTGCTCAACTCAGCAGGGGCGGACTCATTGCGCAGTCCACCACTCAGTATCCATCTCCCGCCTCCATAGTAGCAGGCGGGTCTCCCTCAGCTCGCACAATCTTGGCACAGGCACGATCAGCTCAGTTTGGGCGAACTCCTCTGAGTCCGCCAGTAGTAGGGGCAGACTCCTCCAAGTCTGCCATCAACAGGACCAGTTCCAGAAGCCAATTCCAGTCCATGCGACCTCATGCGGACTCCGCGGACTCGGCGGACTCCTTCCTCTTCTCGCTTAAGTTACCGTGAAAGAAGATAGATCTTAAGCAAAAGGCTAGAGTTTGTCACAGCACAAAAACAAAATAAAAGATAAAAAGAATAAAGCAGATCAAGCAACCAGAAGACAAAAGGAATTTTATAGTGGTTCCCCAAATCTGGGTAGTCCACTCTTCTACCTCCCTGGTAGGAATCCACTCAGGTTTTTGATCAGGTGCCCTATCACCAATGGGTTTTGATCAGGTCCCCAAAAACTAAACCTCAAGTCTTTTGGAAGGAGACTTGCAACCAGGAATCACTTTTGAAGGGAGATGACAACCCTTTATATAGGAGGGGGGAGAGATGATGGAAGTCTTCTCTTTCTCAAAATAGCTGAGAAGACTATTTGGATATTGATGTTAACAAAGGCTCCCCCTGAGATATAGAATGGTTCAGGGAAAACTGGAGCTCTGGTATAGGGTGATAGGCCTTCAATCTTCAGGCCTGGACCAGAGTAATCTTTAGGAACTTCTGACTGATATGTTTTTTGTTGTCCTTGAAGTTGTCCTGTAGAGATGAAGGAAGAAGAAGACTCTTGATATGAATGGATGTTCTTTCCTCTTCTTATGATTGATGTCTCCTCTAGTCTAGGGCTGCTAGTTGCTTTAGTGATGTTGCCCTTTCTGTGTGTTCTTCACTTTCTGTATTTCTTGCTATTTCTTTTCTACAGTGATTTTTTTTCTTCCTTTTCTGTCTGTGTCATGTTCTCTATCTTCTTCCCTGTATTTGAATTTCGTAGACTTGATGGTGGAAGAAACATTCCCGAGAGGAGAAGATGCTTTGGAAACTGTTCCTCACTTAATTCTTCTGTAACTGTCCGATTGAACGGCTATTTTCACTAGGAATGTTGACTGTAATTAATCCTCAATAAATTCTGCCAACTGTTACTGATTGCTCAGAAATCGTTGACCTGAACTTTCGTAGAGTTCATCGATCGTCGACCAGAGTTTGTCATTCGTCGAACTCAACTAGATTCGTCGAGCTGAATATCTTGCATGCGTTCGTCGACCGGAGCTTGCAATTCGTCGAGCTCAGTTTCTGTGTTCGTCGAGCTGAGAAAACTGTTGAGTGTCGACACAGTTGCTGTGATAGTGTCGACACAGCCTTTCTTGAGTCTTGAGATTGTTGACCTGAGTTCAGATAAGCAACTCAGAATTCATCGACCTGAGATCGCCGTTCGTCGAACTGCGTTCGACGATCGTCGATCTGATTTTCTGCCGTTGTCTTAACTGCATTTCTTGGACTTCTTTTCTGCAATGCTGGAGAGTCCTTCTGAATGGACTGTCCTAGAAATAATCCTATGACCCATGACTATACATGTTGGGTCAATCTAATATTCCTAATAGTGTTCCTTACTCAAATCACAACCAGGGTTCCAACATACCGTCTCACCGGGGGTAACGTCACCGCAAGCCGTTACCTCCTCCGGCCTATAAATAGACCCCCATAACTCTCATTGAGGTCAAGTTCAGAGACCCCAAGGTTCAGAACTTCACTCAATGTTCATGCTCGAAGACAGCCCTCTCCACTCACTTGCGGACTCCTTTTCCCAGTCCGCATCTCCTTCTTATAACCGCGCGGCCTGCCAGCCTCAGTCCCCAATACGGCCTTCCCTTCTGGCACTTCTTCCTTAACCGCCAGCTTCCCCTTTGTACCCCTTTATTTGTTTTCTTGTAAAGGTGTATTAGCAAGTTGTAATAACCCAATATTAATCAAAGAAAAGCTCGTCGCAAGAGTGGCATTTAAGCAGCGGCGGGCGAAGTCTGCTGTTGCCGCAGCTAGCGGCCCCCCTTTCTTCTTCTCAAATCAGCATAACTCTCTCGGCGTCAACCTACAAGAACAACCGTCAAAGTAACCGTCTGCTCGACAACTCCTGATCAACCTCCTCCGTTGATTATTAACCTTCTCTGCTGATCATCAGCCTTCCCGGTTGCTCTCAGCAAACCTCTCCTATATCCCCACAACCCTTAAACAAGTGCTTGCTCCACTCTCGAGCACCCAGAAGTTTCCTCTCTTTCTCATCAACCCTGCAGCCTTCATCCTCTTCTTCACCTTGCCCATAAGATCGATCACTCCTCCGTGTTAACTAGGCGGTGCCGTTTTTGCGCATCAACACGCATCCCTACACAAGCTTCAATGATAAATCCAGTGATTATGATTCCCAAAAAGATGATCGATCTCACCAAGGATGAGATTGCCTTAGTCTCCCTAGACAAGAAGGCAAAGAATATCATATCCAGTGCAGTGGACGATTCAATGTTCCAGAATTTATTCCACTGCTAATCTGCCAAAAAGATGTGGTACTGTCTGGTTGTACTCATGGAAGGTACAAAAGAAGTGTGAGACGATTGCATATCTCTATTGAATCAATAATACAAAGCTTTCAAGCAAGCATCAAGAGATATCATTGCAGAAAGCTTCAAAAAATTCTTCAAGATCGTCAACGGACTCAAAAACTATGGCCGCATCTTCACACATGGTGAACTGATCGACAAGTTCCTTAGATCCCTCACAAAGGATTGAGATACAAAGGTCGTCGCCATTAGAAAATTTGGGAAGCTGTCAGAGATAGACCCCCAGAACTTGTTCGGAAAGTTGCTCTCCTACGAACTCCAAATGAACACCAAAAAGAAGAAGGAGCAAGTCAACTGAACTGCCAGCAAAGAGAATTGATTAGACATAAAAGCTGAAGGTTCCAGGAAGACTAATGCTATGTCACCCATAAGGACACGAGCTCCAGACACTCATGAAAACTCTGAGCCCAGCAAATCAGGCTCCGAGCTATCTGACGGAGAGTTCTCCCTTATCTCCAATTAGTTCAAGAAACTACTGAGCAAAAGGAGGCAGATGAAAAATCCATCATCCTCCTCTGAGTACAGGAGATCACATTATGATGGTGATCAAACCAAGAAAAGCTACAATAAGGAGGACAGGTATAAATCAAAACCTAATAAATTTTCTTCCTCTTGCGTTGTTTGCTATTACTACAATAAATCAGGTCACCTGATTGTGGAGTGTCTATACAAGAATAAGGATAGATACAGGAGGGACGAGAAGAGATCCTTCAAAGGGAAGAAGAAAGAATAAAAGAGCTTCGTCGCCAAAAAACCAAAGACTCTCAGTGACAGTGACTCAAGTAAGTCGAGCTCTGAGAACGAAGAAGCCTACCTAGGGCTCATGACTCATTCAGATGATGAAGTTGGCTACTCTGAGTACCGCGGGAAGGTAAACTCGCACAGGATACTCTATAAATCTGAAACATCCTCGAATGTTCATGATGGCTACTCTTCTGAAGAGGAAGGTGATTCTGAGTTGATGGCTCAACACGAGAACCTTTTAAAGGCTTTTGACAAATGTCGTAAGATAATCAAAAGACAGTTAAAGTGATTGCCTCCATCAAGGTAGTGGAAACAAATCTAAAGGAGGAAATTGCAAAATTGCTTCCTCACAGAGATGAAGTCCACTCCTTGAAAGAGGAACTCAAGGGATCTATTGAGACATTAAATTTGAAGTAAAAGTATATCGATGAGTTGGAAGAAAAGCTCACAGTGGAGAGAAAACTTGTTGAGAGTTTGATGCAGGCTTGCACGTTGACACCAAATAAATCTACGGACGAACACGTTTGCCTCTCCTTGATCCAATCATATACTGGCACAATAGTTCTACGCAACACCACATTAATTAATTTTATCAATTATATGCTAACGTACGGGTAGCCAAACCGCTTAGGATCAAACAAAGGCTATAAGCCAATATTCTTTCCGGCTAAAAGGACCCACCCGGTCCGAACGAGCGGTGTTATACAAAAAGAGATCTACCAAATAAATATGATTTGGAAAAAGGTAGATCTCTCCCAAAAAAAGAAAACGAATGTTCGCCAAACCTTTTCGAAAAATAATTCAATCAAGAAAAACACAAAACCAACCGAAGAAACCACGATTAATTAACGATTCAAAATTCAACGCCAAGAATCTACCAACACAGGAATTAATCTAGGAAGAGAAACACATAGTAGGTAGAAATGATTCATTACCCTATCGGAATGGATGATTCTGATTTCTCTACTTGGATCGTTCTTTAATGGCTCCGCCGGAGTCATGCCGGTAGGAGAGAAACTCGTCCGCCTTCGTCGCTTCACGACGGAGTTGACCCACAAGGGGAGATCTTCTTGCCTTTGCCGAATTTCTTCAAGGGGAGGAGTTCTTTGATTTGTGACTGGTAGTGGAGATGAGAAAGGATTAGGGTAGAGAAAGGAGGAAGGAGGATAAGGAGAGGAGTTGTGCCCGAAACCCGCAAAGAGGGGGAGAGGGGAAGTTGGTGGCCAAGGAGGAGAGGAGGAGAATTCTCAATTTAGAATTAGGTTTCTTTTCATTCATTCACTAATTCAATATGACAAATATCATGGCCTATATATAGTCTAACACCACTCCATCTCCCTTCATTCAAAATTCAACTTCAAAAATCAAAATTCAAACATGAAATGAAATAATTAAAACAACACATGATGGTTATAAGCAATCATCATTACACATGAAATGAAAATTAAAATATGAAATAAATACTTAAAATAAAATTGCTAAAATAATAAAATTGTTAAAAATATATAATTATAATTATTTAATTTATAATTATATATTTTTATATAATGGCAGCGGACGTCAATCCGATCCTCGAGCTTGCGGCAGCGATCGTCCCAATGGACGAACTCTCTGAGACAGGGATCAATGGTGTCGTGTCAGCAATGTCTCCATCAAACCTCCCCCGCTCAAAAGTACTCATCATCGATGAGTTGGTCTGAATGCACCAGCGTGGGAGAGCAACATCCAAACGAGCCACCTCTGATCCAAGAAACCAAGAGTCATCTGAGGCCGGTCGGTCACGCCATCAAATCAAGTAGTGGCAAACATCACCACATGTAAAGGAGAGAACTGTAACCTGGAGTATCCTGTCATGCAAAGAGATGGTCCCGGGGAACCTTGGAAAAGTGTTAGGCAATAAAGGAAAACAAGTTTCTACATCAACAACCAACATACCTCCAGTGAAGAATGATAAAGATAGCGATCCAGGCACAAGCTCACAACCCAAACCATAAGAAAACAAAGTGGAGCCCAATGGACAGGCAGATAATTCAAGTGGTGGAGAAACATATGGCGTTAAATTAGAAACATTAAAAATAGTGGTAATACCCCAATCAGTGAAAATCTTCAAATGATATGCGTATTCTCCTAATTTCTTTAAGATCCAAAAAAGGTCCAACTTGCCAACTTGCCAACTTTCTATAGCCCCCAAAGGCAACCATTCAGGGACGAAACACACCAAAATTAAATCGCCAATCATATAGTGAGACACTCTTTTATGTAAGCTACCATGAAATTGATATGATTTATATGGTGTGGTTAGCGCTTCACTAATGTGCTTATATAAAATGTGATCATGATGAGCATAATTTGGTGCGAGTTGACTTGTCTTATAAGACAGTGGTAACGAAATCAAGTCAAAAGGAACTTGTGTTTTAAATCCATGCATGATATCATTCGGCGAGCAACAAGCATATAAATAATAATATGACGCGACTTTATGGAGTAAGTTCTTAAAAGTGCGCCAAAATATCTTGCTACCGTGAGGTGTGAACCCATGTGCTACGTGTCTCAACCCAAATACGGAGTCTATAGGGGTTAAGTCAGGGGGAACGAGAGCTTTAACATCAAAGATGACTTTCAATGGCTTCAAATTCGCAGTACTAATTTTATAATTAATATTTTCACGCTTGGCATGAAGATATGCCAAGAGAAACCGCTCATCATTAATAATAACAGAGTTGGACTCTCCCGAATGTGACAAGAGGTGCGATCGATACAAATAATGGGCCCTAACTTGGTCATTAACGTGTGGGAAAAGGGTCATCAAATGGCTGTGGGTAAATACGTGTGATCGGGTGTTGTATATAAGTATATGAAGGAGGAACCACACCTAGAGGCACAATAGCAAAAGGATCAGACACAGACGAGGATACACCCATAGCCAGACTTGCAAAGAAATGAATTGTGAAATGTGATGCATAGTCAGATCTACGTGGTATGGTGAACAGACCAAAAACTAGCGCGCTCAACGTACTAATATCTAAGTGCTGAGGCAATGCCAAGGTAGGAACTAAAAGAGTGGGCATGTCACAACAACTCAGTCTAGGACTATCGATGTCACGTCCTAAATCGTCAACTAATGTGGGCTCATAGATAGGATGAAGGGTCGGTAAAATAAAACTCGGGATAAAACCCATATCAGAATAAATTTCACTGATCGTTAATAACGTCAATGCACTCTCATCCAGGGGTAAAACCAAAGAATCGTTCAAAAATACCACTTCCTCGCTTGCAAGTTCTTCCGACACACTAGACAAGTCGTTTAATTCAGAATCAATAATGGTCTCTGAAATGGGAAAAATCGAACCCAACAAAAAATTTAATTTAGATGGAATTTCAGACAACGGTGATATCATCAAATAACTATCGTTCGGGTTTCCAGCTCTAAAATCATCCAAACATAAACTTCTCACATAAGGTGAGTCTTCCCAATTAGTTGGAACATCCTATAAGTCAGGGTCGTCAATGACAATGGAAAAATTCTCACTCACTGGCTCCTCAGGAAAGTCAGATAATGTCTCAGTAGGTATAATCGTAGGGTCTATCGCAATGGGGATCGTATCGGGGAGAGGGCACTCAATATTAGGGTGAACAGACACAACGCTAGTAGGGCAAGTAATAGGCAAAGGAATACTCTCACAGATTGGAATGTAATCATCCCATACATCGTCTTATAAATCACTAAGGATTACCTCACTTTCAGAATCATCAGACTCATCGGGCACTATCATATGTGAAGGGATACCTTCACCTAGCTGGTCAACTTCATCATCCAAAGATTCTATATTCACATCAGAATGCTCAGAGGTACTAGTAACTATCTCTAGGGGCTTAGATATTGAGGCTAACAGAGGCATAACCCTAGTGGTAATATCTGTCGAGTCCACAACAAATGACTTATTAGGATAGGTTTCCCTAACGGAAGGTGGTGGTCCTAATACGACCTTTCCGGTCTGACACGAGTGAGCTGTATTCCTAAGAAGGTGGTGCTTCTCAATTTCTAATGTCGTGGTAAAAGTGGAGTCTAGATCGGTGTGCCAATAACACAGTAATTTACACTGGATGTAGGGGTTTAGTACCCTACGAAACCCAGAGAGGGTGATCTCTGGCAACTCATTCACACAACTTCTAACCATCATATCCTTAAAAAGACGCATATAATCCGAGACCGACTTGTTTCCTTGTTAAAGGTTAGTCAAATCTTCAGTTTTCTGTCGCTTGGTCTGGACGTTTGGTTTATAGTCATTCTTAAAAGCTGGTATGGATGTAGTGCCATAACTATACTCACTCATAGGATTAGTATTAGCAGGGCGAAGGTAGGCGGGATCAAATTTATCCGAGAGTAGGCTACGCATGTATGGCTAAGCGTAACGATAGCTACCAACACGTCGCACTTCATTTAACCAAAATAACTGGGCTTGACCTACTAGTCACTCTCTGGCAAAGCTAACCTTTTTGTGGTCATCGCATAAGGGGTAGTTAAAATAATGCTCTAATCCCTTAAGCCAATCTATAAAAATTTGGGGACATCCTAAACCCTCATAAGTAGGATAAATGTGTTGTGCCCTAGAGGTATATTTAGATGTATCCTTAGCATATGAATAGTCTAGTCGGGTAGCATATACACCATTTGCCATTTTAGTGAGAACCGGAGAGAAAACTCAACCGGAACTGGTGCACATGCAATGAGAAATGAACCAGACCCTATTTAATTTTCAAAGATGAAATTGTTCCCACTTAATAACTATGGCGATAAAGTTTTTTTTTATTTGCTTGCAGGAAATAATATGAATATTATTAAATAAATTTTTTTGAATTTTGTTTGCAGAAAAATAAAAATTTAGGCCGCTATTGGCAGACCAAAATTAAAATTTTGTAATTATTTAATAAAAATAATGGCTTAATAAAAATAATATTTTTTTTGATTTTTACTAATAAAATGATGGGGAAATTCCAGAATTTTATTTTTTTTGAATTTTTGGAAAAAACTGAAAATTTTAGGCCACTATTTGCAGATCAAAAATTTAAAAATTGATTTTTATGTTGTGCAATGAAACGTGCAAGTGCGTGTCGGCGTTCTAAGTAATTTTTTTTTATTTCTAGGATGGTACTAATTAAGAAATTAGCACAACCTGTCTCTGATACCAAATTGATGCAGACTTGGACGTTGACACCAAATAAATCTACGGACAAACACGTTTGACTCTCCTTGATCCAATCCTATACTCGCACAATCGTTCTACGCAGCACCACGTTAATTAATTTTATCAATTATATGCTAACGTATGGGTAGCCAAACCGCTTAGGATCGAACAAAGGCTATAGGCGAATATTCTTTTCGGCTAAAAGGACCCACACGGTCCGAACGAGCGGTGTTATACCAAAAGAGATCTACCAAATAAATACGATTTGGAAAAGGTAGATCTCTCCCAACAAAATAAAACGAATGTTTGCCAAACCTTTTCGAAAAATAATTCAATCAAGAAAAACACAAAACCAACCGAAGAAACCACGATTAATTAACGATTTAAAATTCAACGCCAAGAATCTACCACTACATGAATTAATCTAGGAAGAGAAACACACAGTAGGTATAAATGATTCGTTACCCTATCGGAATGGATGATTCTGATTTCTCTACTTGGATCGTTTTTCAATGGCTCCGCCGGAGTCACGCCGGTAGGAGAGAAACTCGTCCGCCTTCATCGCTTCATGCCGGAGTTGACCGACAAGGGGAGATCTTCTTGCCTTTGCCGAATTTCTTTAAGTGGAGGAGTTATTTGATTTGAGACTCGTAGTGGAGAGGAGAAAGGATTAGGGTAGAGAAAGGAGGAAGGAGGATAAGGAGAGGAGTTGTGGCCGAAACCCACAAAGAGGGGGAGAGGGGAAGTTGGTGGCCAAGGAGGAGAGGAGGAGGAGAATTCTCAGTTTAGAATTAGGTTTCTTTTCGTTCATTCACTAATTCAATATGACAAATATCATGACCTATATATAGGCTTACACCACTCCATCTCCCTTAATTCAAAATTCAAAATTCAAAATTCAAAATATGATGGTTATATTCACCCATCATAGCACATAAAATGAAATAATTAAAACAACACATGATGGTTATAAGAACCCGTCATTACACATGAAATGAAAATTAAAACATGAAATAAATACTTAAAATAAAATTGCTAAAATAATAAAATTGTTAAAATATATATAATTATAATTATTTAATTTATAATTATATATTTTTATATAATGGCGGCGGACGTCGATCCCATCCTCGAGCTTGCGGCAGCGATCATCCCAATCGACGAACTCTCTCAGACGGGGATCAATGGCGGTCGTGTCAGCAATGCCTCCATCAGAGTTTCTCCAAGCTAAAAACTATTCCCCGTCTCATTAATGAGTTCTCAACTCAGAAGAAGTGTAGTGGTCTTGGCCACATCGGTGGAAAGCGTAAAACTGCCAAGAAAACTAGTGTCAAAGAAAAGGGGAAGTCACCCATGGGTCAACCTTCATTCAGTAAGGTAATCTTCCCAATGAACAAGTTTGACCTTGAGTCATCCTATTGTCATCATGGTAGGCCTACTCATGTAAAACCCAAGAACAGCTACCAGGGATGGACCCGTCCCCATGACTTTGGTGCCAGCGTGTTCAAATCATCGTTTGAGGAGATTCATATGAAAAGTTATGGTCCATATGTTCATGACCATAACAATAAGAAGGAACCTAAAGCCAAGCCTATTGTATAGAAGAAAAAGGAGATATAGAAACCCTGTGTATGTTGCAATCATAAGGCCTCCACCTCAAAGTAAGGTGCCTCTGTTAGACCAAAATTTCAAAAGGTAAAGCAGGAGTACCCGAGAATGTACAACAGGTTTGACTGTTGGTGTTGCAACAAAGTTGGTCACTTTGGCGTCGATTGCTGGTACAACCCAACTAACATTGTAACCCCACGGGTTAGCTATGAGAGACAGAACACCTATAAAGTTAATGTTCCTAGTGGTGGTAAGCTGACCAGGAACCAAGGACCCAAATAAGTTTGACTTACTAAGGTAAAATGATCTGTTTTTACAGGTATGTCCAAAGGCCAATAGAACTCTAATTTGGTATTTGGATAGTGGATGCTCTCGGCACATGAGCAAGATAAGAAGCCTTTTGCATGACTATACCTCAGTCAAACACGGACTAAAAGTTATCTTTGGAGGGTCAGACAGGGGAACAGCAAAAGGTTACGGTATGATCTCTAATGGCGTAGTCTCTTTCATTGGCGTTGCTTATGTTGAAGGATTACACCATAATCTCATAAGCATAAGTCAACTATGTGACAAAGGCTACATCGTTGAGTTTTACAAGGACAAGTGTTTGATAAAATCGTTTGCAAATTTGGAGACGGTCTTAACAGGCACTCAGAGCAAAAGGATTTTCTGTTTAAATTTCCTTTGCTTAGACAATTCTACCTCAGAGTGTTTTATGCCAAAAAGTAGTGCGTCTCTCTGTGACCAATGGCACAAGAGATTATCACATTAATTTCAAAACCTTAAATATGTTATTTTCTCACAACTTAGTGCATGATGCCCCCAACATTAAGTGCCTTAAAGAGAGTCCATGCCACTACTGTCAGATAGGTAAGCAGACACGGGCTACCTTCAAGGGAATTACTGAAAAGGATTCTTCACAAAGCATATACTTGCTTGATATGGACTTATTCAGTCATATGCCAATTCATAGCTTAGGAGGTAAGGTCTATACGTTAGTGATTGTTGATGACTACTCGTGTTTCACTTGGGTGTTCTTTCTGAAACACAAGTTAGACAAGTTCGATTCTTTCACTAATTTTGTCCAGCAAATTCAGAACGACTTGGACTTCTCAGTGGTCAAAATCAAAAGTGACTACGAAACATAGTTTGAGTCTGGTTCCATGATAAAATTCTATGAAAGCCAAGGTATCTTTCATGATTTCTCCTCCCCGCACACTACACAATAAAATGGAGCTGCTGAGAGAAGGAATAGAACCATAATTGAAGCATGTACAACCATGTTGAACGACGCTTCACTTCCGGAATACTTCTAGGCTGAAGCAGTCAACACGGCTTGTCACCTGTAAAATGGAGCACTCATCAATAAAATCTATCGTAAGACCCCCTATGAGTTATTGAAGGGCAGAAAACTATTTGTGTCATACTTTAGAATCTTTGGAAGCAAATGCTTCGTACTTAATAATGGGAAGTATTACAGCACAAAATTTAGTGAAAAGTGTTTTGAAGGTATTTTTGTAGGATATAGTAGCCATAATAATGCATATAGGATTTTCAACAAGAAAACTCCGGTGGTAGAAGAGTCGATAAATGTTGTATTTTATGAGACTAGCTTGCTTTATAGTAGCTCGTCTAGTGTTATTGGTTCAAATGCAGGTACCGGGTTCAAGGAGCTAAGCTTGGATGAAGCTTTTAAGGAAGAACCTCTAGAGGAAGAATTGCCTCAACCCATAGAGGCTGCACAAGATGCTGCCGAGCCTGCTGGAGGGAGGGCAAGGATTCTAGTATTCAAACACCTAAGAGATCATCCAGATGATCAGGTAATAGGAGAGCCAGGCGATAGTGTGAGAACCAGAAGAGGTACAACTAATGAAATTTTGCATCTCAGTTTTCTGTCATAGGTTGAGCCAAAGAACTTCGAAGAAGCAAACAAAGATGCCTCTTAGATCATGGCAATGTAAGAGGAGCTCAACTAGTTTGAATGATGAAAAGTCTTTGAGCTGGTACCCAGAATAAAGAGATAAACGTGATCGACAACAAATTGATATTCAGAAACAAGTTGGACGAACTCAGAGTAATTATCAAGAACAAAGCCAAGCTTGTAGCTCAAGGCTATAGACAAGAAGAGGGTATTAACTTCGACCAGACATTTGCTCCAGTGGATCGGCTCAAGGCGATCAGGTTGTTTCTGGCGTATGCTGCCCTCAAAGGCTTCACCGTCTACCAAATGGATGTGAAGTCAGCGTTCCTTAATGGGAATCTAAAAGAGGAAGTATACGTAGCGCAACCCCCATGTTTTGTAAATTCCCAATTCCCTGATTACGTTTATTTTTTAAATAAAGCTTTATACAATTTAAAGCAAGCTCCCTGAGCTTGGGGTGAGACGTTGTCTAGCTTTCTTCTTGAGAACAAGTTCACAAGGGGAAATATAGATAAGACATTATTTCTTAGGGTAGTTAAAGGCAAGATTCTACTAGTGCAAATCTATGTCGACGAAATCATATTTAGCTCTACAGAAGACAACTTTTGCAAGAAGTTTTTCAAACTTATGCAAGGAAAGTTTGAAATGAGCAGTATGGGCGAGCTGAAGTATTTATTAGGACTTCAGGTGAAGCAATCTGAACATGGAATTTTCATCTCTCAGACGAAGTTCACCAAGGAGCTTCTTAAGAAATTCAGAATAGAGAGCGCATCCTCTATGAGGACTCCACTGGGTTCAACTATGTCTCTAGCAAGGTTAAGAAAAGGAAACCTTTGATGAAACCAAGTACATAAGCATAATTGGATCCTTGCTCTACCTGACTGCCAGTATATCAGATATAATGTTTTCAACATATGTCTACGCTAGATATCAGATGAACACTAAGGAATCTCATTACGTCGCCGCAAAGAGGATTTTAAGATACTTTAAGGGGACACCTAATCTTGGCTTATGGTACCCAAGAAGTAATGACGTCGATCTAATTGGTTTTTCAGATGCTGATTTTGTAGGAAGCAGGCAGGATAGGAAAAGCACTTCTGGGACGTGCCAATTCATCGGAAGATGGCTTATTTCTTAGAGCGGTAAGTAGTAGAATTTTGTCGTAATTTCTACTACCGAGTCAGAGTATATCTCTACGTGTAGTTGTTGTTCACAACTTCTTTGGATAAGGAATCAAATCAAAGATTATAACATGAAGTTTAGAGAGATTCCAAAGTATTGCGACTCCTCTAGTTCCATTGCAATCATAAACAATCAAGTTTCCTACAGCTAGACCAAGCACATCGAGGTGCACTACCACTTCATCTGGGATCATGTGGAGAACAAAGACATAGCCCTCAGCTATGTCCCGATGAACAAGTAGGTTGCCGATATTTTTACAAAGCTGCTGGATGAGACCAATTTCTCGTTTTACAAAACAGAACTAGGTATGCTGAACAAGGACTCATGAAGAAGATCAAGCAAGCACAAATTATCTGAGGATCTACTTCAACAAAGTAGAAATTTTGCAAAGTCAAATTCGGTGATTATCGGCAGACTCCTCGCATCATCATGCAATATTCTCTGAATCAGACTCCTCCAACAACTAATTTCGCCGAATTATGTTTTGGACAAAAAAAAAATTCAAATGTCTTTATTGGATCCGAACACTCGACAACCAAATTTGAGCTACGCGCATTCTTCATGCAATTTCAAACTCATATATATATATATATATATATATATAACGGGAGGGCAGGGCACTCGCTGAATCGTCGATACACGATATTTGTCATTTTCCGACCCTTCAGATCCTGATTCGCCGATTTGTCGAAACCCGAAACCTATCGATCGCCCCTTCCTCCCGAATCCTAGCTTCAACCGATGGTGGTGGTGCTCTTCGGTGTGCCCTAGCTTTGCGCTTGCAACCTCATTTACTACTGCCGACTCCAGTCTACTCTTGCCGGTTGTAGGTGCAGTCGTCTATCACTGGTTCTTTATTACAGTGCAGTGATCTAAATTCTTACATCCATCCTGCAATCCCAGAAACTTCAGTTTTCAGAAACTTTGTTCCTCAGCGATTTCAGTTCTCATGTTTTTCAATGGATCCTAGAAGCACCAGTGTCTTGCTAGGGGGGTGAGTTGGTCCGTAGAGGGTTTGCTCATGCGTCCGATGAATTCAGGAATATAATTCTAATGTTGGAGATAGTTGGACTCTCCTTCATCCTCGAACACCCTTGCAAGGTACTAGACAGGGAAGTTCTAGACTTTTTCCATAATGCCAAACTACGCCACGAAGACTCCGTGATAAAGAGCAAATTGCAGAAATTCAAAGTGAAAGTGAAAGCCTCCCTGCTGTCTAGGTACTTGCGGCTTCCAATTTGTGATCAGGCTGACTACCTAGAGGAGGCTAATTTTGCCAGAATCTTGTCTTTCTATGGCCTGCCCAGAGGCACCAAGGCCATCAAGCGTAAAGGGACGAATGAGGAAGGCAAGCTCCTCTCTGACATCATTGGCAAGATGCTAATCTGCAAGATTGTCTCGCATGGAAACCTATCTACAGATATGTTCAAGATCCCGGTTTCAATCGTTTGCTAGAAGAGATTAGACTGTGGTGCTTTGTTGTTTTACAAGATTAAGGATACCCTACGCACTCCCAACTTTGGGAGGATTATCAGTCTATACCTGAATCAATTGGATGGAGATATGTTCAATATGACCAAAGTAGTTCCTATTCATCATCTAAAGAAGATCAACACATCAATCTTCTCTAGGTGGGATAGGCAGATCATCAGGTTAGGGGGAGCCCCAGGAGTGCAAGAGGAGGAGGAAGAACAAGTACCTGATGACAGGATTCCTACTCCATACCCAAGTACGATTCATGATAGCTTGAGTGCAAGAATTGAGTGGTAGTCAGTGATTCCAGATTCAGTTACTGCTACAGTGATTTATGTTCCAAGTTCAGTTACTCAAGTTCCAAAGCCAGAGAATCTGTTAGCAGAGGTTGCTCAGATTGCTCAGACTGTGTTGAAGCGTTGGTGTATGAGAAGTCCGAGTCTAATACAGTTCAAGAGGATGTTATTATTACCGAAGATCCAGTCCCTTGGGAGCATGATGAGGATGTTGAGGTATTTGATGATGGTGCTGATGATGATGACCTAACAACTGCTGATTATGAGTTAGAAAAAGCTACTGATGAGAATATGTTGGTTCTTGATAAGTTTGTTGTCGGTGATGTTGCCAGTGATGCCATAGTTGTTTTAGAGCTAATGTTAGTGGACAATCAGATAGTTCCTCTCCCGGAGATGATCACCTCTGTAGTTTTTGAGGGGGAGCTAACTCCATCCCGGATATCTCTCTCCACTGAGGTTTCTAGACTCATGCGTAACCTGGACAGGAGACTAGGCATGACGTCGTTGGTGCACGAAGGGGTAGTTGATCTTTCTAATGAGGAAGGAGCTGCAGATGTGCACACACCTATACTAGGTTCTATGGAACCATGTTTGATTGCTGCGAATGTTTCTATTCTAGTGCTACCAGATGTTCCAAGCTCAAGTTCAAGTGATCAGATCCTGAAAGAGGTTGAAGCTATGCTAGAAAAGCAACATGCACAGTTCGATGCCTCGTTGGAGAAAGTGGTTAAAAGAGTTAAATAATCTGAGAAGTTGATGCTAGATGGGCTTGCTGAAGTTAAAGTAAAATTTGATAAGCTAGAGGCCAGGTTTGATGAAAAGTATGAAAAAGTTGTAATTGCAGTGACTCTTATGATGAGAGGACTTAAGCACACCGAAGGTGTATTGAAAACTGTTGACACAAACACTCTCTCTTTGATCGAGGCCCATAACAGGTCAATGACACATTATGACTCTTCCTTGAAAACTTATGCCAATGCAATTACTGCAGATGCCAAAAGGGGGGAGGTTGCCCTTACATCTAAGGTTGCCGGTGTTTAAAATTCTATGCTCGATCAATTCAAAAAAAACAATGATTATAGTTATGGCAACACTGTGTGGTTACATGGACAGCTATTCCCTTCTCAAGTTCTTGCTGAGCCTGTTCATGTTGATGTTGATCTGGTCGAGCCTGGTTATGTTGATGTTTATCCATCTCCGGATTACACTCAATACTGGACAAACTCACAGGACATTTCTCAGGTTCATGGTTTTGTTGTCATAACTCTAGATGTTCAAGATGCTACTGATGTTGCTAATGCTGCATTCTTAGAGGCTCGAGTTCTCAAGAAAAGGAAATTTGGAGAAGGTACATCTGAAGTCAGACTAGAACCGGCCAGGCCAGCTCAAGTCAGAGAAGGGCCTAACCGTGAATTGGAAGAAGTGTGGAGCCCGACTTATAAAGGAATTATATTGGATACCTTATCATTATACGAACTAGGAGTGGAGAAACATTAGGATCACTATAGTCAAGAAGAATGGAATAATTTCAAGGAAGCCTACACCAGGAGGAGGATTCATTTCGGAAGTACAAGAATGTTGATCCTATGCCTCCTCCTCCAAAGTACTATCTGAAGCCCAGGGAATATTTTGAGAGACAGCTGTTGAAGAGAAAGAATAAGAAGATCTAAATTCTTATATATATTTCATTTGTTGTGTATTGGATGCCCTCCTAAACTAAAACATTTTTTACATATATATGATTTATCTAATTATCTTGGAATGCGCGCTTTTATCTTTTTAATTTCATTCATCATTTCAAGTCTTAATTTTATTTGGTATGTGCAATTCACATTAGCTTGTAGCATTTTGGCTTCTTCAAATAGGGGGTGGATTGTTCGGTATTCTATCCACAATAACACAGATTTGAAGAAGGGTCCAATCACGCTAAGATGAGTTGTGTATGTATTTGATATTGCACTTTAGTTATGTAATTGCAGGTTTACAATGCCAAGTACACACCAATGTCATGTTACAGTGGGTCAGTAAACACTGGACTATACAATGTATTTATTTATTGTATAGGCCAATGTGTTGACTCACATGTAATCTCTCTATTAGGGTTTACTTCTATCCCAAGTAAAGGATAAGGATCAAGGAAGGCCAAAAACCAGGAGTCAGAAATAAAGAATTTTACCTAAGTAAAATTCAACGAGTATGGTGAGTCATACACGTCGAATTCGTCAAGTATCCTCTTGATACTCTTTGAATTCATCATATATGCTTCCAGATACCCGTCAAATTCGTCGTATATACTTATGGAAAATTTGCATAAAAGCAAAAAATTTGCCAAGGAAAATTCGCCGAGTATAACTGGCGATACTCCCCGAATTCGTCGAGTGTCACTGGGGATACTCGCCGAATTTGATGAGTACCCCAGGAGATACTCGTCGTGTGTGTTGAGCCGTATGTCTACCACTCTGAAATTCTATCTAAGGCATATTCGACGCATATTGTCATCATATTTGATGAGTATCAGTTCGATACTCGACGTATCTCGCCAAAAAGGTCTTGTCGATTTTTTTTATTTTTTCTCTGGTTCGTAAACCGTGGGCCATGCATAGTGTTTTTCTAGGTTTCTTTTTTGGAAACTTTTTATAGATGTTTGTTCTCAAATCTCTCTACAGATACTAAGGGTGATTTTGAAATCAATACAGATACTAAACCTAATTGCTAATTTTGAATTTTCAAAGTTTCCCAAAATCGAAACAGTCGGTTGCCCACATACGTATTTCGCGAAATCCTTCCGATCGGCCGAGACATCGAGCAATATTCTTCTTATATGACATATTCGACTGGATCGTTTCTTCCTCCAAGATTCTTTCTACTCCAGTCCAAGTCGGTTGAAGATTCAAGATCCAAGGTTCAAGATCAAAAGATTTCAAGTTTCCGACTTCTCCAAGATTTAAGATCAACCCTTCCAAGAACGTTGAATCAAGACTTGTAGTCGTGTGTTATTGTTGTAATATCATTTGAAATATTGTAGTAGATTTTTCTCCGAGATTTATAGATCCGTTTGTGGATCGAGAGAGTAGATCTGGTTGTGGATCGAGGTTATAGATACTGTTTGCGGATTGAGTTGTAGTAGAGTTTGTTATCTGAGTTGTAGGAGCGTCATCTCTGAGGTGTAGGAATTGCGACTCTGAGGTGTAAGATTTGATGAAATCTGATTTTGGTGAATTAGCCAAATCTACCCTTCTTGGGAGATAGGTGAGGCGGGACATTATACGTACCCAACTTGGGGAACCACTATAAAATCTCTACGTTTATGTGCTTATCATTTAAGATAATTTTTATTCTGTAAAAATACTCAAACATCACATATTCACCCCCATCTAGGTGATTTAGGTAGATGCTAGATACTTTCACTTTGCTCCTCCTTCTTCCTGGTATTCATTTGAAGCTCATAGGAGAGCGGCTTTCTGAACAGGTTCTAAGGGTCTATCTCTGGCAGCTTCCTGAATTCTCTAATGGCAATAACTTTTGTGTCTCAGTCCTTTGTCAGGGATCTAAGGAATTTGTCATTCTATTCACCATAAGTGAAGACGTATTCGTAGTTCCTGAGGTAGTTCAGCATCTTGAAGAACTTCTCGAAGCTGTCATCTATGGAATCATTGGCACCTTGGTTGAAGGCTTCATATTCCTAGTTCAACAACGATCTGCGATTGTCTCTCACTTTTTCAGTAACTTCCATCAGGACAACAAGACAGTCTCACATCTAATTGGCAGATTTGCAGTAGAGTAAGTTCTTGAGCATTTAACTGTCCATTGTACTTGCTATGATATTCTTTGCCTTCTTGTCTAGGGACACTAAGGCAATCTCATACTTAGTGAGATCCATCATTTTCTTGGGAATCATAATTGTTAGATTTATTGTTGAAGCATGTGTAGGGATGTGTGGTCCTTCTTACACTATCTGAAAAATCCTCAGATCAACAGCTTACATGAAGAACCGTGCTCGTTCTTTCCACATGGGAAAGTTTTCCTTAGTGCACACCGGTAGCTTCATGGATGACATGTCTTTGCATCTTTCCATGGTGATAATGCGGAAACTCTTAACTCTAAATCAGGGATCTTGATCAAGGTGTTAATCTTATCGACCAAAACACCCCTTTGATACAAATTGAAAGTATGTAGCGTCTACCTAAATCACCTAGAGGGGGGGGGGGTGAATAAGTGATGTTTGTGTCTTTTTGCAGAATAAAAATTATCTAAAATATCAAGCACACAAACACAGAGATTTTTAGTGGTTCCCCGTATTGGGTACGTCCACTGTACCCCTCACCTATCTACCACGAATGGATAGATTCGGCTACTTCACCTTTCTCAAATTATCATAATCTTACAACTCGGAGCAACAATCCAACAACTCAGAGAACAAACTCTCCTACACCTCGATCCACAACCGAATCTACAACTTGATCCATAAATCGGATCTACAAACTCGATCCACTTACGGATCTACACCTCTCGATCCACAAACGGGTCTACAAATTAAATCTCAAAGATAAATCTCCGACAATATTTAAAACAATATTACAATATTACACACGATTACAAGCCTTAATCCAACGTTCTTGAAAGGGTTGAACTTGAATCTAGGAGAACTTGGAAACTTGAAATCTTTGGATCTTGAATCTTAAACCTTGGATCTTCAACCAACTTGGACTAGAGTAGAATAAATCTTGAAAGATGAAATGATCCAATCGAAGAAGTCGGTGAATAAGATCGCACGATGTCGCACGCGGATCGGGATGAAAATCACGAAATTGCGTAAGAGCGGCCGTCGGGTTCGATCTCTTAGAAACTTTTGAAATTAGGAATTAATTAGTGCAAGATCCTTGATTTCGAAAATCAACCTAACATATATATAGGAAGAATCGAACAAATGTCTAAAAATGTTTTTTCCAAAAACAAACCCTAGAAAAACATTGTGCATGGCCGAAAATCCTGAAATAAAGAATTTTTCGGAAAAATGGCCTAAGTCTTCTTCGACGGAATTTGTCGAGTATCATATATAATACTCGCCGAACTAGATAACAATATACGTCAAATAAGCTTTAGAAGAAAATATTGAGAGGTCGACATATGGCTCGACACATTCAGCGAGTATCGCCTGGGATGCTCGTCGAATTCGGCGAGTATCACCACTGATACTCGGCGAATTTGGCGAGTATCTCCAGTGACACTCGACGAATTTTCCTTGGCGAATTTTCTGCATTTCTGCTAATTTTCCCTAAGTATATACTACGAATTCGACGGGTATAAGAAAGTATACACGATGAATTCGATGAGTATCAAGGGGATACTCGACGAATTTGACTTATATGACTGACCATACTAGCCGAATTTTACTTAGGTAAAATTTCAATTTTCCGGGTCCTAGACTTTGGCCTTCCTTTATCCTTCTCCTGTACTTTGGATAGAAGTACACCTGAATAGGGAGATTACATGTGAGTCAACACGATGGCCTACAAAATTAGGGATTACATTGTGTAACTCTGTGTTTACTAACCCACTGTAACCTGACATTGGTGTGTACTTAGCAATGTAAACCTACAAGTACATAACTAGAAAACAACATAAAATACAAACGCAATTCATCTTAGCTTGACAGGGCTCTTCTTCAAATCAGGGTTATTGTAGATACAATACCCAACATGGATATTGACGTTGGAATAAGAAGTCAAAATCTTCTAGACCATCTCCTTCTTCTGTTGCATCTGGTTAAACTTTTGGGCTAGGCCCAATTATTTGTTATATTTTTGGCAAGTCGGTACACATTGCCCAAGAGTGTCGTAGTGGCCCTCTGAAGATGGGTGCGACTTATGCGAAGAAAGGGAAGGAAAAGAAGTTGTCTGCATCCCATTATACTCTAGCATAGCCCCGTGTGTACAATCATGGGCAATAGGAGGCCATTAAACAAAGTAATGTGGTCACATGTACGGTTTAGTATACAGCTTTTACTGCTTTAAATACTTGCTACCCTATGCATTGCATAACTTATTTGTATTAGGCTTTGCTCAAATATTATACTATCCGGTGAGAGCACTGTTTGATATAAGTACATCTCATTCCTTTCTGTCTAAGGACTACGTGTTGCGTAACAGAGTGCCTTATTTTATAGCGACAAAAAGATTGGATGTATTGCTGCCTAATGGTTGCTCGATGTGTGTGGATAGGTCTTGTTGTATTCAGGTGTGGATCAGAAGTCATGATTTTGGTTTTGAGGCATTTGTGCTGCTGATATAAGAGTTTGATGTGATTTTTGGTATGGATTGGCTCTTGGAGCAGCGTTTCTCTATTGATTGTAACTCAAAGGAAGTCATACTGGGGCAGAACAGCGAATGCAAGACTAAGTTCGCTGGTATGTGAGGATCGAGCAAGATATTGATGTATGCTCTCCAAGTAGTCAAAGCAGTTCGGAAGGGCGTGAAGTTATTCTTCACACTATTGGAGGCTGTAGAGCGAAAACCTAATTTGAGAGATGCTCCTATTGTGTCGAAATATGCATATGTTTTTCCTAAAGATCTCCCTAAGATTCCACCTCAGCAAGAGATCGATTTCACTATTGAGTTGGTGTTAGGTGCGAAACCTGTGTCACACTCACCATACTGAGTAGCGCCAAAAGGGAAGGGGGAACTGAAGGTTCAGTTATAGGAGTTGCTAGAGCAAGGCTATATACGTCCAAGTAAGTCACCTTGGAGCGCACCAGTCCTCTTTATGTAGAAGAAGGATGAAAGCTTGTGTTTATGCATTGACTAATGTGAACTGAACAAGCTGACGAATAAGTATTTGATTCCGAGAATCGATGATTTATTTGATCAACTGGTTGGATTAGCTATCTATTCGAAGCTAGATTTGAAGTTCGGATATTATCAGTTGAGGATCAGGGAAAGTGATATTCCCAAGACAGCATTTGGTACACGTTATGGTCACTATGAGTTTACTGTGATGCCGTTTGGGTTAACGAATGTGTCATCGATATTCATAAATCTGATGCATGGGACCTTTAGAGAGTATTTAGATCGATTTGTGATCGTCATTATAGATGACATATTGGATACTCTCAGTCTGAGGAGGACCATGCAAATCATTTGAGGTTGGTTCTGCATACCATGAGGAGGAATTGACTCTATGCCAAGTTCTCTAAGTGTGAGTTTTGGCTAGCATCAGTTCCTTTTCTTGTTCACATGGTCAGTGAAGAAGGTATTGATGTGGATTCGACAAAGATAGTTGTTATATGAGAGTCGCCAGTTCTTGATACTGTAGAGGAAATCGGGAGTTTTCTTGGACTTTTTGGATATTATGTGCTTCGTAGAGAACTTCTTGAGGATTACTTTGCCTCTCACTAAGTTAATAAGAAAGGATTGGAAGTTTGTTTGGACACCAGAGTGTGTGCGAGCATATGAGGAGCTAAAGGGTCGTCTAACAATGGCACCTATTTTGAGTTCGCTATATAGTGCAGAAGGCTATAAGATCTATACCAATGCCTCATGGAGCGACTTAGGCTGCATCCTTTTGTAAGTTGGAAATGTTATAGATTATGGCTCTCTCCAACTGAAGGTGCATGAAAGGAACTATCCAGTTCACTACTGGAGTTGGTGGCTCTGATATTTGCCTTGAAGCTGTGGTGGCACTACTTGTATGGTATGAAGTACAACATCTTTACGGACCATAAGAGGCTAACATGCGATGGTGGAGGTGGATGGAGTTCCTTGGGGACAACACCTTCGAGATTCATTACACGGGAAATGCCCTCGCAGATGTGTTGAGTCGCAGAGATCCAACAAAAGCAAATTAGTTATAGATGCATGATGAGCATCTAATTCATGAGTTGGAGGCCTTGGATATTTCTGGTGTTGATGGGAGAACGAGCGCAGAGGCATGCTTGAATTGGACAGAGGTACAATATGACCTCGCGGATATGTTTTGTAAGGAGTTGGAGCTTGATGAGAGAATGAAGCGTTATATGGCAGAAGTTGTGGATGGATCAAATTCCCAGTTCTTTATTGACTTTTATAGAAGGACATTTGGTTGCGCATCCCAAAAATTGGCAAATTGTGAGAGGAATTGATGTGCGAGGCACACTTTACAAAGTACTCAATCCACCTGGGGAGCACAAAGATGTACACGAATTTTAAGAAGCTTTTCTGGTGGTCGGGGATGAAGAAAGACATGGCTCTTTATGCGGCAATGTGCCATACTTGTGCCCTAGTAAAGGCTGAATGTTAGAAGCCTGGTAGTTTCCTGAAGTCGTTACTGATACCTAAGTGGAAGTCTGATAACATATGTATGGATTTCATGCACGGCTTGCCGAGATCTCAAAGAGGGAACAATGCCATCTGGGTGATTGTTGACCGATTGACAAAGGTGTCACACTTAATTTCGAACAGGAGGGATGATTCAGGGGGAATGTTGGCGAAGCTTTATGTAGACAATATCGTATGACTGCACGGTGTGCCCCGTAACATCATTAGTCATCGAGATGGACGTTTCATGTCAAATAATTTGATTCTTATTCAACAATTGTTGGGTACCAAGGTGAAATTCAACACGGCCTTTCGTCCTCAGATGGATGGTCAGACCGAGAGGGTAAATAGAACGACTGAAGATATGCTTTGCATGTGCTCCTTGGATTTTAGGAAGAGGTGGGAGGACCATACTCTTTATGATCGAGTTTGCCTATAACAATGGCTACCAAGCAAGTATTCAAATGGCACCCTTCGAGGCCTTATACGGTAGAAAGTGTCGTGCTCTATTGGCTTGGGCAAACATAGGTGAATCGAAGTTGTATAAGCGTAAAGATGTTGAAGATGCGACTTAAATAATATGGTTGATTCAAGAGCGTCTATTGATGGCTCAAGATAGGCAAGCAAAGTACTACAATGTCAAATACTAAAACGTGGAGTTTGTGGTGTGTGATTGGGTGTATCTTAAGATAAATTAATTCAATAACGTATCTAGGATTTGACGCTTGAAAAACTGAGTCCAAGATACCTTGGGACATTATACGTCATTGAGCGTATTGATGAAGTTGCCTATTGGTTGAATCTTTTAGCTAAACTCAATGGTTTACACGATGTGTTTCACATATCGGTGCTAAGTAAAGCTGTGCAAGAGACTGCGCAAGTGATTGTTGTGAATCAAGTGCCAGTCGATAGTGGGTTGACAATGAAAGTCATGCCCAGTTGAATCGAGGACACAGAGGTCAAGAAGTTGTGGAACAAAGAGATTATGAAAGAATTGGTTTCAAGACCACCTAAACACCTAGAGGGGGGGGGGTGAAAAGGTGCAATTCCTTTTTACTCTAAGGCAGAATATTAATTCAGATAATTAGATAGAATCAATCAGTTCTACAGCTACCACATCACAAAAATCACAGAATCACACACAATCACAGATGGCACACAGTTTTATAATGGTTCCCAAAATGACGGGTACATCCACTTTCCCCCTTCGCCTATCTAGCAGTGTGCTAGATTCGGCCTAACTTCTTCCTTCCTTCTCAGATCAACAGATCTTACAGCTCAGAACCCATTCAAGGTTCCTACACCTCAGAGTGAGTCCACACTCCTACAACTCAGGAAATTAAGCACTACCTCAGCCTACACCTAGGCCTACAACTCAGAGAATCAAATCTCCTACCTCAGGCACACAGCCCTACCTCAGCCTTCCCAAGGCCTACAACTCAGAGATGAAAATCTCCTACCTCAGGCACTCAGCCCTACCTCAGCCTTTATAAACTAGGCTTACAACTCAGATCAATAATGATCTTTCAGAATAAAAATATAAAATGTGTTTTATATTCCACCCAAGTTGAGAGAGAATGCGTAGAAATGTTTCTTGATCAGTTCTTGAAGAATCTGATTACCCAGAAATCAACCTGTCTTTGGCTTTCTTCAAAGATTCTTGAGTCTGAACACAATAAGGTTGAATTTCTTGAAGATGATCTTCAATCAGCTTCCTTCTTAAATCTAGAAATCAATCTGAATTCTTCTTTGCAGATAGTTTAGGATCTGCTCTTAAGGGACTAGTTGATGATAGTCTCTTTCTTCACTTGAATTGTTGAAGCTCTCTCTCTACAAATTCTTCACTTAGATCCACTTGAAAATCTGTGACTGGATTTTCTTGTGTATGTTGGATCTTCTGTTGTAATTGTGTGTTGATTACTTCGTCTTCTTTTTCCATCTGTTATTCTTTACAGTTGATAGAATCTGTCTTTATATAGACTTCATCCAAGGTTACCGGCTGATCCGGTTGATAACCAACTTCTGACCGATCTGACAGTTGCAGTAGACCTGTTGGTAACGGCAGTTGTCAAGTCTCCAGTCACTTCTTGAAACTTTCTCTCTGTCAGCAAAGTGTCGAATCTGAACTTCACATGTGTCGACACAAGTAGACTAAGTGTCGACACAATCCTTGATGGTGTCGACACAGCTCTCATGGTGTCGACACTGCTTCTCGACATAGCTTCTATAAGAATGTGTCGAAATAAGTCATGTGTGTCGACACTGTCACTTCTTGTCTTGGCATAATTAACTTTGAAGAATTCTGATGTGTGTGTCGACACAAGTCCTGTTTGTCGACACAGTTGATGTCGACTGAACTTTCTGTGTGTCGACACAAGTCCTGTGTGTCGACACAGTTGATGAACTCTGAACTTTCTGTGTGTCGACATAAGTCATGTTTGTCGACACAATTCCTTCTGGTGTCGACAGAGCTTTTCCAAGTGTCGACACAATTGGCTCCAGGTGTCGACACAGCTTTTCTCAAGTGTCGACACAATTCCTTCTGGTGTCGACAGAGCTTTTCCAAGTGTCGACACAATTGGCTCCAGGTGTCGACACAGCTTTTCTCAAGTGTCGACACAAGTCTTCACAAGTGTCGACACAGCTTCTTCTGGTGTCGACTCATGGACTTAGAAACTTTTCCTGTATATTCTTAACCTGCACATGTAAACTCAAAACAACATTAAATACACCTTGATGTATATCACTGAGTTGGGTGAGGCTTCTCTAAATCTGGTGCACATTTTCCAATGTACCCAACAATCTCCCCCTATTTGGAGAAGTTATAACCTATAGTCAATGATATACACCATTTATAATAAACACACATTATGATGTATATAAACATTACATGACAGGGAAACATATGAACAAAACATGTATAATAAGTCATTGTAGAATGATGCAAACACAATGAGCATGAATCATTGTTTTGTTTAAACTAACAAAAGTTTATCAACAATTAGTTTACAAAGATTTTTTAACAACTAAAGATTACATTGTTGTAAAATCTAGTTTAATCTATTCTAAGGCTGGTCTGGCTCCTTGATGACTATGCCTTTGCCTGATTGGATCTAGGCTTGTACTGGAGCTTCAGTATCTTCAGCTGGCTTCTTGCCTTTCAGATCTTTCTTCTTTTGTTCTTCAGCTCTTATCTTTTGCCTTTAAAAATAATGAAATGGCTTAGGGAAGTACTTGCTAGGCTCCAAAGCATTAGCAGGTAACTTCCCATCTTTTGCTTTCCTTCTATATTGAAGAATGGCTTCCTGCCTGACTTCATGTTTGTGTCATTCTTGCTCAGTGTACCATTTGCCTCTTTCATGGGTCTTATCCTTTACAGCTTTCCAGGCAGTCAATATAATATTCCTGGAAGTAGGACTCTATTGTTCAAAATCAGGCTTCAACTCTGCCTGTTCTCTAAATCTTTTCTTTGAATGTTGAGCTTCTTGCTCTTTATTCAAAGCTGCCTCTGACATTTCTACTTTCTCAATGATAACATTCTTAGTACCCTCTGGAGGGTTGTACATCTGATCAACCAGGTGTTGAATTTATTCAAAGTTAGAAGGGGGATATATGATTTGAGCTACTTCCTGCTGACCCCCTTTAATTCCTGCAACTTGAATTCCTGACTCAGCTGTGTTGTCATCATCACATAGGGGTGGATATCCCAGAGTTGCTCTAACAGAATTTGTTATCCATTTTGAATGCTCTGAGCTAGCAATGACTATCACCCTCTCCCCCTTTATGACTTCTCTTTCAATATGATCTCTAAGATCATTCTTTTGGAATCTGATTTGAGTATCCAGAAAATTTGTTCCCTCTGTATAATATGCTTTAAACTTTTGAAGCTGAGCAGATATAATTTCTGAGAGGCTTGAAGTGTAGATTGGAAAGTGGCTAAATCCTCTTGAAGTTTCTTATCAAACTCAGATTTCTCTTTAGCCCTTGCCTCAGTCAGGGCAGTAGCAGTATTCTTTAATTCTATAACAATCACATTATGTGATTCAGTCAGATTGTCATTCATTCTAATTTGATTTTCAAGGACATAGCCTTGCTTGACCACTATATCATCAACTTTAGTCTTTATTCCTTCTTATTGTTTTGCCAGAAAAACTAGATCATTACATCCTTTATGGAAGCAATCTGTCATCTCGCTCTTATTCTGGTTTATCTCAAATCTAATTGATTTGATATCTTGAGCCAAGGAGAATTGCAAATATTTATGAGTTTCATCCATATATTTCTCTATGGTTATCCTTTGTTCATCTAACTTTACTTGTAAAGATACCAACAAAGAGCTATAATCATGTGCAGGAACTGGTTGTGGAGCAGTTTGCAATGCCTTTTTATAGCTTTGGCATCTTCTTCTAAAAACCATCAGCTTTCTCTTCTTTGCTTGAGATTCTGCTTCATCTTCAGAAGCTGAGGTACTTGTAATATCAACACTTTCCTGAGGACTAGGAGGCAGTTCCTTTTCAGTCCTAGGTTGCTCCCCCTCAATGTTAGCTTGCTCCCCCTCAGTTCTAGCTTGCTCTATGTCAGGGAATAACTCTTCAAGAGTAAACTCTTGTTGAGTATGGACTGGAGGCACCACTAACTCTGGAGCATCAGCAGCTGTAGATGTATCCTTCATGATAACATCCTGTGCTTGATTGTTGAGTTGAGTGGTCTAATCAACATTAATCAAGGGCACAGTTAGTGTTTCACAATCATTATTGAAAATTATTTGATTAACTTCTTGGATTACCTCAAGAATAGTTTGAGTAGCCAATTCAATTTCTAAGTGTGTTGGCTCTTCCTCAAGATGAGGCACCCCCTTCATCTGATCATCAAGTCTAATGTCTTGAGCAGGTGATTTCTCAGAATTCTCTGGCCTCTCTTCATCAGCCATGTCTTTTACCAGCACTATATCCCATCTAGAGATTATCCTTAGATCCATTCTCATCATGTGATTGATCTTAGATCCAGCAGCCTGTTGCATCACTTTTGGAATTACTCCAGCCAAGTATAAACTTAATATCCTTCCCAGATTAGGTTTCTTGATGCTTTCCCTAATCTTCTCATATACGACTGCAGACCAATTGGTGTTGATTTTGTAGATACTCCTGGTCATGAGGCTGCTGAGAGCCTATCATGTCCACCTGGTTTACATAAGATTACTTTTCCAACTACTTCAGAAAGGAATTTTCCTTGAACATTCATTCCTTTTCTATGCATGGATGATCCAATTTTCATGTTGGGATCTAATCTACACCACTGGAGTGCTTCCCGGGTCTTAGAAGAGTTAACTTCTTCGTCTTCTTGATTTTTGGGCAGATGAAGAGTTTTTCTTATGCTCTTTATGGTGAGTTTGATTTTATTACCATGAACTGAAGACCTAATCTTTAGTCCAGTTGAATCCTGAGTTGCAGCTCCATAGAACTCAAGGATTTCCTTCTTCCATATCTTTGTAGGTTCTGATGTCAAATACTCCAATCCATTTTCTGCAATTCGGTCTATCACAGTTTTAATCACTGGTTCAACATCGTTAAAGGCATTCCGTACCAGTTCATATCCCTCGTTCACGTTTTTGTGAAGTTTCAGCGCCATTGGGATGGTGAGAAATCTTGAATAGAGACGAGAGAGTTTGTCGACACAAGAATCTAGTCTCAACAAAAATCGGGAGAGCGTGTCGACAGGGTTTGTACTTGACCTATATATATATGTCTAAACATAGAAGGTCAAAAGGCGCGTCAAAATTTACTTAATGTGTCGACACTGTTGAGATGGTGTCGACACAGACAGCTAATGCCTTGACAGAAGTGTTGACTACTATGTGTCGACACCAATTTTGTGTCGACATACTTATTAGTTCAATAGAAATTCTGTGTCGACTCTAATTCTAAGTGTCGACATAACTTCTGGAGGTGTCGACACAACTCCTCTGAAGTGTCGACACCAATTTTCTAGATGTGTCGACACAATTTCTCTGTGTCGACACAGACCTCTTTTTGTGTTGACCACAAAATTACTTAGACAAATTTGTCAATCTATACTATGTTCAGCATACTTAATTCAATTTTAAAATTATTGAATTTATTTCATCCAAGGGCTTAGTGAACATGTCAGCAATTTGAAAACTTCTATTGACAAATTCTAAACATATATCCTCTTTTTCTACGTGATCCCTAAGAAAATGATATCTTATTTCTATATGCTTTGTTCTACTATGAGAAATAGGATTATGAGCAATAGAAATAGCACTTGAAGAATCACAGAATAATGGGGTTCTACTTACCCGGATACTATAATCTTTAAGCTGATGCTGTATCCACAACAGTTGTGCACAGCAGCTCCATGTAGCTACATACTCAGACTCAGCAGTGGAGATTACCACACTAGTCTACTTCTTACAGCTCCATGACACCAATTTTCCTCCTAGAAATTGACAGGTGTCAGTTGTGCTTTTTCTATCTTCTTTGCATCCTGCAAAGTCTGCATCTGAATATCCAGTCAGTAGGAAATCTCTGTTCTTAGGATACCAAAGACCTAGATTAGGTGTGCCCTTAAGATATCTCAAAATCCTCTTAACAACAGTATAATGAGATTCTTTTGGGCAGGATTGTTACCTAGCACAGACACATGTAGCATACATGATGTCAGGTCTACTAGCAGTCAGATAAAGGAGGGAGCCAACTATCCCTCTATACAAAGACTCATCTACAGGTTTTCCTGCATCATCTTTTCTTAGAGACATACTTGTCCCCATTGGAGTTCTCATGGTAGTGGATGACTTCATACCATACTTCTTAATTAACTCCTGGGTGAACTTAGACTGGAATATGGACAGGCCATCATCAGTCTGTCTTACTTAGAGTCTCAAGTAGAACTTAAGTTCTCCCATGCTGCTCATCTCAAACTTCCCTTGCATAAGTTTAGCAAACTTCCTACAAAGGTTGTTTTTAGTAGAACCAAATATTATGTCATCAACATCTATCTGGACTAGAATTATCTTCCCTTTGGATTCCCTAAGGAATAGAGTTTTGCCTATTTTCCCCTTGAGTTTCAAACCATATAGGGCTTTTCTAAGCCTATACACATAATTAGGATAGAGTGGATTAATAAAACCCGATGGCTGTTCTACATAGACTTCCTCCTTTAAGTCTCCATTCAGTAATGTTGATTTAACATCCATTTGGAACACTTTGAAACCCTGATAAGCTGCATAGGCTAGGAATAGCCTGATTGTTTCCAACCTTGCCACAGGGGCAAATGTTTGATCAAAGTCTATGCCCTCTTCCTGCCTGTATCATTTGGCAACCAGCCTTGCCTTGTTCTTAACTATGATCCCACTCTCATCTAGCTTATTCCTGAAGATCCACTTAGTTCCTATGACATTATGGTCTTTTGGTTTAGTAACTAACTTCCAGACCATGCATCTCCTGAATTGATTCAACTCCTCCTGCATAACATCAATCCAGTGTGGGTCTTCTATAGCTTCTTCAAATCTTTTTGGTTCCTATTGAGACCAGAAGCTTGAGCATAATACAGTGTTCAAGCTCCTGCTTCTAGTTTGAACCCCTTATCTAGGATCACCAATAATCTGGTGTACATGATGATCCTTTAAATGTCTAACTGCTGGAGGAAGTCTGTCTGCAGTTTGACTTTCTCCATTTTCATCATTCTGCTGTACTTCAGTGTCTTCTTCATCCAGAGAGACTTGTTCTCCCCTTGGACAGCAAGCATCTTTATCTTCATCCAGTCTAGCAGTTTGATCTTCTTTGATAGTCAACATGTCCATCTTATCTTTTATACCTATAGAGCTACATGAACTACTATGCAACTCACTGTTAATAAGTCTTGATTCATCAAATATAACATGAACTGACTCTTCTACAACTTGTGTAGTCAAGTTAAAGACTCTATATGCCTTACTATTGTTGTTGTACCCAACAAATATCCCATCTTGGGATTTGGCAGCAAACTTTGTCATGTAAGACTTTCCATTGTTAAGCACATAGCACTTGCAACCAAAGATCCTAAAATAGGATAAGTTTGGTTTCCTGCCTTTCAAAAACTCATAGGGTGTCTTTTTGTAGCTCTTAGTGATAGAAGCCCTATTGAGCACATGACATGCAGTGTTTACTGCCTCAGCCCAGAAATATTCTAGAAGAGAAGTGTCACTCAATAGAGTTCTACCTGCCTCAATGAGAGTCCTATTCTTTCTTTCAGCAATTTCATTTTGCTGAGGATTTCTAGGTGAGAAGAATTCCTGATGAATCCCAAATTCTTCACACAACTTTCTCATATTTTCAGATTGAAATTCAGTTCCATGGTCACTTCTGATTTTGACCACTAAATTGTTTAGTTCATTCTGAATTTGCTTAACAAAGTTGCAGAAAACAGTTGGGGATTCAGATTTCTGCCTCAGAAAGGAACCCCATGAAAATCTAGAATAGTCATATACAACCACAAATGTGTAGACTTTCCTACCTAGGCTCTGAAATAGCATTGGAACAAATAAATCCATATGCAAGAGGTATAAACACCTCACTGAGTCTTTGGTTTCTAGGCTATGAAAGGAGGATCTGGTCTGCTTGCATTTTTGACAAGCGGAGCATATTCCATCCTTAATGCACTTAACTTGAGGATCATTCCTCACTAACTCTTTATCAAAGAGTTGACTAATAGTCTTGTAATTAAGATGAGGTAGCCTCTTGTGCCATTTGACACAATGAGAGGCTTTCTCATCAGCTACAAGATAAATAGGAGAATCTTTATTCTCATTTACAAAGTTTAGGCAATATACATTTCCTTTCCTATAACCAGTCAACATGATCTTCTGATCACTTGAAATTTTAGTATGACAACCATTCTTAATTAATGAAATGTCATATCCAAGATCACTCAGTTGACTTATGCTTATCAAGTTATGCTTCAAACCATTCACATAAGCCACTTGAGTGATAGTAATTGAGCTGTTAGAAATGTTACCAAAACCTTTGATGACTCCTTTTTCAGAACCACCAAAGATTACTTTAGGTCCATTCAATATGGGTAAGTAGTCCTTCAACAATCCTCTTGTTCCAATCATATGTCTGGAACATCCACTGTCCAAGTACCATAAAGGGGCATGGCCACTTGGACTTATCTGCAACAAATAATTACTTAACCTTAGAACCCAAATTGTTATTGGGTCTTTGGTTTAGGTTAGACTAAAATTTAGCATTACTTGTAGCAGCCCTTCTTCCAGGTAAGCTGGTATTCATCCTGACACTAGTGTTGTGCCAACAGTCAATGGCAAAGTGTCCCACCTTGCCACAACACCAGCACTAAAATCTATTATATCTCTGTTTAGGTACAGCTTTAACAGCTTTGCTTTCAGCTGTTCTTAATACTGTAGGTACAGTGTTTCTTTGTTTGAGTGTTGGAGACCTCTTGTCATTCAGAATATCAGGCTTACCATGACCATGTATGATATCATGATCATATCTCTTGGTAGGATGTTGCACTTTTCTGAGAGAAATAGGGGGATTTAAGACAAGTGGCTTAACTAGGGATTTCTTTTTCCTTTTGGAATTAGCTGCCCTAGTATTTCCCTTAAAACCCAATCCTGCCTTACTCTTTTGAGACAGAAAGTCATCAATTAAGGGTAGGACAGATTTTGGCTTAGAGAAACTAGCCACTAGATCCTTTTCCTTCTGAAGTCTGACTTCCAGACTTTTGATTTGATCACTCTTGAATGTGATTATTCCCATCTGAATAACAGTTATATTTTTCAGCTTGGCAATCTCATTCATCTTCTGATCCAGCAGCTTTTCTGAATCAGATGCAGGCAACTTAAGAGCTGCAATTTCCTTAGCCTGAATTTTAGTCAGGTTTTTTCATCTCTTAAATGCCTGCAGCAAATCACCATATTCATGTATAAGTTGATGAATATCTCCTTCAGATTCAGATCCATCCACATCTTTTGATGCAGATGCTTATGATTCTGAGCCAATGTAATAATCAGAGTCTTCAGATAAACGTTTTATCATACTAGGA
The DNA here is from genome assembly GCA_039583875.1 of Platanthera guangdongensis. Lineage (NCBI taxonomy): Eukaryota > Viridiplantae > Streptophyta > Magnoliopsida > Asparagales > Orchidaceae > Platanthera > Platanthera guangdongensis. The sequence goes on along the minus strand of CM077150.1, from coordinate 74,218,843 downwards.
CCAGGCTGATCCTGGCAGTGATCTTCATCAGTCAGGACCATCAGCCCTTTGCACTGATGATCTTTAGTTCCATTTATTGAGTCCAGTAATTGCAAGAACTCAGTCTCTTCTTCTGTTGCAAACAGACCACTATAAGCTTCAACATCAGATTCAGAATCTGAAGATGATGGATCTGTCCAGCTTTTCTCTTTCTTTGTTACCAAGGATTTCTCCTTCTTGTTCTTATACTGAGACTTCTTCTTATCAGTAGATTCCTTTCTTTTGTCTGGACAATCAGCTACTACATGTCCTGCTCTGTTGCAGCAATAGCATACAATCTTTGAAGTTGTTGATTTGCTAGGTTTTGACCTACTCTTGTCATTTTTAGATGACTTTCTTTTCTGATAATACTCATCCTTGGACTGAGAAGAGGATGGCTTAGTTCTCCACTGTTTCTTCTTCAAAAATTTCTAAAACTGCCTTGTGAAGACAACAAAGTCCTCATCAGAATGATTGCTGTCTGAGGTGTGACTATCAGAACTTTTAGAGATCACTTCTGCAGCTTTCTTAGAAGGAGATGGAGACATCCTCCTATCCTTTCTTGTGGCTTCTGCCTTGAAGGCCACTAACTTTTCTCTATGGTAAACTTGAGTACTTTTTTCTTTCTCCTTTCTGGCCATGAGTTGCATTTCATAAGAAAGCAATTTGCTAAATAGTGTTGGAGGAGAGATTTTTGCCAGTCTGGCAGCTTCCCTGATGGCACAGATCTTGGTGTCCCAATCCTTAGTCAAAGATCTAAGGAATTTATCATTCAACTTATATGTACTAAAGATCCTTCCATATGATATTAGTTCATTCACAATTCTGAAGAACTTCTTATAACACTCAGTAATACTGTCTAATTTGCTTTATCTGAAGCTCTCATATTCCTGATTAAGCATTGATTTTCTATCTTGCCTAACTTCTTCTGATCCCTCCATGTAGACTATTAATGTGTCCCACATCTCCTTTGAGGTTTTATAGTGAATCCGATTTTGAAATGTTGAGTCATCTATGACACTCACTATAATATTCTGAGCTCTCTTGTCCATAGTAGCCAAGACAATCTCTTCCTTAGTCATTTCTGAAAAGTCTTTTGGTGTCCTCTGATTGGCATCAAGAACTGAGACTTTTATTGGTATATAAGGCCATTCTATAACAGTTATAAATTCTTGGATCAGATACTTTCATAAATAATCTAACCCTTTCTTTCCATATTCCAAAGATTTCTTTCTTACAGATGGGCAACTTCATGGAACCAAGTTCCTTATGATTTTCTCCTGAACCCATCTTTTCTAATTTATTCTGCCTCATAGATCTTACTCAAACTGTTAAGTCTATCTTTGAGTAACCTCCCTCTGATATCACTTGAAAGAATTGGTTTCAAGACCACCTAAACACCTAGAGTGGGGGTGGGGTGAATAGGTCCAATTCCTTTTTACTATAAGGCAGAATATTAATTCAGATAATCAAATATAATCAATCAGTTCTACAGCTACCACATAACATAAATCACAGAATCACACACAATCACAGATGGCACACAGTTTTATAGTGGTTCCCTAAATGATGGGTACATCCACTTTCCCCCCTCGCCTATCTAGCAGCGTGCAAGATTCGGCCTAACTTCTTCCTTCCTTCTCAGATCAACAGATCTTACAGCTCAGATCCCAGTCAAGGTTCCTACACCTCAGAGTGAGTCCACACTCCTACAACTCAGGAAATTAAGCCCTACCTCAGCCTACACCTAGGCCTACAACTCAGAGAATCAAATCTCCTACCTCAGGCACACAGCCCTACCTCAGCCTTCCCAAGGCCTACAGCCCAGAGATGAAAATCTCCTACCTCAGGCACTCAGCCCTACCTCAGCCTTTATAAACTAGGCTTACAACTCAGATCAATAATGATCTTTCAGAACAAAAATATAAAATGTGTTTTATCTTCCACCCAAGTTGAGAGAGAATGGGTAGAAAATTTTCTTGATCAGTTCTTGAAGAATCTGATTACCCAGAAATCAACCTGTCTTTGGATTTCTTCAAAGCTTCTTGAATCTGAACATAATAAGGTTGAATTTCTTGAAGATGATCTTCAATCAGCTTCCTTCTTAAATCCAGAAATCGATCTGAATTCTTCTTTGCAGATAGTTCAGGATCTTCTCTTAAGAGACTAGTTGATGATAATCTCTTTCTTCACTTGAATTGTTGAAGCTCTCTCTCTCTCTACAAATTCTTCTAAAGAACTTTTTAAAATTCTTCACTTAGATCTACATGAAAATCTCTGACTGGATTTTCTTATGTATGTTGGATCTTCTATTGTAATTGTGTGTTGAGTACATCATCTTCTTTTTCTGTCTGTTGTTCTTTACGGTTGATAGAATCTGTCTTTATATAGACTTTGAAAGTGCAGGTTAGATCTGATATACTCTAGAGGGGGGGGTGAATAGAGTATGGTGCTTACTAGAAACCTTTTACAACTTTTGTTGTATTCCTAAGTGAACAGGGAAGCAAACAAAATAAAGCAAGCACAGAAACTATCTAAGCACAGAGCAATCACAGAGCACAGCCAGAAAACAAAAGAAAAGAGCAACCAGAAAATACAAGGAGATATAGTGGTTCCCCTAGGTAGGAATCCACTGCAGGATGAGTTGATCAGGTGTCTTGGGCACCAATGAGCTTTTGATAAGGTGCTCAAAAACCAACCCTCAAGTCTTTTGGAAGGAGACTTGCAACCAGAATAATTTTGAAGGGATTTAAAACCCTGTACAAGAATTGGAAAGAGGGTGATAGTGTCTTCTCTGTCAACAATCAGAGAGAAGACTTGTGGATTGATTGTAGCAGATCTTGCTCCCCCTGAGATCTTGAATTGGTCGGGAATGCTGGAGCACTGCTTCAGGGTGATAGGTCTTCAAGGACGTAGAATGCCTGGACCAGAAATGCTTCAGGAACTTCTTCTGACAGATAGAACTTTGTATTCCTTTGAAGATGTCCTGAGAATAGAGAGGAGACTCTTGATTGAATTGGATTGTTCTTCTTCTTCTTCTTGAAAATGTTCCCTGGTCATGGCTGATTGCAGTCAAGAACTTTTGATTTGAGAATGATTGTTCTTCTGTGCAATCTGAGTGTATGTCTGATTGTTTGTTGTACTGTGTTTCTATTACTCTATCACTGCTTGATTCTTCTCTCTTACTATGTGTCTCCATGACTGAGGAACATTCAAACTTTTGAATGTTGAGCAGTAATTACAGTCGGCTTTGGAAAGAATCAGCAATCAATGACTTTCCTAACTGTCCCATGGAAAAACGGCATGTAATCGTCCATAGTCAATGCACGTTATAATGGTAACATTCCGAGCAGATCTGGCATTAAATGTTCAGGAATCAGCGCCAAGAAACGGGACGGGAAACTTGAAGATAACCTAGTCTGGATTCGTCGAGCCGAGAACACAATTCGTCGAGCTGCACTTGTGTTCGTCGAGCAGAGCTTGAGTTCATCGAGCTGAGCTTGAGTTCGTCGAGCTGAGCTTGAGTTCGTCGAGCTGAGCTTGAGAGAGTTCGTCGACCAGACAATCTTCATTCATCAAACAGACAAACTTCATTCGTCGAGCTGAGAACCAAATTCGTCGAGTTAAGAAAAGTTCTGGACTTAGGCAAAATACTCTGCATCTGCTGAAATGCTGTCTCGACATAAGTTTGTGTCGACAGATCGATCTTGGTGTCGACACAAGTCCTCTGGTGTCGACATAAGCGGGTGTCGACTGATATCCTGGTGTCGACACAAAGCCTCTCGTGTCGACCTAAGCTGGTGTCGACACAAATTGTTTGGTGTCGACACAAACCCTAAGTGTCGACACAAATTCTCTGAGTTCAGAAATCATCGAGTAGAGTACAGTATTCATCGACTTGAGAAGCTAACTTCATAGACCTGAGAAATTGACAACTTAAGATCCAAGTTCATCAAGATCAGAATATAATTTGTCGACCGAAGCTTGAAGCTGGACTTAGAAAAATTTGAAGTTATCCTGACTTTGGCTTGATGTGGAAACTGAGTCTTCGTCGAACATAGAACATAGATCGCCTAGCTCAGCATTAAGAATTATCTCACGGACGTCGAGCGCAGAACTCCTTTTGTCGAGCTGAGTTTGACGAACGTCAAACTCACTTTACTTAGTCTTGGAAACTTGTTAGACTAGAGTCTCTAATGGTCTTGTTGAAATCTGGTCCATCTGGAGTTGAGCCTAAGGACTTGACCTAGACTATAGGACATAACTTGACCCTGGCTACACATAATGGGTCACATCCTAAGTCAGTGAACCTAGCCCAAATCAACTAGGGATCCAACAATCTCCTCCTATTTGGGTGAGGTCACTAACAGAGACTCAAAACAGAAAAACAAAGCAAGAAAAGAGATATATCTGGCAGAGAATTATAACACATGCAACAGATATATATATACACAGCTTTGTTTGAAAAACAAGAACAGACAGAAATTGAAACAACAAGAAAATTACTTCTTTGACTTCTTCTGCTGAGGTTTGTCTTCAGATGTCTGCTCTCCTGGCTTCTTGAAAATGATTTCTCTGTCAGGATTTTGAGCTTGAGCCACTGTGATGGTCATATCAGCTGCCCCAATGATTTTCTATGAAGTTGCTCTGGGGACAACTGCTTCTGGATGAAGTTTCATATAATCATCAACATTAAACAATTTGTTTCCTTTGTCAAACCTTTTCAGCTCTTCCTTTCTATACTTTGACATGGTTGAAAGACCAGAGATATCTTTTCCTTCTGCTTTGGCTTTATTTATCAATGATACACCAATCAGCTCTTGGTACCTAGCCATTCTTGCAGTTTTAGCAGTTTCTGGATCTTCAAAAGGAATTGGAGGAGAGAGAGGTCTTTTTGGACTATCAGCTTTTTGAACTTCAGAACTTTGTTGCTACTGCTGCTGCTTATGCTGTTGACTTTGACTTCCTGAGGAGGATGGCCTCTGTTGGCTGCTTCCAGAAGATCTCCCTGACTGTCTCTGATAAGTTTGCATTGGGCAGATCTCTGGGAGCTAGAGCCACTGACACCAGCTGCTGGAGGAGGAGGAGGAGGAGGATCCTTCCTGTATCTGTGCACTGGAGGAGGGGAATATCTCCTGCTTCTCTTTCTATCTTTCTGTTGGTTCTTGGAGAGCCACATCCATGCAGGCATTCCCTTATATGGTGTTACATTGTGCAGAATATTGTAAGGGGTGTCAGCAGTGGGATATGGCTTATGAGCTGGAGGAGGAGCAGCCTTTCTCTTCTTTACCAACAATCTCTTTTTCTTAGTAGCTGCATCTTCATCAGAGTCATCATCATCATCTTCTTCAGACTCAGAACCTTGAGGGATGTCATATAGAGCATCCAAAGCTTTCAAAGCTTTATCAGAAATAACTACTTTTTCTGGAGGAGGAGCAAAAGGTTCAGGGATAGGAATATCAACAACAAGAGAAGAAGTAACTGTACAAGAGTCAGAAATAAAAGAGACAGAGCTATCAGCTACTGCCTTATTATCTTCTTCAGTGTCAGCCTGAATAAGCTCATATAAAGTAGGCATTGAAGAGTCATACATAACAAAATCTGGTGCTGAAACTGGCACTGAAGTATCTTCTGAAATGACCTTTGAGCTAGAAGCTGAGTTGGAGACTGAAACTGAGAGAGCAAAATTGTCACAGAGTTGCTTATCAACTACTAGACTAGAGTTATAAGGTACAATGGCCAAATGTGGCTTAGAGAAATCTGCTGGGAAGAATTGCATATGTGCAGAATCAAAATTACTCAACAAAACAGATAAATTCACTGTGGGATTTAAATAGAAATCACCAACAGGTGTTATTTGTGCAACTAACACATCCACATCAATGTCAGTATCCATAAATTGAATAAGCTCAATCATTTTAGAATCAAAATCTGACAAAAGTGTGGTATCCTCATCTGAATCTACATCTGCTGGATAGGGAACTACTGCTGTGACTACTGCTGTTGTTGTATCTACATCTGCTGCAACTTCATCACAGAGCATGTTATCTGCTAGAGATGGAACTGCTGCTGTGACTACTGCTGCTGTTGTATCTACATCTGCTGCAACTTCATCACTGTTCAGGAATACCTGTAGCCAGACCCCTAGATGAAGAGGGGGCAACAGATAGGATAGAGATCTGGGCAGATAAGGAATGGATGGAGGTCACAAGAGGTGTAATGGCCTCTTGGATGAGAGATTTTATGAGAGGAGTGAGCAAAGAGATGATGGTAGATGGATAGAATGGGGAAGGGGAAGAGGATGGAATAGGAGGAGGAATAACAGATGGAATAGGTGCATCTGGCATAATTTTTTCTGATGGTATGTTGTAAGATGGAATGGTGGAGAGGTGTGCGGGAAGAGGAGACTGTGAAGGTGTAGAAATTGGTGTCTCATGAGGGGAAGCTGGAGGAGTGGGTTGTTGATTAACTTGCAGAGGGGAAGATGGAGAGGGAATGTTTGAAATGTCAAGTGGTGGAGATGAAGGAGGGGTAGATACATGAAGAGTCTTCTTGGGAGAAAGGGGTGCTGGAAGAGATGGTTGAGATGGAGCAACATCTTCAGCAGGGAGGGGAGTGGCCTTTACAGCCCTTGTTCTCTCAGAAGGTGTGATGGAAGAGGAAGAACCCTTGGAGGGTTTGGAGATAGTCCTCTCCCAACTACCAAACAGAGCGCAAGTGAGGCGCTTGCTGGCGTTTATGAAGATGGTCGGGGAGACCATACATTCAGCGGCCTTCTCCTTGAGACATATTCCCAATATTCTGTCAAAGCAGACTTCCTTCTTGCTATTCTTCTTCTTGATCAATTCAAAGAAAACCTTACTCCAATCAAGATGTCTCTTATTCACCACTGCACACATGATTAGAAATTGGTGACGTGTAATATAGTCATGACCAGAGTGCTTGGCCATCAGACTTCTCCCTACATTGTCTGCCAGATATTGGTAGGCGACGGATAGTTGCATTTTCAACAACTTATTAGGGTTGTTACCAGAATAACCCATCAGTTTCAGCATATCATTGAATTCCTCAGAGTCCATTTCCATGTTATCTTCTTCGTTGATCAAACCAAATATCTCAGAAAGAACCGCGGGAGACAACGAAATAGCAGTACTCCCTATATTGCCGGTCAAAGCATCTTCTTCAGACATAGTAGATGTATATACTCATTCTCTAATTTCCGTTCCATGTAGCTTAATGCACCTGTTCATGAAATCCTTTAAATTGAGTTCTTCCAGTAATTCCAAAATGTAGAGGAAGATAGGATCAGAATGCTGAAAAGACTCAAAATCCATATCGAATCATGTATCAAACTTCATTGCTGCTAGGGGTCCTGCTGGAATCGCCATTGATGAACCTACAAGAAACACAGAGAGAAACGACGATCAAGAGCAAAGGAACTGAAAGCGCGGGACAGAGGTCGAAGAAAACCTAGATATAAGATTTTCAGAATATGAATCGACAAACTCTGTTCCACGAAAAAGAAAAATTCTTCGAACTGAGCTCGACGAAATAAATTATAGACAGATAATTCGTCGATCTCATCCAGAAGAATCGAACACAGTTCGTCGAACTCCGTTCGATGAAATGTCTTCTGAAGCAAAGTTCGTCGATCTCCGGTCGACGAAAATTGTTTCCTCACACAGAGAATTCGTCGATCTTCATTCGACCATAATCTATCAAACTTTCCCTAATTCGTCGAACTCCGTTCGACGAACTCTATAAAATTCATCGAATGCAGACAGAAACTAGGTTAACTCTTCTCCATTAATCATTCCCAGTTGATTTATAAAGAACAGATCGGTTTTCTCATCCAATGGCTTGGTGAAAATGTCTGCTCTCTGTAGATCAGTAGGAATATGGATCAAGTTAATTTTCTTTTTGTCCACATTATATCTAATGAAATGATGTCTTATTTCAATATGTTTAGTCTTAGAATGGTGAATTGGATTCTATGCTATAGCAATAGCACTAGTATTATCACAAAATAGAGTTGAATTATTTAAGTTGACACCATAGTCTAGGAGTTGGTTTTGTATCCATAGCATTTGTGAATAGCAGCTGCCAGCAGCCATGTATTCTTCTTCTGCAGTTGATGTGGACACAGATGTCTGCTTTTTACAAAACCAGGAGACAAGTCTCATATCAAGAAACTGGCAAGTTCCAGAGGTACTCTACCTATCCACTCTACATCCAGCATAGTCAGCATCTGAGTATCCAGTTAACTCAAACTCTGACTCTGCAGGATACCAGAGTCCTAGACTAGGGCAACTATTTATATATCTCAAAATGTTTTTTAGGAAAATAAGGTGAGATTGTTTAGGGTTCACTTGGAACCTAGCACAGAGGCATGTGGTACACATTATATCAGGTCTGCTAGCTGTTAGGTATAATAGGGATCCAACAATTGCCCTATAATTTTTCTGATCCACAGGTTTTCCTTCTGCATCAGAATACACAATAGCATTTGTAGCCATAGGGGTTTTCATCCCTGAAGCATCACCCATCCCAAACTTCTTGAAAAGTTCTTTAGCATACTTAGCTTGGGAGAGGAAGATACCATCGGGAGTGCTTCACTTGGAGACCAAGGAAGTAGGAAAGCTCACCATGCTACTCATCTTAGATTAGAATGCATGAGGTCAGCAAACTTTTGCACAATTTGGATCATTAGACCCAAAATAATGTCATCCACATATATTTGTACTAACAGTATTTGGTCCTTATGATGTATAGTGAAAAGTGTTTTATCTATGGTTTCTCTTGCAAATTTATGCTCTAAAAGAAAGCTTGCTAAGGTCACATACCAAGCTCTTGGAGCTTGCTTTAAACCATAGAGAGCTTTATGCAATTTATAAACAAAAGAGGGTTGAGTTGGAGAGATAAAACATGGAGGTTGTTCTAAATAAACCTCTTCTTGAAGTACTCCATTCAGAAATGCACTTTTGATATCCATCTGATAGACCTTGAATCTCCTGTGAGCTGCATAGGCAAGGAATATCCTAATGTCCTCTAACCTTGCAACAGGGGCAAAGGTTTGGTCATAGTCTATTCTGAAAGTGCGAGTTAGATCTGATATACTCTAGAGGGGGGGGGGGGGTAAATAGAGTATGGTGCTTGCTAAAAACTTTTACAACAGTTGTTGTATTCTAAATGTGAACAGGGAAGCAAATAATAAAAGTAAAATCTATCACAGAATGATCACAGAGCAATCTAGTCACAAAGTAACCTAGTCACAAAGCAACCTAGTCACAAACCACAGCCAGAAACAAAAAGAAAAACAAGCAACCAGAAGACACAAGGAGCTATAGTGGTTCCCCAATCAACCTGGGTACATCCACTCTTCTACCACCCTAGGTAGGAATCGACGTAGGATGAGTTGATCAGGTGTCCTGGGAACCAATGAGCTTTTGATAAGGTGCTCAAAAACCAAACCAGATTTTTTGATCAGGTGTCTTGCCACCAATGAGCTTGATAAGGTACTCAAAACAAAACACAAACTTTTGAAGGGAGTTGAAAAACCTCTTCACAGCAGAGAGTGAGAGAGGGATGAGAAGATCTTCTCTGTCAACAGTCAAAGAGAAGATGTGGATGTTGTCAAAGCTCCCCTGAGATCTTGAGTTGATCAAGAAATGAAGCTTTGTAGTAGGGTGATAGCCTTCAGAAATTGATCGCCAGCAAATGATGATTTCAGCAACATCTGAAATATGAGGTGTCTGGAGTCTGAATGATGATGACCTTGAACACTTGAATCAAAAGAGATCTGAAGATTTCAGTTTGTTGATCTCCTTTGGTGATGTGTTCTTGTATGAATTCTTGAGACAGAGAATGTCTGCAACTCGCTTTCTTTCTCTTGTGTGATTTTTGGTGTGAGAGTTATTGTTGCAGAGAATATTTTTCTAACTTGTTGTTCTTCTGTGTCTCTTCTTATTCTGGCAGGAATGAATAATCTTATCTTTTATTCCTTTTCTCTGAATATAAATGATCCTCTGTCCAAGATAGTCGTTGGCCTAATGACTTCCTTGATTGCAATTGTCTTCTGGAGGAAAGTCCAATAAAACATTCCTTGAAAATCCCTTGAAACTTGCTCCAAAATAAATGAAAATGACTACAAGATCTCTGAATTAATTGCTAACAATAATTCCTCAACTGTCTATATTTGAATCTTGAAAAACATTTAACTCTTCAGAAAAACGTCGAACTGAGCTCCACTATCGTCGAACTGAGCTCAGAGATTTGGACTTACACAGAAACAGAGATCGTCGATCTAAGCTCAACTATCGTCGAACTGAGCTCAGAGATAGCGGAACAAACTGGAGTCAAGATCGTCGAACTGAGCTCGAAGATTGTCGAATGGAGTTCGATGACTTGTTGAAGTTGAGCTCAGCGATCGTCGAATGGAGTTCGACGATCCGTCGAAGTGAGCTCAAACGATCATCGATTGGAGTTCGACGATTCGTCGTACTGAGCTCGACGAAATGACTTAGTCTCCAACTGAAAAACCTGGTCTGAGGGCAGCTTCCAAACCTAACTACTAAACCCTTAGACCAATTCTAATTGACCTTTAAATCTATACAATGAGGTCAAACAGGTTTCCTAAGAGACATAGTGATCCTGACCCAAATCAGTAATAGAGTGTTCCAACAATCTCCCCCTATTTGGGTTAGGATTACTATTTACAGATATAGAAAAATTATAAACATACAGAACAACAATATAACAAAAAGCATTGCAGAATCACAGACATTGTCATAGATAGATCTAAAAACAGCATATATTGTCACCTTACAGAATTACTCCTTTTCTTTGCTCTTTATCAGTTTTATTTCCCTGTTTGGATTAAGAGTTTCCTTCTTAGATCTCCTGTCATCAGCTGCACCTAAAGAAGTTTATTGTTTTGGCCTTGACACTACAGCTTCAGGGTGCAGCTTCATGTACTTTCAGAGTCAAAGAACTTGCTGGAAGCATATCTTTCAAGTTCCTTTTTCCTTTGATCAGATAATGTAGTAATGCTGGAGGTGTCCTTGCCTTGCTCTCTGGCTTTCTTAATCTGATCCAAGGCAGCTAACTCTTTCATCCTAGCTGTCCAGGAAGTTGGATTGTTCTCTGGATCCTCAAAAGGAACTGAAGTAGTATCAGAGGAAGCTTGTCCTTCCCTTGAATAGGGGTGTTACCTGGAATAATCTTTGGAGTATACTTGAAATTCTCTTTGGTTGCCTTTGTAGTTTCCTCTCCTTGATTGATAGCCTCTGTATTGGCTTCACCTATGTTGAGATTTTCCTTGAGGCTGATAAGGGGTTTGGCTTCTGGCAGAGTGTTGAACAGCAGAGCTACCACCTGCACCTGCATCAGGAGGAGGAGGTGGAGGAGGATGATGGAACTGAGATCAACCTTTCTCATACTTTCTCTTTTTCTTCATAGCTTTCAATTGATTCTTGGAATATTGCATACAGTGTTCAGTAATGGGGCAGTCATGCAATATGTAGTACGGAATATCATTAGTATCTTTGACTTTAGTTGGAGGAACCCTTTTCATTGCCTTACTTCTGGCCTTTCTTTTTCTTGCAATAGTAGCAGAAGAATCATCTGAATCAGTTCTGAACTGATCACTTTCTGAGCTTTGTTCATCATACAGTGCATCAATCCTTTTAAGGTAGTCTGTCTGTTGTTGTGATTGAGCAGGAGAAACAGTAGTGACAGTAATAGTAGTAACAGCAGGAGGAGGAGTAAAAGCAATACTGGCAGAAGAAGTCATGGCAGCAGCAGTAGATACAGCAGTAACTGGGGCAGCAGATTCAAATATAACACTTTTAGATACAACAGGTTCAGCATCAGCAATAACATCAGCAATAACAGTAGGCTCAATGTCAAATTCCTCTGTTTGCATATCCTCAAAAACTAAAACATCAGTCATATCAGAACTAACAGAAACATCAACATTTGCAGCAGTAGGAGCAGCATCAGTACTTTCAACAGAGACTGAAGGAGCAGCAGCAATAGAAACAGCAGGGGAAGCAGCAGAAAGGGACTTTAAAAAAGAATTAAAGAGACTGGTGTCACAGCTGGAAAAGGTCACAATGGCCTTGGATAGATCTTCTGATGGCTGGACTGCAGTATGCTCTGGAAGATAGCTGAAATATGTATAATCAAAATCTAATAAAAGTGACATGAGGTCCACTGAGAAAACTGCAACTTGTAGTGTTGAGGCTTGAGCTTGAATAGAAGTAACAGCAGAAGCAGTAGCAGCAGGCAATCTATCCACTTCATGAGGCATCTCCCCCTGCATAGATTCAGCCAAGACTGGATCAAGGCACCCAGATGAAGGGATTGACTGAGGAGGAATGAGAGAGGAGAGCCTGGCAGAAAGGTCTACAACTGACTTTAAAAGTGGAGCCAAGGAGGTCTCCAACAAGAGGGATAGCCTGCGAGCTATCAGCTCATAAAGTCTGTCTGCTAAGGCTGGAAGATCTACATGCTCAATAGGGATTTGAGCAGAGGTAGGGACTGAAGGTGCAGTAGCTGGAGATGTTGGTGGAGAGCTGGTGTATGAGGGAAAGGAAGGTTGAGATGTGGGGATTGTTGAAATGGAAGATAGTGGAATGGAAATAGAAGGTGTGAAGGAGGGTTGAGCAATGATATCATGGAGTAACTGTTGGTAAGATGTGGATGAAGAGGGTAGATCAGGAGGGGATGAAGGGGAATCATCCATAAAGGAATCATTTATCAGATTGAAGGATGGAATGTGAGATGATGTGTCAAGATCTGGTTGAGGGTATTGATGTAGAGGATGGAATATTCTTATATTTGAGGTGGAGTTGGTGAACCTGAAGTTGGAGATGGGGTTGAAATTATGATGGGGTGAAATTTGAATGTGGAGGTGACTGGTGGAGATGAAATAAGTGGTGGAGGAGGAGGAGAAGCAGCAGGAAAGTCTTCTGCAGGGGCAGAGACTTGAGGGGAAGAGACTGTAACAGTCCTTGTGCCTGAAGTTGTAGCTGTAGAGGGCCTGCTGGGCTTCACAATTTGTCTATCCCACTTGCCAAACAGGGCACAAGAGAGCCTCTTAGAAGCATTGATGTGCATCCCATTTGAGACTAGCAGGGCTGGGCATCTGTTCTGAAGAAACAGCCCTAGTATCCTTCCATTATTCACAAAATTCTTGTTGATTTTCTTCTTAATCAGGTCAAAGAAAACTTCTCCCAAGTTTAACTGTTTTTTATCTACAATATCACCATCAAACATAGTTGATACCTTGAAATGGTATCATGGGTTGAGTGCTTGGCTAATAAGACCTTTCCTACAGCATCAGCCAAGAATCTGTACTCAACACCCAAGTTCTTTTCAGCAGCTTGCTAGGGTTTGCATCAGAATGACCATTCTATCAAG
>CM077150.1:73985604-74204903 GCA_039583875.1 Platanthera guangdongensis | reverse complement strand
TCACTCAATAGGGTTCTACCAGCCTCTATCAAGTTTTATTTTTCCTATTTTCAATACCAATTAGCTGAGGTGTTCTTGGTGAGTAAAATTCCTGAAATATCCCAAACTCTTCACATAGCTTTGTCATACTATCAGACAAGAATTCAGTAACCATGGTCACTTCTTATTTTGATCACTGTAACTGTCTAACTCATTCTGAATTTGTTTGACAAAACTATAAAAGATACCTATGTGTTTCAGATTTATGCCTTAGGAAGAATACCCAGGAAAACCTTGAATAATCATCTACAACCACAAATGTGTACACCTTCCTACCTAGGCTGTGAACTGGCATAGGACCAAAAAGATCCATATACAAGAGGTATAGGCACCTCACAGCATCTTTGTTCTCAATGCTATTAAAGGTGGATCTGGTCTGCTTGCCCTTTTGACAAGCTGAGCATATCCCATCCTTAATACACTTAACCTGAGGATCATTCCTCACTAACTCTTTACTATAGAGTTTACCAATTATCTTATAGTTAAGATGGGCTAGCCTCTTGTGCATTTGGACACAATGTGAGACTTTCTCATCAGCTACAAGACAAATAGGAGAAGCAATGTTCTCACACATAATGTCTAGACAATAGACATTTCTCTTCCTATAGCCTATCAAAATGATCTTTTGATCACTTGACCTACTGATATGACAACCATCTTTGACAAATGAGATGTTATATCCTACATTACTCAGTTGACTTATACTAATTAGGTTGTGTTTCAAACCTTTAACATAAGACACTTGAGTAATTGTAATAAGGTTGCTAGAAATGTTACCAAAGTCTTTGATGATTCCTTTTTCAGAACCACCAAAGGTGACTTTAGGACCATCCTTGATTGGTGTATAGTCCTTCAGCAATCCCCTAGTTCCAGTCATGTGCCTGGAACATCCACTGTCCAAGTACCATATTGGGGCATGGCCACTTGGACTTACCTGCAAAACAGATTACTTAACCTTAGAACCCAAATAATTCTTGGGTCCTTGGTGCAAGTTAGTCTGAATCTTAACAAAACTACCTGTAGCTTTTCTAACAGGCAGTTTTCTACTCATCTTGGCACTGGAATTGTGCCAACAATCTATGGCAAAGTGGCCTACCTTGCCACAACACCAGCACTCAAATCTGTTGTACCTTTGTTTAGGTACAACCCTGGCTGTTTTATCTACAACAGGCTTCTTGTTGAGTACTGGGGCTTTGCCCTTAGACTTGGACTTTACTGTCCAGGCAGGTTTTGTAAACCCTAATCCAGTTTTACCCTTATGAGGTACAAAGTCATCTATCAAAGGTAGAACAGATTTTGGTTTAGAAAACCTTGCTACTATATCTCTCTCCTTCTGAAGACTAATCTCCAGATTTCTGATTTGATTATTCTTGAATGTAATAGTCCCCATCTGAATAACAGTAATGTACTTCAGTCTGTCTATTTCATTTAATTTCTGATCAAGCAACTTGTCAAAATCTGTTGCAGCAACTTTAAGACTGGCAATCTCCTTAGCCTGAGTTTTGGCCAAGAGTTTGCTTTTCTTCAAAGCCTGCAACACTACTCTATATTCATCAATCAACTGATGAATGTCTCCTTCAGATTTAGATCCACTAACATCACTTGATGCTGATGTATCTGAATCTGACTCAGTACTAGAAATTGAACTAGAATAATAATTTTGTACCTGACTAGGTCCAGGCTGATCCTGGATTTTGTCTCCTTCTGCTAAGGCCATCAGTCCCTGGCACTGATTGTCCTCATGCTCATATATAGAGTTCATTAACTGGATGAACTCATCTTCCTCTTCTTCAGCAAACAGTCCAATATAAGCTTCAGCTTCTGAATCAGTTTCTGAAGAAGACATATCAGACAGACTTTTGTCCTTCTTAGCAACAAAGGACCTTTCCTTTTTGGCCTTGATCTGAGTCTTCTTCTTATCAGTTGACTCTTTCCTCTTCTCTGGACAGTCAGCAACAACATGTCCTTGTCTGTTACAACAATAACAAACTATCTTTGAAGATGTAGTTTTACTTGACTTGGGCTTTCTCCTGTCATTCTTTGATGACTTCTGTGAAGTGGATGGTTTAGACCTCCACTGTTTCTTCTTTAGAAACTTCTGAAAATGTCTAGTGAAGACTGCAAAGTCTTCATCACTCTCACTGCTTTCAGAATTCTTTCTTTCTGACTCATCTGTCTCTGTCTCAGCAACTTTTGGAGGTGGAGATGGAGACTTGCTTTTATATTTCCTAGTGGCTTCAGTCTTGAAAGCCACAGCTCTTTCTTTGTGCTCAACTCTTGTAGTCTTCTCCTCCTCCTTCCTTACCATTAACTGCATCTCATAGGATAACAGTTTGCCAAACAATGTTGGAGGAGGAATGTCTGCTAATTTGGCCATTTCCCTTATGGCACAAATCTCGGTGTCCCAGTCCTTTGTCAGGGACCTCAAGAACTTATCATTCAATTCATAATTGCTGAATTCTCTTCCATAAGACATCAACTCATTGACAATCCTGTAAAATTTCTTGTAGCACTCAGTTATGCTATCAGACCTACCTTGTTTGAAGCTCTCATACTCTTGGTTTAACAAAGACTTCCTGTCTTATCTTACCTCTTCCGAACCCTCCATATAGACTATCAGTGTGTCCCACATTTCCTTTGATGTTTTACAATGAATCGGATTCTGAAATGTGGCATCATCAATTGCACTTACTATAATATTTTGGGCCCTCTTGTCCATGGTGGCCAAAATTATTTCATCCTTAGTAATTTCAGAATAGTCTTTTGGAGTTCTATGATTTGCATCTAAAACAGATACTTTCATTGGCACATATGTCCCTTATTTGACTGTGATATAGATTCTAGGGTCAGAGGCTACCATAAATAGTCTAACCCTTTCTTTCCAAATGCCAAAAATCTACTTTCTACAGATTGGCAACTTCATGGATCCTAGCTCTTTGTGATTCGCATTTGAACCCATTTTCTTGATTCTTGATTCTGCCTACAGGATTTTTACTCAGACTGTTATGTCCTTTTTGAGTAACCTCCCTCTGATACCACTTGAAAGAAATTGTACCTAATCACCTAGAGGAGGAGGGTGAATATGTGACCTTAATTTTTTTAAACTTTTAGGCAGAATTAATCACAGAATTCACAGAACTTTAAACAGCATACACAGAATCAGTCACACACACAGAGTACACACAGTTTTTATAGTGGTTCCCCAAGGTCTGGGTACATCCACTTTCCCCCTTCGCCTATCTAGTAGTGTACTAGATTCGGCCAAATTTCTTCACTACTCCTCAGATCCTCAGATCTTACAGCTCAGAACCCCAAATAGGTTCCTACAACTCAGAGCGACCCCACTCCTACAACTCAGGCTCAAAGCCCTACCACTCAGTCTTCACAAAGACCTACACTCAGCCTTCAACAAGGCCTACACTCAGCCTTCAACAAGGCCTACACTCAGAGAAATGGATCTCCTACACTCAGGCACACAAGCCCTACCACTCAGCCTTTATAATTATAGGCTTACAACTCAGATCCCTAAGGATCCTACAAAAAATAAAAAGTACAAGATTAATAACCACAACTCAGATTGAGAAAGTTGAGTTGACTGGCTTCTTGATGAGTTCTTGAAAGAACTTTGCTGAGATCAACCTCCCTTGGCTTTCTTCAAAGCTTCTTGAATTAGAACACAGTAGGGTTGATTCTCTATGCAGGTGATCTTCAATCACTACTGACTTAAGAATCAGATCTCAATCTGAAACTTTCTTCACAGCCTGGTTCAACAGTTGTCTTCTTGGAAGGAGCTCTCTCTCTCTCTAACTTCTTAGATCTTCACTTGAAGGTCTTCTTCTTGTTGTGTTGTACTTCAATGATTCATTGCTGCATTTTTTTTGTTAAAGTAATAGGCCTTTATATAGGCTTTCTTCATGGTGACCGGCTGATCCGGTTCCTAACAAACTTCTGACAGCTCTGACAGTAGTAGTTGACCGGTTGAAATGTCAGCTGTCAAGTCATCCAGTCACTTCTTGAAAACTCTGTCACTGTCTGAAAGTGTCGAGACAGATAGTCTTTATTTGTCGACACAAATAGACCAAGTGTCGACACAAGTAGACTAAGTGTCGACACTAGCCTTCATGGTGTCGACACAACTCCTTGTGTTGTAGAAATTACTTCTCGACACTGCTTCTTCAGAATGTGTCGATACTGATCCTGTGTGTCGACACAAGTCCTTCTTCTTTGATACTTAGTTGATTTCTGCTAAGTGTCGACACAACTCCTTTGTGTCGACACATCTTCTTGTATTGATACTTGCTAAGTGTCGACACATCTTCTTTGTGTCGACATATTCTTCATGTGTTGAGACTTTGGCTGAGTGTCGACACATCTCCTCTGTGTCGACACATTCTTTTTGTGTTGAGACTTTGGCTGAGTGTCGACACATCTCCTTTGTGTCTACACTTGTACTTAGACTTTGTTGAAATTCGCTGAGTGTCGACACATGCCTTCTGGTGTTGACACTTGTACTTGAACTTTGTTGAAGTTTGTTAAGTGTCGACACATGCCTTCTGGTGTCGACACTTGTACTTGAACTTTGTTGAAGTTTGCTGAGTGTCGACACAGCCTCCTAGTGTCGACACTTTTGATGTCGACGAAGTTCCTCTGGGTGTCGACACTGCTTCTAAGTGTCGACACAGATTATGTAGACATTTCTTCATTGAGTGTCGACACTTCCTGTATGTGTCGACACATTCCTTCTGGTGTCGACTCTGCATTCCTGGTGTCGACAAAATTACTCCAAGTGTCGACACTGCTTCTCTAGGTGTCGACACAAGTCTTCTTAAGTGTCGACACTTTTCTTCTGGGTGTCGACACATGGACTTAGAAACTTTTCATGCTTTCCCTGCAATTACTTAACCTGCACAACTAAACTCAAAGTACATCAAATACATCTTGATGTATATCATTGAGTAGGGTGAGGCTTCTTCAAATCAGGTACATTTATTCCAATGTACCCAACACATGTCTTGTAGGTATCAAATACCGCCCCCTCAAGTATCAACTTACTCAACAACTGACAGTGAGTAATATTGCATCAGCCTCCCCTACGAGCAGAAGTCCCCTCCCTCCATTCACTTTGGCTCTATACTACAAGGACTTGGGAGGTAAATAATAGGTCCCCTTAGAAGCGCTAGGCGCGCCCCATGCGTGAGGTGCGATTATCCAGAAAATCACCCACAAACCTCTTAGGGCATAACTGATTGAGGTGAAACCACCCAGCCATCGGGCCCTCCGGTCGCATAAGCTGGGCGACCCTCCCCATTCCTCTGAATCTCTGGCCGCCAAAAATAGACATCCTCCTTGTCGTCATGGATAGACATCCCCATTTGGCTGCCCTCCCCCTCTCTTTGTCACCTAGGATGGGCGACCAATTTGGTTGCCCGCCCTTCTGTCAGCACCTAACAGAGGGCAAGGATGCCCCAAATCAGGTGACCCTTAAGTCGCTTGGTTGGGGAGGCCTCAGAGCTTCCCTAACTAGGCAGCAGCCTTTCTTCATGGTGCTATCGGCACCTTGCCGAGGGTATCCCCCCCTGAATAAGGCTGCCTTTGGCTTCCTGGTTGGGGCGACCTCCCCGCTACATTAACCGGGTAGTAGCCTTGTCGCCTAGTGTTGTCGGTGCTCCACCGAGGGCAGGGCTGCCACGAATCAGGAGGACCTTTAGCCGCCTGGTTCGGGTGTCCTCCACGCTACCTGAACTAGGCGATAGCTTTGCCATCAGGTGTTATCGGCACCCCATCGAGGGAAGGGCAGGCCGAATTAGGCGGCCCTTTAGCTTCATGGTTCAGGTGGCCTTTGTGCTTCCCTAACGGGTCGCATCCTTGCCATCCGGTGTTGCTGACTCCATGTTGAGGGTAGGGCCATCTCAAATTAGGAAGCCCTTTGGCCTCCTGGTTGGGGTGACCTCCTTGCTGCCATAACCGGGCAGCAAGTTTACTGCCCGGCTTTGCCCCTCTAAGGTAGGAGAGCCCCAAACCAGACGGCCCTTAGGCCACTCGTTTGGAGCGACCAACTTGCCACCCAAAGAGGGCGGTGATTTTGCCACCCGACCATATCCGGGGGCCAGCCGCTGACCTTACCTGGCTGTCGGCCATACTGGAACACCCCTCCCCTCGCAGGAGGGGCGGTTGTTTTTTCCATCAGGCTTAAACCATATGTGGGCGGTCTCATCATTTTTGTAAAAGTAGTGATCCACATGCTCCAACCCGGGTGATCGTATACGTCCGTCTGGTAGTTATCAAGGGAGATTACCGAGTCGCCCCACTTGAATCGATAAATAGAGCCTGATCCTCATTCATTTTCACCTTTCTTCTAGCTCAAAAAAATCCTCTAAATTTTCTCTCCCCCATTTTCCCTCCTTGTAAGCGCTTTTAAGCATGCCTCCTCCTCGCACTCCCTTACGTGCGCCACCTCCTTGCTTGCGCTCTTGCGCACGCCTCCACTTTATGTGCTCTTGTGCGCTCCTCCTCTTTGTGCACCATTTCACATGCTTCATACTCACGTGCTCTTAAGCAAGCCTCCTACTTGCGCGCTCTCGTGTGTGTCGTTTCCTTATACGCTCCAATCATGCCTCCGTGCACTCCACTTTTATGATCGTTCTTGTGTGCACCTCGTCTTGACCGCCAAAGTCCGTCAAGACTATCAAAGTCAGTCTTGACCACTGACGCTCATCTTGATGGCCAAAGTCCATCTTGAACTCCGAAGTTCGTCTTGATGTCCAAAGTTTGTCTTAACCGTCGAAGCTCGTCTTGACCGCCGAAGTCCGTTAAGATCACCAAAGCCCATCCTGACAATCGAAGTCCATCTTGACCACCGAAGCTCGTCTTGATGACCAAAGCCAGTCTTGACTGCTGAAGTTCGTCTTGACGGTCAAAGTACGTCTTGACCCCAGAAGATCATCTTGATGTCCCCAATCCGTCATGACTGCCAAAGCCCGCCAAGACCATCGAAGCCCGTCTTGACCGCCGAAGTCCATATTGACCGCTGAAGTCCATCTAGAAAGTCGAAGTCCATCCTGACTACCGAATCCACCTGTGAGATTCATCGAATACATCAAAGGTCACGAGAAGTCTAATAATTTCCTTCTTCCTTTAGCTGCCCGTATAGAGACAGAGCAAACTGCAAGCCTCCTCAGTGTCAGCAAACAAACTCCGCCATCACTCCCAAGATTGTTTGCCATGAATCACCAGTAGTTTAAAAGACCCACTTTAGAGCCTGTGAAGTACCGCTCAACTACACTCAAGTAAGCGGCGTGCACAGTGTACCCAGTGCTCTCAACTAAGTAGCAAGCCAACTAGTCAACAACAAGTCAACCACTCCAGACTCCTATAAATGCAACAGGAGACAAGTTGCAGAGGATAAGACGCTTAGAGTACATCGCACATGCAACTAAGGCACAGATACCGAGGCATAAAAATCACACCGCTCCCTCTCCCAAGCACCAACAGAAGACACCAGAATACAATGAGCTCCACGCACCCCCACAGCATAAGAAGAAAAACTCAACTCTGTGAGCGGTGACATGTCACGCTTCGATCCTTGATTTCTCTCTTCCTACAATAAATGTAATAAGAGGCAGCATGTCTCCCTTGATTATATTAAAACCTATGTACAACAACCAATAAATAAGAAGGTTTGGCCGGTACAGATCCGGCTAAGGGATTTTTGACCATGTTGAAGTGTTTTCCACATTAAAAAATTACTTTGTCAGCTTTCCTTTTTTCTGTGTTTGTTTGTGCACCCGACCGCTCCCAGGCTAAAGCAGTTCAATTTAGTCTGATCTACCAGATCCTTTAGTGATCCACAACACATATAATACCAAAAAATATAACAAAAACGAACAATATAGCTGCATGTAATATACCAATAACATCAATATGACTGCATATTAAAAAAAATACGATTGGATCTAAGAAAACAAGGACCTAAGACATCTTCTAAATGAGAATATAGGCAAGAACATCAGTGAGAAAAAGTTCTTCTTACCCTCGATTAGGCCATCCTAAATTTATAAGAGAATTTTGGGTATGAATAGCCCACTCCCCATGATCCCCCGGTAACTTGGTGGGATCATGGGTTTGACCGCCACACACGCGATCGCCACACACGAGCGTCGTAATTACCGCTCCACGTGTAATGCCCCAAATTTCATAAGGCGGGATATGCTTCTCCGAGGGTTATCGCTCGGCGGTAGCTAGTTACCACGTGGCAGTAGCTCCAGGGTTTGCGTCGAGAGTGATGAGTTCTCGAGAAAGTGTCGAGTTCTCGAGAAAGATGTTACCGCGCAGTAGTAGTAGGGGAATTTATCTGGAAGACCTCTCGGGAAGTATCGCCTGGTGATAGTGTTACCGCTGGCGATAGCTGGGTCAATTAAATTGATATAGTTCTCGGGATACTACCACGCGGCGGTAAAAGTTAGCACACAGCGGTAGCGGCCGGTGTCGTATCGTAACTGTCATCCTCCATTGCGCAGCGTTAGCGTCCTATCGCGCGGCAGTAGTGAAACTGTAACGGCGTTGGCAACATGTCGGCCTGTAATTGGAGGGTTTGTGCATTTGCGCTCGAAACGAGGCATTGAATTAAGGTATCGCATGGCGGTAGCTAGTTACTGCGTGATGGTAGCTTTTTTTATAAGCCTGGTTTGGTCGTTTTTACTTCATTTTCTTCTGGATTTGGAGTTGTCCTAATTTTCCTGGAAGAGCGGCAGCAGCACCGGAGGGTAAATCTCGCTGTCGTTGAAGTTCTGAAGCCCTGATTCGCAAGCCGAGCCTAGATCTCTGGAGGCAAGATCGTTGCGGTTGCTTTCATCAGTCTAGATCTTTGGCATGACACCAAAGAGAGCGCAAAGGGTAACGATTTTCAACTTGGACATGTGAAGTCCTCTTCTTTTTGCATAGAAAACCCTCTCCCGTGAGTGTGCGGTGAGCATGAGGTTTTCCTTTGGATAGATACGGTATATCCCCATAGTTTTTGCATGTAGAGTTCGGAATCAAAGTACAAACATATGCATGTTGTGTGAAGCTCATCCGGACAAGTTGGTCTAAATTGGTGATGTTGATCATTATGCTTGTATTGGCCGGAGAAGACTCCGTTATGTTTGTTTTTAGGGTTTCTATACGGTAGATTGTGTTGGGTTTTCACTGGGGTGGCATAGCATTTGTACGCGCAACGGAAATGATAGAAAACAAGCAAAAACCCTAAAGAAATTTTGTAGATCTTGTGATGATCATTAATCAAGAAGTAATATTGCAGTAAATAAATTTGTACCTTTGCAGGATTGAGTCGATACTCAACCTAGGTGCTCTGATTGATTCCAACAAATGTCAAGGGCTAGAGTTCCGAGCATAGAATAGTGCCCACGCCTCTACGGGTATGCACACGAGCATGGAGAACCCTAGACTCTTGTAGCACAAGATCTAGGTTGGAAAGAGGCTTGCCCTCAATGTCTCCACGGATTGCTAGATCCGTTCAAGGAGAGGTGGCAACGACTAGCACGACGCCCAAGAAACATTTTACAACGGCGGCAAGTGATTGTGGACACTTGGCGGTGTCAACCAGCGGTCGGCGGCAATGGCAACAATGAGCGGTGATCAGCAGTCAGCGAAATCGACAGCTGTCACGGAATGGAAAACTTTCGTCGTGGTGAAATGTCGTATTGGCAGTCGCCGGGATCGACGACGGCAAGTGGCGATCAGCAGAAGCGGCAGCGACAATAACGGGGCGGAACAGTTCCATCGCAAGGAAGATATGTCATCGGCTTCGCGAGATTAGGTCTGAATGAACAGTCGTATCTTATCTCGGTTCAATAGTATGTCCTTTATATACATTGAACTGAACCGGCTAAAGCCAGCAAGGAACTGCCGAACCAGACTTAGAAGGAATAAACCATTTGAAGCAGAATTTGGTGAGTATCAGCACGATATTCGATGAATCGACGAGTGACCATGGCAATACACGACGAATCACAAGGAGCCATACAGATACTCGATGAATTGACGATTAACCAGGATGATACTCGCCGAATCGGCATGGTGCCTCGACGATACTCGCTGAATCGAGACCTTTCGTCGAAACTCCTTACCTATACTCGATGAATTTCCCTTGAGCTCATGCCGACTTCATACCGGGCGATCCATATTCACAATGCAGGTCCCGAAATGAAATCCACCACGTCCACATCGTCATAGGCTTGGTCCTTAACTCATATCACATATGTTCAAGGCCAACACAAACCTATCCAACTTCTCCAAAACTCTTATATTCGACCTGATGGGATCATACTGCGTTGACAGTGAGGCTACATGCTTAATCACTTCCAAATCATCATGGTGGAACCAATAGTCTCCCACTTAATCTAGAAATTATCAAACAAAAGCTTCACAAACAATGAGCGGCATCTAGCAATGCATGACTCCTCCCCAAGCAATAAGAGTTTAAAACGCATAAGCCATTGTGACCAATGTATCAGTTTTGTCATGTCCCTTCGTCTCTTACTTCCTGATAGAACTAAAGGTGCAGATCGTGTCACCCTCATAATTGTTCAATCCTAGTTTTCTTGATCTAGAATGGACTTGCAGAAATTGGTGAGTCCAATATCATATATTGACTTAACCAAGCATGGCCATGCATTTCTCAATGTCATTCCATCAAGGGGCCCATGGATGCAACTCATGTCGTATAGGAGGACAAATCTCATCTTTGCTCACATGCAAACACCCAAATGATTTGAAACGTACCAAATAAACACCTTTATCATCCAACTTTCTCAAGACTGGACTTTTGATAGCATCAAAGCATGCTCTTCCTCACTTAGTGAGTGTTGTGACATCAGGTCAAAGGACTACAAACACCATTGTCACTTGAGCCATACTTGTGACACGTTCATATAACAATCCATAAAGTATTCTCATGGTGGGTCTGTCCAGTACAACTTGTTCATAACAAGTACACATGTGATGACTTGATATCACAATATCATGACCTGTGAGGATGAGTCATTTGTCAACGCACATGCTAGTCTTAAAAGTATCATCATCGCCCTTAGCTTCTAAGATGATACAACGACCAGGGACCTTTAAGAATGAAGCTTCTAAGATCATAGGTTCTCACTTCAAGTCATTACTTGACCTATGGAAGCAAACACTCTAAGTGCATTTATACAGTTAACTACTCTATCACAATAGAAATAATTTCATAATAAAAGAACTTGCCAAAATATATAAAATAAAATGTATATAGTACTTTTATACATCAAATGAAATATTACAGCCAACAAACATACAATCCACAACACTCAAACTAGAGTTGAACATTTAGGTATCGTATACCCATTGATCTAACATTACCATCATGCTTTCTCTGTGTGAGAGGCTTTGTTAGTGGATCTGCAATGTTCTCCTCAGTCGGCACTCTGCGTATGCTCACATCTCCTCGATCGACAATCTCTCGAATTAGGTGGAATCGCCGAAGTATGTGTTTGGAGCGCTGATGAGATCTAGGTTCCGAAGCAAGTACAATTGCACCGTTGTTGTCAGAGTAGAGATCTACGGAACGAACAATGCAAGGAACTACATCTAACTCGCCGATGAATTTCCTAATCTATACAACCTCCTTCACTGTATTTGCAGTGGCGATATACTGGGCCTCAGTTGTAGAATCGGCAACTGTCTCCTGCTTGGAACTCTTCCAGCTAACATCACCTCCATTTAAGCAAAACACAAACCCTGATTGAGACTTTGAATCATCCCTATCAGTTTGGAAGCTAGCATCTGTGTAACCACTTACAACGAGCTCTTTCTCTCCACCAAATACCAAGAACATATCCTTAGTCCTTTACAAGTACCTTAGGATGTTCTTGACGGCAATCCAGTGACTTTCACCAGGATCAGACTGATATCTGCTAGTCATGCTCAAGGCATAAGAGACATCAGTTCAAGTACATATCATTGCATACATGGTTGACCTAATTGCCGAAGCATATGGAATCAACTTCATGCGTTCCTTATCTTCACAAGACTTAGGACACTGGTCCTTAGAGAGATTCACACCATGAGACATGGGTAAGAATCCTTTCTTAGACTCAAGCATGTTGAAATGTTTCAACACCTTATCAATATATGTACTTTGGGTCAAACCCAGCAACTTCTTCGATCTATCTTTATAGATATAAATATCAAGTATATAGGTCGCTTCACCCAAGTCTTTCATTGAAAAGCAGTTCCATAGGTTGTTCTTAACAACTTGCAGGGCCGGTTTGTCATTCCCAATTAGTAGTATGTCATCCAAATATAATATCAGGAAGACAACAATGCTCCCACTAATCCGTTTGTAAACACATTGTTCACTCATTCTTGATAAAACCAAACTCTTTGATATTTTCATGAAAGCAAAGATTCCAACTTCGAGAAGCCTATTTTAATCCATAAATGGATCTCTGCAGCTTGTATATTTTAATTGTTTCACCTGGAGATACAAAACCTTCGGGTTGTGTCATATACACTTCCTCGAGGAGGTTTTCATTTAGGAAAGTCGTTTTGACTGTCATCTGCCAGATCTCATAGTCATAATATGCAGTAATAGCAAGCAGAATTCTGATGGACTTAACCATAGCAACAGGGGAAAAAGTTTCATCATAGTCAATATTATGAATTTGCTTAAAACCTTTATCAACAAGTCGCCCTTTGAATGTCTGTACATTCCCATCCATGTCAGTCTTCTTCTTGAAGACCCACTTGCACATTATGAGGCGTACCCCTTCAGGTGGTTCCACCAAGGTCCAAACTTGGTTTTCATACATGTAGTCCATTTCTGATTTCAAGGCCTCAAGCCACTCCTCGGAGTCCGGTCCACTCATAGCCTCATGATAGGTTGCTGGCTCATCATCATGATCCATGAGCAACACTGTGGAAACCAGCCGTCACCACACATCTTCCCAAAACCTCGAGGTAGTATGAAGGGGGGATGGGGGTACATAAACACCAAGGACCATCCGCTGTAGGCGATGTGGGACTAATCCATCCACGGGATGGCGTGGATATTCCGCCACACTGGGGGGGGGGCACCGGGGTCAACACCCAAACCTGAAATGTGATGGGGAAGCCCAAATATGCGGTCCCACACACACCCAATCCCGCTGGACCTTTGTCTCTGATACCATGTGGAAACCACCCGTCACCACACATCTTCCCATAACCCCGAGGTAGTAGGAAGGGGGGCGAGGGTACATAAACACCAAGGACCACCCGCTGCAGGCGGGGATATTCCGCCACACGGGGGGCCCACCGGGGTCAACACCTAGACCTGGAACGTGATGGGGAAGCCCAAATATGCGGTCCCATACACACCCAATCCCGATGTACCTTGGTTCTCAACAAACACATTACATATTTGAGACACGAGAAATCCATATCTCTCAGGCTCAAACCATGGTCTACCAGATCTATGTGGAACTTGTGTCTCCTGAGCAGGTTCTCCAGCTACAACAACTTGTAGTCCTGACTCAGGTTCCAATTCCGGTTCATTCACCTTTTGTGGTACTTGAACTTTTTCAAGTTCTATCTTAGCAGGCTTTCTACTTAAGAACCCTTTCTCAAGAAAGACACCAGTCCTCGCGATAAACACTTTACCCTTAGACGGTAGGTAGAAATAGTACCCTTTAGTTTCCTTATGATACCCCACAAGATAACACTTATCTGATTTGGGTTCTAGCTTCTCAGGCATTTGACGTCTCACGTATGCCTCACAACCCCAAACTTTAATGAACTACATACTAGGATGTTTTCCAGTCCATATCTCATATGGTGTCTTTAGAACCGCTTTCGTTGGAACACGATTTAGTGTTAAAGTGGCAGTTTCTAGAGCAAAACCCAAAAAGGAAACAGGCAAATCTGGATGACTCATCATCGATCGTACCATATCTAACAAAGTATGATTCCTCCGCTCAGACACACCATTATGCCGTGGTATCCTAGGTGGAGTGAGCTGTGAGACAATACCACACTCTTTCAGATGATCATGAAACTCATGACTTAAGTATTCGCCACCACGATCTGATCGAAGCGCTTTCACCTTCTTGCCCAATTGGTTCTCTACTTCATTCTTAAACACTTTGAACAATTCAAAGTTTTTGGATTTGCACTTCATAAGATACACACATTTGTATCTACTGAAGTCATCTGTAAATGTAACAAAGTAGAAGTACCCACCTCTAGCTATAGAACTCATGGGTCCACATACATCACTATGTATTATTCCCAAGAGATCATCATCCCTCTCATTGAAGCCAGTGAAAGGGACCTTAGTCATCTTGCTTAATAAACAAGATTCACATCTCTCAAATGATTCATAATCAAATGAGTCCAGTAGCCCATCTTTCTGGAGCTTGGATGTGTTTCTCATTTATATGGTCCAAACGACAATGCCAAAGGTACGTAGTATTCGAGTCATTCGTTCTTAGTCTTTTAGTATTTTCTATGTTATAGATCTGATGATCTAAGTTCAAAACATATAAACCATTAAACATTTGGGCTACAGCATAACAAACATCATTCTTAAATATAGGCAACAATTGTTCTTAATAAGAGAAGAAAATCCAATCATGTCTAAATATGAAATAGAAATAATGTTTATAGTTATTTCAGGAACATAATAACAATTATCAAGTTCCAAAACAAGCCCACTTGGCAAAGAAAGACGGTAAACCCCCACACCAACAGCAGTAACTCTTGCTCTATTGCCAAAGTGCAGGTCCACCTCTCCTTTACTCAGCATTCTTCTCCTTCCCAATTCATGCACATTTATACAAATGTGAAAACCACATCTGGTATCCAATACCTAGGATGAAAGAGCGGAAAGGTTTATCCCTATAACATATAAACCTAAAGCGGAAGTCATACCTCCCCTCAACTTTTGCAGACCCTCAATATATGATGGACAATTCCTCCTACAATGACCAGCCTTGCCACAATGGTGGCACTTTCCCTCCTTAGCTGAACCTTTCTTTTTCAGTGTAGAAGTTTTGGGCTCCAGAGCAGACTTAGGTCCCACCTTCGTCTTCTTAAAGCCCTTGTCCTTGCCCTTATCTTTATGCACCATCAGTATGGGGCTAGCAGGCTTGGCCTTCTTCATGTTTATATCGGCAGTTCGCAACATGCCTAGGAGTTCGGGCAGTGTCTTGTCTATTTCATTCATGTTATAGTTCAAGAAGAACTGCTCATAATTATTCTGCAACGATTGCAGGAATGGGTCTATAGCCAACTCTTGGCCCAGAGGGAACCCTAGTCTTTCAAGGTTCTCGATATACCCAATCATCTTGAGTACATGAGTCCCTACTAGGTCCCGAGCTCCCATCTTGTACTGGAACAACACCTTAGTGACATTGAATCTCTCTTGACGAGCTTGCCCTTGAAATATTTTCTTGAGATGCTTGACAATTTCCTTGCAACCCATGCTTTCGTGTTGCTTTAGGAGCTCAGAGTTCATGGTTGCAAGCATGAGACAATTAACATCTAAGGAGTCATCGAGGTACTTCTTATAAGCATCTTTATCAGCACGGGGTGCATTCCCGATAGGCTCATCCGGGGATTTTGTTCCAAAACATAGAGCTTGCGCTTTTGCCTAAGAACAATTCTCAGGTTCTTGTACCAATCCAAATAATTTATACCACTCAGCTTCTCCTTCTCAAGGATCGCTCTGAGGGATAGGGTGGAATGTGAACGACTTGCCATGGAAATTCTACAACGATCAATGCAAAGCAAATTAGTACAACACTTCAAAATATAATTTTCTCATTCGATTAGGACTTTAATCAAAATAACTCCCACTATTTTTATCAAATTGATAACCCTCGATATCGATTCGAAAAGTTTATGCGAGTGACTCTTTTAGTGGACAATATCTATATTTCACTAACACTATGAGTCAGCTTTGGCTTTTCTCTCACAATGTAGCTATTTAGGTAGGCAATGCTTGCCAATCGCATCACTATGCAATTCTTGTATGGCTGGTGAATAACACTTTATTCGCATCCATCATATGGTGGATGCCAACCATATGCCTCTGGGCACTCAACCTTTGAGGTCACCCAGTTAAGCTTGAGCCGATGTCGATAGTGGGATATCATAATTATCTGCTCGCACCCTCACCAAGATAGATTAATGCACCTTTCTTTGGCAAGCCCACACTTCATTGATCGAGGTAGGAAGAGTATCATTCATCAGAAGGCATCCGAATACTTAATATTATTTAATGCATTTTGATATTTGATTAATTCTTTAATCATGGTTAACATTTAACCAACATGCACATCTGCAAACATTTAATAGCACATATAATCCAAATGCATCCCAAATGTGCACAAGAAATATCATCAACACTTGATGAACTGGGCTAAATCTGAACATCCATAACACTTCTAAATCCTCAGATTTACACGTGTTGGACATGAGCAACACCAACTCCACTAACACAGTAGACAAGCACGTCACTTTATGTGTGAGATTTCAAAATCTACCACATGCTTGGTTTCACAAACCAACAAGAGTGACGGTTACTGTTAAAGAGTAGCAACAAGGAAATCACATGCATTCTTGGTGGGATTCCAAGAATAATCTTACAGATTTTAGAATGTTCTAAAATATCCAAATCTACATGCCATGGATTTGGCAACTTCTGAAATAATGATCATCACGAAACCTCCATCTGATACCACTATTGGGTTTTCATTGGGGTGGCACAACATTTGTGCGCCTAGCGGAAATGAGAGAAAACAAGCAAAAACCCTAAAGCAATTTTGTAGATCTTGCGATGATCATTAATCAAGAAGTAATATTGCAGTAAATAAATTTGTACCTTTGCGGGATTGAGTCGATACTCAACCTAGGTGCTCCAATTGATTCTAACGAATGATAACGACCGGAGTTCCGAGCGTAGAATAGTGTTCATGCCTCTACGGGTATGCACACGAGCACGGAGAACCCTAGACTCTTGTTGCACAAGATCTAGGTCGAAAAGAGGCTTTCCCTCAACGTCTCCACGGATTGTTAGATCCATTCAAGAAGAGGCAGCAACGACTAGTACGACGCCCAGGAAACATTTTTCGGAGGCGGCAAGCGACTGTGGACAGTCGGCAACGTCAACTAGCGGTCGGCGGCAACGGCGGAAACGAGTGGCGATCAGCAATCAGCGAAAATTGATGGCTGTGGCAAAATGGAATACTTCCATCGCGGTGAGATGTCGTGTCGGCAGTCGGCGGGATCGACGAAGGGATGCGGCGATCGTCGGAAGCGGCGGCGACAATCACGGGGCGGGAAAGTTCCATTGCGAGGAAGATATGTCGTCAGCTTCGCGAGATTAGGTCTGAATGAACAGTCACATCTTCTCTCGGTTCAACAGCATTTCCTTTATATACCTTGAACCGAACCGGCAAAAGCAAGCAAGGAACTGCTGAACTAGACTTAGAAGGAATAAACCAGTCGAATCAGAATTCGGCAAGTATCAGCCCGATATTCGACGAATCGACGAGTGAACATGACAATACACGACGAATCACAAGGAGCCATGCCGATACTCGACGAATCGATAATTAAACAGGACGATACTCGACGAATTGGCAAGGTGCCTCGACGATACTCACTAAATCGAGACCTTACGTCGAAACTCATTACCTATACTCGACAAATTTCCCTTGAGCTCATGACGACTTCATACCGGGCAACCCATATTCACAATGCAGGTCCCGAAATGAAATTCCACCACGTTCACATCATCATAGTCTTGGTCATTAACACATATCATATATGAGCAAGGCCAACACAAACCTATCCAACTTCTCAAAAACTCTTATGTATGACCCGATAGGCTCATACTGCGTTGGCAGTGAGGCTACATGCTTGATCACTTCCAAATCACCGTGGTAGAACCAACAAATTGAAGCAGGGAACCTTGGGGACTAACTCCAAGGAGCACCTAAAAAACTGGGTAGAATCATATTTCTGCCAGATACCACGCGGCATTAGCTCTACCACAGGCGGTAGCTCCTTGAGAGCTTTATTTGTGTCCTACATCGTGGAGACCTGTGGCCTGTGATATGGGGATGAGAGCTTTGGGAGCCCAGCCAGGTGGCCTGTTAGCCACCCATGTATCATAACGAGGTTATGTATTGATTGGAGAATTGGGAATGGGGAGGCTGACCCGCGTCGTGGTAGTTTTTGCCCGGCGATGTGAGCAATGAGAAAGGGCCAAACCTACCCAATAGCTATATGGAGCGTCCATGGGTAGTGATACCTGTCACTAACATAGTTACGGGTCTTAGGTCTTGCGCAGGCTGTAAAGACTACTAAAATGCTCATGTTTGCTGTCATCTTGTGAACGGTAGTGGTCCCTGGTTTTTGTCCGGACACCGAGAATGTGCCCTGAGTGTTGGGTATATTGGTCAAATGTACCTGATTTGAAGAAGCCTCACCCAACTCAATGATATACATCATAATGTATTTGATGTATGTTGAGTTTACTTGTGCAGGTTAAGAAATCACTGGACTGAAGCAAAAAGTTTCTAAGTCCATGTGTCGACACCTAGAGGGAAAGTGTCGACACTTAAGAAGGCTTGTGTCGACACCCAGACAAGCAGTGTCGACACTTAGAGTCATTGTGTCGACACCTGGGATGCAGAGTCGACACCAGACAGAAAGTGTCAACACTTGGAGCTGTGTCGACACTCAGTGAAGGAAAGTGCAGACAGAAAGTGTCGACACAAGGAGCTTTGTCGACACCCAGTGAAGCTGTGTCTACACCAGAAAGTGTCGACACTTGGAGCTGTGTCGACACTCAGCAAAAGTCTGTAGAGACTAAGTTAAAGTGTCGACACTCAGAATAATGTGTCGACACTCAACAGAAGAGTCAGCACTTGAAGTATGTGTCGACACCCAGCACAATATATCGACACACAATCAGAAGAGTCAACACATGAAGTATGTGTCGACACCCAGCACAATGTGTCGACACTCAGCTAAAGACTCTACACTTGAAGAAAGTGTCGACTCAAGGAGCTGTGTCGACACTTAGCAAAGATCAGAAAGATCAACAAAATTATTCTAAGTACAAGTGTCGACACTAAGGGAATGTGTCGACACTCAGCTGAAGTCTCAACAAGAAGAAGGTGTGTCGACACAAGGAGATGTGTCGACACTCAGCTGAAGTCTCAACAAGAAGAAGGTGTGTCGACACAAGGAGATGTGTCGACACTCAGCTGAAGTCTCAACAAGAAGGTATGTCGACACAAGGAGATGTGTCGACACTCAGCTTAAGTCTCAACAAGAAGAAGGTGTGTCGACACCAGGAGATGTGTCGACACTCAGCTGAAGTCTCAACAAGAAGAAGATGTGAAGACACAAGGAGCTGTGTCGACACTCAGCAAGTATCGACATTAAAGACTATGTGTCGACACCAAGAAGCAGTGTCGACACTTAACAGTTACAACACATGAAGATGTGTCGACACAAAGGAGATGTGTTGACACTTAGAAGAATTCAGCTACAGATAGAAGATCAAGTACTTGTGTTGACACTCAATTTCAGTGTCGACACCTGAAGAAGAATCTGTGTCGAGACATACAAGGAGTTGTGTCGACACCTTGTAGACTTATGTCGACACTTACACAGCATGTGTCGACACTTGGTCTATAAGTGTCGACACTTAAAGACAGAAAGTCTCGACACTTTCAGACAGTAAGAGATTTTCAAGAATTGACTGGATGACTTGATAGCTGCCGTTCCAGCCGGTCTACAGCACCTGTCAGAGATGTCAGAAGTAAGTTATGGACCGGAACAGCCGGTTACCATGAAGAAGGCCTATAAATAGGCACCTACAGTTTACAGAAACAAGAGTTCAGTTTTGTTGAAAAACAAGTTATAAAAGTGGTACATAGAGTATCAACACAAGAAGATCTTGCAGTCCAAGTGCAGATCTAAGAAGTTGGAGAGAGAGGGCTCCATCCAAGAAATCAGCCGTTGGAACTAGGCTGAGAAGAAGGATTCAGATTCATTCTTGATCTTAAGTGGCAGAGGTCATGGATCAACTGCAGGAGGATTCATTCTTATTCAGTTCTACTCAAGAAGCTTTGAAGAAAGCTAAGTCAGATTGAATCAAGCTGAGTTCTTCCAAGAACTCATCAAGAAACTCTCAACTCCCCTCTTTTATTTCTGAGTTGTTGAGTTAATATTTGTAATACATTTTTAACTTGTAGGATCCTTTGGATCTGAGTGAATTGTAAGCCTATAATTATAAAGGCTGAGGGTAGGGCTTGAGAGCCTGAGTGTAGGAGATTGAGATCTCTGAGTGTAGGCCTTGGTTGGCTGAGTGTAGGCCTTGGTTGGCTGAGTGTAGGCCTTTGTGGCTGAGTGTAGGCTTTGGGATAAAGCTGAGTTGTAGGGCCTTGGGCCTGAGGTGTAGGAACCAATTTGGGTTCTAAGACAGTGGAGGAGTTTGGCCGAATCTAGTACACTGCTAGATAGACAAAGGGGGAAAGTGGATGTACCCATATCTTGGGGAACCACTATAAACCACTGTGTCTACTGTGCTGTGCTGTGATTGTTGCTGTGTATGCTGTGTGTTTGCTGTGATAGAATAGTTAGAAATCTGTGATATTAACTATTTGCTGCCATTAAAGTTTAAAACGGATTAGGTCACCTATTCACCCCCCCTCTAGGTGTTTAGGTACCATATCTTTCAAGTGGTATCAAAGCGAGGTTCCTCAAAAAGGACTAACAGTCTGAGGAGATCCTATTTGGCAGATTCAGTGTAAGGCAAAACACAGATTCAAGAAATTCAAGAAAATCAAGAAACATGGGTTCCTCTGAGAATCACAAGGAATTGGGTTCCATGAAATTACCCATATGCAGGAAAGAGATCTTTGGGATCTGGAAGGAAAGGGTAAGGCTGTTTATGGAGGCCTCAGACCCTAGAATTTACATCACAGTAAAGGAAGGGCCTTATGTGCCCATGAAGATTTCAGTTTTAGATGCAAATCAGAGAACTCCAAAGGATTTCTCTGAGATGACTAAGGATGAGATTGTCCTAGCCACAATGGACAAGAGGGCACAAAACATAATAGTGAGTGCAATTGATGATGCAACTTTTCAGAATCTTATACACTGCAAGACAGCCAAAGAGATGTGGGACACTCTTATAGTGTATATGGAAGGATCTAAAGAAGTTAGACAAGATAGAAAACCCTTGCTAAATCAGGAGTATGAGAGTTTTAGACAAGGTAAGGGTGATAGCATAACTGAGTGCTATAAGAATTTCTACAGAATAGTTAATGAACTCATGTCTTATGGAAGAGAGTTCACTAACTATGAACTAAATGACAAGTTCCTAAGGTCCCTAACCAAAGATTGGGACACAAAGATCTGTGCCATTAGAGAAATGGCTAAGTTGGGAGAAATTCCTCCTCCTACACTGTTTGGCAAGTTGTTGTCATATGAAATGCAAGTGACAGTGAGTAAGGAGGAGGAGAAATCAACAAGGACTGAGCACAAAGAAAGAACTGTTGCTTTCAAGACAGAAGTTCCCAGAAAGTGCAGGAATAAGTCATCAACTCCACCTCCAGAGGTAGTTGAATCAGAATCAGATGAGTCAGTCAGCACAAAGATTGAGAGCAGTGAAAGTGATGAAGACTTTGCTGCCTTCACTGGACACTTTCAGAAATTCTTGAAGAAGAAACAATGGAGGTCAAGACCTTCTACTTCAAAGGGAAAGGAAGTCTTTTATCAGGAGAAAAAGCCTTCAAAGAAAGACAGGAAGAGGACAAAGTCAAGCAAGGCAACTGGTTCAAAGATAGTGTGTTATTGCTGCAATAGACAGGGCCATGTTATTGCAGATTGTCCAGAGAAGAGAAAGGAATCTGGTGACAGGAAAAAGACTCACTTCAAAGGCAAGAAAGAGAAGTCTTTTGTAGCCAAGAAAGAGAAGACTCTATCAGATATCTCTTCTTCAGAAACTGAGTCTGAGGCTGAAGCCTACATAGGGCTGTTTGCTGAAGAAGAAGAGGAAGAATTCATGCAGATCATGGAGTCTATTTATGAACAAGAAGACAGTCAATGCCAAGGGCTAATGGCTTTGACAGAGAGTGCCAAAATCCTGGAGCAGCCAGGACCCAGTCAGGTATAAAGTTCAAGTTTAAATTCAGTTTCTTGTTCTAGTTCAGAATCAGATTCATCATCATCAAGTGATGAGAATGTATCTGAGTCTGAGGATGATATTCATCAGCTTATAGATGAATATAAGGTGTTGTTGCAAGCTTACAAGAAAAGCAAGTCCCTAGCCAAAAGTCAGGCAAAGGAAACTGCTGATCTTAAAGCTGCTGCAACAGATTTTGAGAAACAATTTGATCAAAAGCTGAATGAGATAGCCAGACTGAAACACATAACAGTGATTCAGATGGGGACTATCACTTTTAAGAATGATCAAATTAAGAGTCTGGAGATCAATCTTCAGAAGGAGAAGGACTTGGTAGCTAAGTTTTCTAAACCTAAGTCAGTGTTACCTTTAATTGATGATTTTGTTCATCATAAAGGCAAGGCTGGACTGGGCTTTATTAGACCTGCAAGGACTGAGCAGTCCAAGTCCAAGTCCAAGGGCAAAGCCCCAGCATTCAACAAGTCTGCTGTAGATAAGACAGCAAAGGCTGTACCTAAGCAAAGGTACAATAAGTTTGAATGCTGGTGCTGTGGCAAGGTTGGCCACTTTGCAGTAGACTGTTGGCACAATGTTAGTGCCAAAGTGAGTAGCAAGCTACCTGGTGGAAAGCCAGTAGGTAGTTTTATCAAGTTGCAGACTAACAAGTACCAAGGACCCAAGAATTCTTTGGGTTCTAAGGTTCATTAATCTGTTTTGCAGGTGAGTCCAAGTGGCCATACCCCAACATGGTACTTGGACAGTGGATGTTCCAGACATATGACTGGAATAAGAGGATTACTAAAGGACTATATTCCAATAAAAGATGGTCCAAAAGTAACCTTTGGTGGTTCTGAAAAAGGAATCATCAAAGGATTTGGTAACATTTCTACAAACTTAGTTACCATTACTCAAGTGGCTTATGTTAAAGGGTTGAAACACAACCTAATAAGTATAAGTCAATTAAGTGATGTAGGGTATGACATCTCATTTGTTAAAAATGGTTGTCATATCAAGAGGTCAAGTGATCAAGAGATCATTTTGACAGGTTATAGGAAGAGGAATGTCTACTGCCTAGACATTATGGTTGAGAACAATGGTTCTCCAGTTTGTCTTGTAGCTGATGAGACAGTCTCTCATTGTGTCAAATGGCACAAGAGGCTTGCCTATCTTAACTATAAGACTATTAGCAAACTCTTTAGCAAAGAGTTAGTGAGGAATGGTCCTCAAGTTAAGTGTGTTAAAGATGGTATTTGCTCAGCTTGTCAAAAGGGCAAGCAGACTAAATCCACCTTTAGAAGCATAGAAAACAAAGATGCTGTGAGGTGTTTATACCTCTTGCATATGGATCTCTTTGGTCCAATGCCAGTTCACAGCTTAGGTAGGAAGGTCTATACCTTTGTAGTTGTAGATGATTACTCAAGGTTTTCCTGGGTGTTCTTCTTAAGACAGAAATCTGAAACACCTAGTGTCTTCTATAGCTTTGTCAAGCAAATTCAGAATGAACTAAATAGTACAGTGGTCAAAATTAGAAGTGACCATGGTACTGAATTTCAGTCTGATAGCATGACAAAACTGTGTGAAGACTTTGGGATATTTCAAGAATTCTCTTCACCTAGAACACCTCAGCAAAATGGCATTGCTGAGAGGAAGAATAGAACCTTAATAGAGGCTGGTAGGACCCTACTAAGTGATACATCACTGCCAGAATATTTCTGGGCTGAAGTAGTTAATACTGCATGTCATGTTATAAATAGGGCTACAATCACTAAAAGGCTTAACAAGACCCCCTATGAAGTTGTGAAAGGCAGGAAACCAAACCTATCCTATATTAGGATCTTTGGTTGTAAATGCTTCATACTTAACAATGGGAAGTCTTACTTAACTAAGTTTGCTGCCAAGTCCCAAGAGGGAATTTTTGTTGGGTACAGCAATAATAGTAAGGCTTATAGAGTCTACAACTTGACTACACAAGTTGTAGAAGAATCAGTGCATGTAGTTTTTGATGAGACTAAACTTATTAATAATGAGTTGTCTAGCAGTGTATGCAGCCCCACAGGTTTGACAAAGAAAATGGACAAGCTTACTATAGAAGAGGTGCCTGCTGCAAGATAGCAAGTAGAAGACAGTAGTTGTTGTCCAGGGGGAGAACTACATGTGCCAATTGCTGAAGAAATACAAGGAGTACAGCATGATGCAGATGCTGAAGTGGTTCAACCAGAAGTTAGGATGCCTCCAGCCCACAGGCATCTTAGAGATCATCCAGTAGAGCTGATTATTGGAGATCCAAGACAAGGAGTTCAAACAAGGAGCAGAAATCAGAATGTAGCAATCTATTCCAGCTTTTTGTCACAAGTTGAACCTAAGAAGTTTGAAGAAGCAATACAAGATCCACAATGGACTGAAGCAATGCAAGAAGATCTTAATCAATTCAAGAGGTGCAAGGTCTGGGAATTAGTTCCTAAACCTAAAGACCACAATGTAATAGGAACTAAGTGGATCTACAGGAATAAGATGGATGAACAAGGGGTCATCATTAAGAATAAGGCTAGACTGGTTGCTAAAGGATATAGGCAAGAAGAAGGTATTGATTTTGATCAAACCTTTGCTCCAGTAGCCAGACTGGAAGCCATAAGGATGTTCTTGGCCTATGCAACCTATCAAGGATTCAAGGTGAAAGATATAGTACCTAAACACCTAGATGGGGGGGGGTGAATAGGTGACCTAATCCTTTTCTAACTTTACTGACAGCAAACAGTTTATTATCACAGATTTATAACTTTTGCACAGCAATCACAAAGTATTCACAGCATACACAGCACAATCACAGCACAACACAGTGGTTTATAGTGGTTCCCCAGGATATGGGTACATCCACTTTCCCCCTTCGCCTATCTAGCAGTGTACTAGATTCGGCCAAACTCCTCCACTGTCTCAGAACCCAAATTGGTTCCTACTCCTCAGGCCTAAAGCCTTACAACTCAGCTTTATCACAAAGCCTACACTCAGCCAATCAAGGCCTACACTCAGCCAACCAAGGCCTACACTCAGCCAACAAGGCCTACACTCAGAGATCTCAATCTCCTACACTCAGGCTAACAAGCCCTACCCTCAGCCTTTATAGTTATAGGCTTATAATTCACTCAGATCCAAAGGATCCTACAAGTTAAAATGTATTACAAATAATAACTCTACAACTTAAAAATAAAAGAGGGGAGTTGAGAGTTTCTTGATGAGTTCTTGGAAGAACTCAGCTGGATTCACTCTGACTTAGCTTTCTTCAAAGCTTCTTGAGTAGAACTGAATAAGACTGAATCCTCCTACAGTAGTTCCTTGACCTCTGCTACTTAAGATCCAGAATTGAATCTGAATCCTTCTTCTCAGCCTAGTTCCAGAGGCTGATTTCTTGGAAGGAGCCCTCTCTCTCCAACTTCTTAGATCTGCACTTGGACTGCAAGATCTTCTTATGTTGATACTCTGGGTACCACTTTTAATAAATTGTTCTTCAACTTGATTAACAATCTGAATTACTGAACAACCTTCACTCTTGTTTCTGTAAACTGTATGTGCCTATTTATAGGCCTTCTTCATGGTAACCGGCTGGTCCGGTTCATAACTGACTTTTGACATCTCTGACAGTTGCTGTAGACCGGCTGGAACGGCAGCTGTTAAGTCATCCAGTCATTTCTTGAAAATCTCTAACTGTCTGTAAGTGTCGAGACTTTCTGTCTTTAAGTGTCGACACTTATAGTCCAAGTGTCGACACATGTTGTGTAAGTGTCGACACAAGTCTACAAGGTGTCGACACAACTCCTTGTATGTCTCGACACAGATTCTTCTGCATGTGTCGACACTAAAATTGAGTGTCGACACAAGTACTTGTTCTTCTAGCTTTTGCTGAATTCTTCTAAGTGTCGACACATCTCCTTTGTGTCGACACATCTTCTTGTGTTGAATCTGTCAAGTGTCGACACTACTTCTTGGTGTCGACACATAGTCTTCTATGTTGAAACTTGCTGAGTGTCGACACAGCTCCTTGTGTCGACACAACTTCTTGTTGTTGAGACTTCAGCTGAGTGTCGACACATTCCCTTAGTATCGACACTTGTACTTAGAATAATTCTGTTGATCTTTCTGATCTTTGCTAAGTGTCGACACAGCTCCTTGTGTCGACACTTTCTTCAAGTGTTGAGTCTTTAGCTAAGTGTCGACACATTGTGTTGGGTGTCGACACTTACTTCATGTGTTGACTCGTCTGGTTGTGTGTCGACACTTTGTGCTGGGTGTCGACACATACTTCAAGTTCTGACTCTTCTGTTGAGTGTCGACACATTGTTCTGAGTGTCGACACTTTAACTTAGTCTCTGCAGACTTTTGCTGAGTGTCGACACAGCTCCAAGTGTCGACACTTTCTGGTGTAGACACAGCTTCACTGGGTGTCGACACAGCTCCTTGTGTCGACACTTTCTGTCTGCACCTTTCTTCACTGAGTGTCGACACAGCTCCAAGTGTCGACACTTTCTGTCTGGTGTCGACTCTGCATCCCAGGTGTCGACACAATGACTCCAAGTGTCGACACTGCTTGTCTGGGTGTCGACACAAGCTTTCTCAAGTGTCGACACTTTCCCTCTGGGTGTCGACACATGGACTTAGCAACTTTTTGCTTCAGTCCAGTGATAACTTAACCTGCACAAGTAAACTCAACATACATCAAATACATTATGATGTATATCATTGAGTTGGGTGAGGCTTCTTCAAATCAGGTACATTTGACCAATGTACCCAACAATCTCCCCCTATTTGGAGAAGTCATAACCCTTAGTCAATGATATACACCATTCATAATTAAAAATTACAAAATGATGTAAAGCAGATTATATTCAGCAGGGTAAACATAAACATGTAATTATTCACACATGTATACACATTCATCATTTCAGAACAAAACAAGAAATAGACATATTCACAGAACAATCATGAAATATATTTAACATATATTGTTCTAACATTTTTCTTATACATTTTCAGTAGTTTACAAAAATGTTTTACATTCAAAAAAAAAAATTACAACAATCTTCAAGTCAATTCTTAATCTATTTCTGGTCTGGTTCTTTGATAACTATGCCTTTGCCAGGTTGGACTTGAGCTTTGACAGGAGCTTCAGCAGTTTCAGCAACAGCAGGCTTCTTGGCATTTAGATCTTTCTTTTTGAGTTCTTCTGCCTTGATCTTCTGCCTCTCAAAATAATGATATGGCTTAGGGAAGTACTTGCTAAGCTCCACTGCAGTAGGAGGTAGCTTTCCCATCTTAGCCTTCCTTCTGAATTGAACTATTGCTTCCTGCCTGATCTCATGTTTTCTCCATTCAGCTTCAGAGAACCATTTGTTCCTGTCAAGTGTATTGTCCTTGGCAGCTTTCCAGGCAGTTAAAATTATATTCCTAGAGGTAGGGCTCCATTGTTCAAAATCTGGCTTTTGTTCTGCTTGTTTCCTAAACCTCTTTTTAGACAGCCTTGTCTCTTCCTCCTTCTGCAATGCCTCTTGCATGGCTTCAGACATAGGTTGAACAACCTTTTCAATATGAACATGGTCCTTGCCCTCAGGTGGGCTATACATATGATGAATATCAGCTTGCACCATGTCAAAATCTGGTGGAGGAAATATCACTTGAGCTACCTCTGGTTGCTCTCCTCCAAGATAGGCAGGTTGAATCCCAGATTCTGCAACATTATCATCATCACAGAGTGGAGGATAGCCCAGTGTAGCTCTGATGGAATTAGATATCCATTTGGCATGGTCAGAGCTAGCTTTGACTAATACTCTCTCCCCCTTTATGACTTCTCGAGCCATATGGTCTCTGACATCATCCTTTTGAAATCTGATTTGCCTGTCCAAATATCTGATTCCCTCTTTAAAGAATGGTTTGAGCTTTTGTAGTTGATCAGATATAGCTTTCTGAGAGGCTTGGATGGCAGTCTTGACAGCAGAAATTTCGTGTTGAAAGGCTTTGTCAAATTCTGTTTTAGTAGCAGCAGTAGATGTAGAAGGTTCATCAGCCTTGTTCTTCAACTCAGTGATTATAGCAGTATGTGACTGAGTCAGATTGTCATTCATTCTGATTTGATTTTCCAGCACATATCCTTGCATTAATGCTCTATCATCTACCTGTGTCTTGATCTTATCTTGGTGTGTTGCCAGATACACCACAGCATTTCCACCCTTGTGGAAGCAGTCAGTCATTTCCTTCTTGTTAAGGTTCATTTCAAACCTTATTGACTTTATATCTTGGGCAAGATCAAACTGTAAAGCTTTGTGCCCTTCATCTACATAAGCCTCTATAGCCTTTCTTTGTTCATCAAGTTTTATCTGCATGGCAATCATTAAGGCACTATAATCAACAGGTGGGGCTTGTTGAATTATAGGCTGTGGGGCTATAGATTGCAGAGCTTTCTTGTAACTCTGACTTCTCCTTTTAAAAACATATAATTTCTTCTTCTTTGCCCTAGTACTCTCCTCATCTTCAGAGGCAGAAGTGCTGGCTATGTCAACCCTATCCTTAGGGCTTTGAGGTTTTTCAGCTTGCACACCAGGTGCCTTCTCATTTTCTGGCCTAATAGGCTCTTCCAGAACTTCCATTTGCTCCCCCTCAGCAGCATCAGTATCTCTTCCAGCAGCTTCTTTGTCCATGTCAAAATCAACTTGATCTAGATTGAGAAATAGATCTTCCATGGTGAATTCAGGGGGTGAAGAAGCTGGAGTAGTTCTTGGTTCTTCAACTACTTGATCAGGAACCACTTCTAGTACAACAGATGTGTCTTTGATAACAACATCTGGTTCTTGGCTAGGCAGCTAAGTTTGCTGAGGAACATCAGACAAATCATCATCTTCTATAAGATATTCTAAAGTATTTAGGTCAGTAAGTACCTCTTGGATGATGATGGTGGCTTGCTCACTGTCCAGTGTAGATGGTTCTTCTACAACTGGAGTCTCCCCCTGGCTTTGATCCCTGTGGATGGGGCTAGCCTGTGGTAGCTCCCCCTGGATCTCAGTAATATCTTGAGCAGCAGGGGTCTTCTCTGCAGCCACTTCCTCTTGGTCATCAGGAGTGAAAACAACATGTTCTTCACTCCCTGAACTGCTGGAGGACTCTTGTTCAACTGGAGCAATTTTTCTCTTTTTCTTAGGAGGAATCTCCTTCTCAGTAATTGTCTTTTCTGGGGTTGGCATTTCCTTGGACA
This sequence comes from Platanthera guangdongensis, assembly GCA_039583875.1. Classification (NCBI taxonomy): domain Eukaryota; kingdom Viridiplantae; phylum Streptophyta; class Magnoliopsida; order Asparagales; family Orchidaceae; genus Platanthera; species Platanthera guangdongensis. The sequence goes on along the minus strand of CM077150.1, from coordinate 74,175,414 downwards.
ACACCCTATCCCATCTGGAAAAGATCCTTTGATCCATTTTCCTCATATTATTGATCTTGCTGCCTGCAGCAGTATTCATTACCTCTGGTATGGTACCAGCTAGGTAGAGACTAATGATCCTGCCCAGATTGGGCTTCTTCAAGATCTCCTTAATCTTGTCAAATACTATGATTGACCAATCAGTTCTTAGATTAAAGATAATTCTTATCATTACTCCAAACATATTGGCAGACACTCTGTCATGCCCTCCTGGTTTACTGAGTAAGACTTTTCCCACAATCTCAGACATGAACTTTCCTTGGTTATTCATGTCTTTTCTGTTGAATACAGATCCTATCTTCATCTTAGGATCAAGACCACACCAGGTAAGAGCTTCCCTGGTCTTTGAAGCAGTTACCTCTTCTTCATCTTGAATTTTTGGTAGCTGAAGTACCTTCCTCAGACTCTTAGGTGAAACCTTGACCTTAGTCTCATGAACTCTGGATTTGATTCTGAATCCAGATTCATCGACTGCAGCTCCATTAAGGAATTCAAGCACTTCCTTCTTCCAAATCTTTGTAGGTTCAGACAAGAGAAATTCTAGTTCTGAATCGGCGACTAGGGTTACTACGGCCTGAATTTCTGCATCTGCATCGTCGAACGCGCCACGCACTAGCTCATAGCCCTCGTTAACGTTCTCCTCAAGCTTAGGAGCCATTAGGGTTTGGAGAATTTATCTTTAGAAAAGAGAGGTGTCGACACAGTAGTTTTGGTCTCGAAACTTTGAAAGCGTGTCGACAAACAAAGACAAAACCCTATTTATACCTGTCTAATTTTGAAGATGAACAGGCGGGACGGCTATCTTAAGATGTGTCGACACTGGCAATAAGTGTCGACACAGACTTATAATGTCTCGACACACATGTGTCGACACAAGTTTAGTCAACAGATTTTATGTGTCGACACTTAATTATGTGTCGACACAACATAACTCGACACATTGTCGAGACTTTACTTAAAAAATTCTGAGTAAAACATAAGTGTCGACACCATATTGGATGTGTCGACACCTACTAATCAAGTGTCGACACTAACATTCTGAAGTGTCGACATCAACATCCTGGATGTGTCGACATCTTTTTCCTGAAGTGTCGACACCACTATTCTGTGTCGACATAGACTTGTCTATGTGTCGACACCTTTTTACTTAGCCAATTTTAATTCTGTAAACTTATTCTAAGTTTATCATTCCTAGTTCAATTTTGAATCTATTGAACTTAGCTTCTTCTAGGGGCTTAGTAAACATATCAGCTATCTGATTATCTGTATTAACATATTAAAGTAAAATATCTTCTCTTTCTACATGCTCCCTAAGAAAATGATATTTAATTTCAATATGTTTAGTTCTACTATGAGATACAGGGTTATTAGCTATTGAAATAGCACTTGTAGAATCACAGAAAAGTGGAATTCTACTTACCTGAAATCCATAGTCCTCTAGCTGATGTTGAATCCACAGAAGTTGAGCACAGCAACTTCCTGCAGCCACATATTCTGATTCTGCTGTGGAGATAGCCACACTGGTTTGCTTCTTGCTACTCCATGAAATTAGTCTCCCTCCTAGGAATTGACAGGTTCCAGTAGTACTTTTTCTATCCTCTTTGTATCCTGCAAAGTCTGCATCTGAATAATATGTTAGATCAAAATCTCCATTCCTAGGGTACCAGAGGCCTAGATAGGGAGTGCCCTTTAGATATCTCAATATTCTTTTGACTGCTGTCAAATGAGACTCTTTAGGGCAGGCTTGATACCTGGCACAAACACATGTAGCATACATGATGTCAGGTCTACTAGCAGTCAAGTATAATAGGGAGCCAACTATCCCTCTATACAAGGTTTCATCTACAGGTTTCCCTGCATCATCCTTGCTAAGAGACATACTTGACCCCATAGGAGTCTTCATGGTACTGGATGAATCCATACCATACTTCCTTATGAGTTCTAGGGTGAACTTGGACTGACATATGGATAAACCATTTTCAGTCTGTTTAACTTGGAGACCCAAGAAAAACTTCAGCTCTCCCATACTACTCATCTCAAACTGACCTTGTATAAGTTTTGCAAACTTTTTGCAAAGGCTGCTTTCAGTAGACCCAAATATAATGTCATCTACATATATTTGGACTAGTATAACTTTGCCTCTAGATTCCCTAAGGAATAGAGTCTTATCTATTTTCCCCCTTGAGAACTTGTTCTCAATGAGGAAACTAGATAGGGTTTCATACCAAGCCCTAGGGGCTTGTTTTAACCCATATAAAGCTTTCCTAAGTCTATAGACATGATGAGGTAGAGTTGGATCAACAAAACCTGAAGGCTGTTCCACATAGACTTCTTCTTTCAAATTACCATTTAGGAATGCTGACTTGACATCCATTTGGTATACCTTGAATCCTTGATAGGTTGCATAGGCCAAGAACATTCTTATGGCTTCCAGTCTGGCTACTGGAGCAAAGGTTTGATCAAAATCAATACCTTCTTCTTGCCTATATCCTTTAGCAACCAGTCTAGCCTTATTCTTAATGATGACCCCTTGTTCATCCATCTTATTCATGTAGATCCACTTAGTTCCTATTACATTGTGGTCTTTAGGTTTGGGAACCAATTCCCAGACCTTGCACCTCTTGAACTGATTAAGCTCTTCTTGCATTGCTTCAGTCCATTGTGGATCTTGTATTGCTTCTTCAAACTTCTTAGGTTCAACTTGTGATAGAAAACTGGAATAGATTGCAGCATTCTGATTTCTACTCCTGGTTTGTACTCCTTATCTTGGATCTCCAATAATCAGCTCTACTGGATGATCTCTTAGATGCCTGTTGGCTGGAGGCAATCTTACTTCTGGTTGAACCACTTCAGCATATGCATCATGCTGTACTCCTTGTATTCCTTCAGCAATGGGCACATGTAGTTCTCCCCCTGGACAACAGCTATTGTCTTCTACTTGCTGTCTTGCAGCAGGCACCTCTTCTATAGTAAGCTTGTCCATTGTCTTTATCAGACCTGTGGGGCTGCATACACTACTAGACAACTCATTATTAATAAGTTTTGTCTCATCAAAAACTGCATGCACTGATTCTTCTACAACTTGTGTAGTCAAATTGTAGACTCTATAAGCCTTACTATTGTTGCTGTACCCAACAAAAATTCCCTCTTGGGACTTGGCAGCAAACTTAGTTAAGTAAGACTTCCTATTATTAAGTATGAAGCATTTACAACCAAAGATCCTAAAATAGGATAGGTTTGGTTTCCTGCCTTTCACAACTTCATAGGGGGTCTTGTTAAGCCTTTTAGTGATGGTAGCCCTATTTAATAACATGGCATGCAGTGTTAACTGCTTCAGCCCAGAAATATTCTGGCAGTGATGTATCACTTAGTAGGGTCCTACCAGCCTCTATCAAGGTTCTATTCTTCCTCTCAGCAATGCTATTTGCTGAGGTGTTCTGGTGAAGAGAATTCTTGAAATATCCCAAAGTCTTCACACAGTTTTGTCATGCTATCAGACTGAAATTCAGTACCATGATCACTTCTAATTTTGACCACTGTACTATTTAGTTCATTCTGAATTTGCTTGACAAAGCTATAGAAGACACTAGGTGTTTCAGATTTCTGTCTTAAGAAGAACACCCAGGAAAACCTTGAGTAGTCATCTACAACTACAAAGGTATAGACCTTCCTACCTAAGCTGTGAACTGGCATTAGACCAAAGAGATCCATATGCAAGAGGTATAGACACCTCACAGCATCTTTGTTTTCAATGCTTCTAAAGGTGGATTTAGTCTGCTTGCCCTTTTGACAAGCTGAGCAAATACCATCTTTAACACACTTAACTTGAGGACTATTCCTCACCAACTCTTTGCTAAAGAGTTTGCTAATAGTCTTGTAGTTAAGATGGGCAAGCCTCTTGTTCCATTTGACACAATGAGAGACTGTCTCATCAGCTACAAGACAAACTGGAGAACCATTGTTCTCAACCATAATGTCTAGGCAGTAGACATTCCTCTTCCTATAACCAGTCAAAATGATCTCTTGATCACTTGACCTCTTGATATGACAACCATTCTTAACAAATGAGATGTCATACCCTACATCACTTAATTGACTTATACTTATTAGGTTGTGTTTCAACCCTTTAACATAAGCCACCTGAGTAATGGTAACAAAGTTTGTAGAAATGTTACCAAATCCTTTGATGATTCCTTTTTCAGAACCACCAAAGGTTACTTTTGGACCATCTTTTACTGGAATATAGTCCTTTAGTAATCTTCTTGTTCCAGTCATATGTCTGGAACATCCACTGTCCAAGTACTATGTAGGAGTATGGCCACTTGGACTCACCTGCAAAACAGATTAATGAACCTTAGAACCCAAAGAATTCTTGGGTCCTTGGTACTTGTTAGTCTGTAACTTGACAAAACTACCTACTGGCTTTCCACCAGGTAGCTTGCTACTCACCTTGGCACTGGCATTGTGCCAACAGTCCACTGCAAAGTGGCCAACCTTGCCACAGCACCAGCATTCAAACTTGTTGTACCTTTGCTTAGGCACAGCCTTTGCTGTATTATCTACAGCAGTCTTGTTGAATGCTGGGGCTTTGCCCTTGGACTTAGACTTGGACTGCTCAGTCCTTGCAGGTCTAATAAAGCCCAGTCCAGCCTTGCCTTTTTGATGAACAAATTCATCAATTAAAGGTAACACTGACTTAGGTTTAGAAAACCTAGCAACTAAGTCCTTCTCCTTCTGAAGATTGATCTCCAGACTCTTAATTTGATCATTCTTAAATGATATAGTACCCATCTGAATCACTGTTATGTGTTTCAGCCTAGCTATCTCATTCAACTTTTGATCAAACTGCCTCTCAAAATCTGTTGCACCAGCTTTAAGATCAGCAATTTCCTTTGCCTGACTTTTGGCTAGGGATTTGCTTTTCTTGTAAGCTTGCAACAGCACCTTATATTCATCTATAAGCTGATGAATATCATCCTCAGACTCAGATACATTCTCATCACTTGATGAAGAAGAATCTGAATCTGAACTAGAACAAGAAAGTGAACTTGAACTTGAACTATGTACCTGACTGGGTCCTGGCTGCTCCAGGATTTTGGCACTCTCTGTCAATTCCATTAGCCCTTGGCATTGACTATCTTCCTGTTCATAAATAGACTCCATGATCTGCATGAATTCTTCCTCTTCTTCTTCAGCAAACAGCCCTATGTAGGCTTCAGCCTCAGACTCAGTTTCTGAAGAGGAGATATCTGATAGAGTCTTCTCTTTCTTGGCTACAAAAGACTTCTCTTTCTTTCCTTTAAAGTGAGTCTTTTTCCTGTCACCAGATTTCTTTCTCTTCTCTGGACAATCTGCAATAACATGGCCCTGTCTATTGCAGCAATAGCACACTATCTTTGATCCAGTTGCCTTGCTTGACTTTGTCCTCTTCCTGTCTTTCTTTGAAGGCTTTTTCTCCTGATAAAAGACTTCCTTTCCCTTTGAAGAGGAAGGCCTTGACCTCCACTGTTTCTTCTTCAAGAATTTCTGAAAGTGCCTAGTGAAGGCAGCAAAGTCTTCATCACTTTCACTGCTCTCACTCTTTGTGCTGACTGACTCATCAGACTCTGAATCAACTACCTCTGGAGGTGGAGTTGATGACTTATTCCTGCACTTTTTGGGAACTTCTGTCTTGAAAGCAACTGATCTTTCCTTGTGTTCAGTCCTTGTTGATTTCTCCTTCCTCTTTCCTCACTGTCAATTGCATCTCATATGACAATAACTTGCCAAACAGTGTAGGAGGAGGAATTTCTCCCAACTTAGCCATTTCTCTTATGGCACAGATCTTTGTGTCCCAATCTTTGGTTAGGGACCTTAGAAACTTGTCATTTAGTTCATAGTTACTGAACTCTCTTCCATAAGACATGAGTTCATTAACTATTCTATAGAACTTCTTGTAGCACTCAGTTATGCTATCACCTTTACCTTGTCTAAAACTCTCATACTCCTGATTTAGCAAGGATTTCCTATCTTGCCTAACTTCTTCAGATCCTTCCATATACACTATAAGAGTGTCCCACATCTCTTTAGCTGTCTTGCAGTGTATAAGATTCTGAAAAGTTGCATCATCAATGGCACTCACTATTATGTTCTGTGCCCTCTTGTCCATTGTGGCTAGGACAATCTCATCCTTTGTCATCTCAGAGAAATCCTTTGGAGTTCTCTGATTTGCATCCAAAACTGAAATCTTCATTGGCACATAAGGCCCTTCCTTAACTATGATGTAGATTCTAGGGTCAGAGGCTTCCATAAATAGCCTTACACTTTCTTTCCAGATCCCAAAGATCTCTTTCCTGCATATGGGTAATTTCATGGAACCCAATTCCTTGTGATTCTCATAAGAACCCATGTTTCTTGATTTTCTTGAATTTCTTGAAACTGTGTTTTGTCTTACACTGAATCTGCCAAACAGGATCTCCTGAGACTATTAGTCCTTTTTGAGGAACCTCCCTCTGATACCACTTGAAAGATATGGTACCTAAACACCTAGAGGGGGGGTGAATAGGTGACCAAATCCTTTTCTAACTTTACTGGCAGCAAACAGTTTATTATCACAGATTTATAACTTTTGCACAGCAATCACAAAGTATTCACAGCATACACAGCACAATCACAGCACAACACAGTGGTTTATAGTGGTTCCCCAGGATATGGGTACATCCACTTTCCCCCTTCGCCTATCTAGCAGTGTACTAGATTCGGCCAAACTCCTCCACTGTCTCAGAACCCAAATTGGTTCCTACTCCTCAGGCCTAAAGCCTTACAACTCAGCTTTATCCCAAAGCCTACACTCAGCTAATCAAGGCCTACACTCAGCCAACCAAGGCCTACACTCAGCCAACAAGGCCTACACTCAGAGATCTCAATCTCCTACACTCAGGCTAACAAGCCCTACCCTCAGCCTTTATAGTTATAGGCTTACAATTCACTCAGATCCAAAGGATCCTACAAGTTAAAATGTATTATAAATAATAACTCTACAACTTAAAAATAAAAGAGGGGAGTTGAGAGTTTCTTGATGAGTTCTTGGAAGAACTCAGCTGGATTCACTCTGACTTAGCTTTCTTCAAAGCTTCTTGAGTAGAACTGAATAAGACTGAATCCTCCTGCAGTAGTTCCTTGACCTCTGCTACTTAAGATCCAGAATTGAATCTGAATCCTTCTTCTCAGCCTAGTTCTAGAGGCTGATTTCTTGGAAGGAGCCCTCTCTCTCCAACTTCTTAGATCTGCACTTGGACTGCAAGATCTTCTTGTGTTGATACTCTGGGTACCACTTTTAATAAATTGTTCTTCAACTTGATTAATAATCTGAATTACTGAACAACCTTCACTCTTGTTTCTGTAAACTGTATGTGCCTATTTATAGGCCTTCTTCATGGTAACTGGCTGGTCCGGTTCATAACTGACTTCTGACATCTCTGACAGTTGTTGTAGACCGGCTGGAACGGCAGCTGTTAAGTCATCCAGTCATTTCTTGAAAATCTCTAACTGTCTGTAAGTGTCGAGACTTTCTGTCTTTAAGTGTCGACACTTATAGTCCAAGTGTCGACACATGTTGTGTAAGTGTCGACACAAGTCTACAAGGTGTCGACACAACTCCTTGTATGTCTCGACACAGATTCTTCTGCATGTGTCGACACTAAAATTGAGTGTCGACACAAGTACTTGTTCTTCTAGCTTTTGCTGAATTCTTCTAAGTGTCGACACATCTCCTTTGTGTCGACACATCTTCTTGTGTTGAATCTGTCAAGTGTCGACACTACTTCTTGGTGTCGACACATAGTCTTCTATGTTGAAACTTGCTGAGTGTCGACACAGCTCCTTGTGTCGACACAACTTCTTATTGTTGAGACTTCAGCTGAGTGTCGACACATTCCCTTAGTGTCGACACTTGTACTTAGTATAATTCTGTTGATCTTTCTGATCTTTGCTAAGTGTCGACACAGCTCCTTGTGTCGACACTTTCTTCAAGTGCTGAGTCTTTAGCTAAGTGTCGACACATTGTGCTGGGTGTCGACACTTACTTCATGTGTTGACTCGTCTGGTTGTGTGTCGACACTTTGTGCTGGGTGTCGATATATACTTCAAGTTATGACTCTTCTGTTGAGTGTCGACACATTGTTCTGAGTGTTGACACTTTAACTTAGTCTCTGCAGACTTTTGCTGAGTGTCGACACAGCTCCAAGTGTCGACACTTTCTGGTGTAGACACAGCTTCACTGGGTGTCGACACAGCTCCTTGTGTTGACACTTTCTGTCTGCACCTTTCTTCACTGAGTGTCGACACAGCTCCAAGTGTCGACACTTTCTGTCTGGTGTCGACTCTGCATCCCAGGTGTCGACACAATGACTCCAAGTGTCGACACTGCTTGTCTGGGTGTCGACACAAGCTTTCTCAAGTGTCGACACTTTCCCTCTGGGTGTCGACACATGGACTTAGAAACTTTTTGCTTCAGTCCAGTGATAACTTAACCTGCACAAGTAAACTCAGCATACATCAAATACATTATGATGTATATCATTGAGTTGGGTGAGGCTTCTTCAAATCAGGTACATTTGACCAATGTACCCAACACAAGGTATACCAAATGGATGTCAAGTCAGCATTCCTAAATGGTAATCTTAAAGAAGAAGTCTATGTGGAGCAGCCTTCAGGTTTTGTTGATCCAACTCTACCTCATCATGTCTATAGACTTAGGAAAGCTTTATATGGGTTAAAGCAAGCCCCTAGGGCTTGGTATGAAACCCTATCTAGTTTCCTCATTGAGAACAAGTTCTCAAGGGAGAAAATAGATAAGACTCTATTCCTTAGGAAATCTAGAGGCAAAGTTATACTAGTCCAAATATATGTAGATGGCATTATATTTGGGTCTACTGAAAGCAGCCTTTGCAAAAAGTTTGCAAAACTTATGCAAGGTCAGTTTGAGATGAGTAGTATGGGAGAGCTGAAGTTTTTCTTGGGTCTCCAAGTTAAACAGACTGAAAGTGGTTTATCCATATGTCAGTCCAAGTTCACCCTAGAACTCATAAGGAAGTATGGTATGGATTCATCCAGTACCATGAAGACTCCTATGGGGTCAAGTATGTCTCTTAGCAAGGATGATGCAGGGAAACCTGTAGATGAAACCTTGTATAGAGGGATAGTTGGCTCCCTATTATACTTGACTGCTAGTAGACCAGACATCATGTATGCTACATGTGTTTGTGCAATGTATCAAGCCTGCCCTAAAGAGTCTCATTTGACAGCAGTCAAAAGAATATTGAGATATCTAAAGGGCACTCCCTATCTAGGCCTCTGGTACCCTAGGAATGGAGATTTTGATCTAACAGGTTATTCAGATGCAGACTTTGCAGGATGCAAAGAGGATAGAAAGATCACTACTGGAACCTGTCAATTCCTAGGTGGGAGACTAATTTCTTGGAGTAGCAAGAAGCAAACCAGTGTGGCTATCTCCACTGCAGAGTCAGAGTATGTGGCTGCAGGAAGTTGTTGTGCTCAACTTCTGTGGATACAACATCAGCTAGAGGACTATGGATTTCAGGTAAGTAGAACTCCACTTTTCTGTGATTCTACAAGTACTATTTCAATAGCTAATAACCTTGTATCACATAGTAGAACAAAACATATTGAAATTAAATATCATTTTCTTACGGAGCATGTAGAAAGAGAAGATATTTTATTAGAATATGTTAAAACTGATAATCAAATAGCTGATATGTTTACTAAGCCCCTAGAAGAAGTTAAGTTCAATAGATTCAAAATTGAACTAGGAATGATAAACTTAGAATAAGTTTACAGAATTAAAATTGGCTAAGTAAAAATGTGTCGACACATAGACAAGTCTATGTCGACACAGAATAGTGGTGTCGACACTTCAGGAAAAAGGTGTCGACACATCTAGGATGTTGGTGTCGACACTTCAGAATGTTAGTGTCGACACATGTCAAGTAGGTGTCGACACATCCAATGTGGTGTCGACACTTATGTTTTACTCAGAATTTACTAAGTAAAGTCTGGACAAGTGTCGAGTTATGTTGTGTCGACACATAATCAAGTGTCGACACATAAAATCTGTTGACTAAACTTGTGTCGACACATGTGTGTCGAGACATTATAAGTCTGTGTTGACATTTACTGCCAGTGTCGACACATTTTAAGTTAGCTGTCCCGCCTGTTCATCTTCAAAATCAGAAAGGTATAAATAGGGTTCTGTCTTTGTTTGTCGACACGCTTTCAAAGTTTCGAGACCAAAACTACTGTGTCGACACCTCTCTTTTCTAAAGACAAATTCTACAAACCCTAATGGCACCTAAGCTTGAGGAGAACGTTAACGAAGGATATGAGCTGGTGCGCGGCGCTTTCCATGATGCTGATGCAGAAATCAAGGCGGTCATAACCCTAGTTGCAGATTCTGGGTTAGAATACTTAGTTTCTGAACCTACAAAGATTTGGAAGAAAGAGGTTCTTGAATTTCTAAATAGAGCTGCAGTAGATGAGTATGGATACTGAATCAAATCCAGAGTTCATGGAGAAAAGGTTAAGGTAACCCCTAAAAGTCTGAGGAAGATTCTACAGCTTCCAAGAATTCAAGATGAAGAAGAAGTTACTGCTATCAAGACCAGGGAAGCTTTAACCTGGTGTGGACTGGATTCCAAGATGAAGATAGGTTCTGTTTTTAACAGGAAAGGCATGAACAGCCAAGGCAAATTCCTGTCTGAGATTGTTGGTAAGGTCTTACTCAGCAAGCCTGGAGGGCATGACAGAGTGTCTGCCTATATGTTTGGAATCATGACAAGGATAATCTTCACTCTGAAAACAGACTGGTCTATAGTGGTTTATGAGAAGATTAAGGAGAGCTTGAAGAAGCCCAATCTGGGCAGAATCATTAGTCTCTACCTAGCTGGTACCATACCAGAGGTAATGAGTACTACTGCAGGCAGCAAGATAAATCATATGAGGAATATGGATCAAAGGATCTTTTCAAGATGGGACAGGGTGTTGTCCAAGGAGATGCCAACCCCAGAGAAGACAGTTACTGAGAAAGATACTCCTCCAAAGAAGAAAAGGAAGACAGCTCCTGTGGAACAAGTGTCCACAAGTAGTTCTGAAAGTGAAGAACAGGTTGTTTTCACTCCTGATGACCAAGAGGAAGAGCCTGTAGTGAAGACTCCTGCTCCTCAAGAGATTGCTGAGATCCAAGGGGAGCTACCACAAGCTAGCCCCATCCACAGGGATCAAAGCAAGGGGGAGCCTCCAGTTATAGAAGAACCATCTACACTGGACAGTGAGCAAGCCACCACCATCATACAAGAGGTACTCACTGAACTACACAATTTAGATTTTATTATAGAAGATGCTGATTTGTCTGCTGTTAATCAGCATACTCAGCTGAATAGTCAAGAACCAGATGTTGTTATCAAAGACACATCTGTTGTACTAGAAGTGGTTCCTGATCTAGTAGTTGAAGAGCCCAGAATTTCTCCTGCTCCATCACCACAAGAGTTCACCATGGAAGATTTATTCCTCAATCTAGACCAACAAGATTTTTACCTGGACAAGGAAGCTGCTGGAAGAGATAATGCTGCTGCTAAGGGGGAGCAAGTGCAAGTTATGGAAGAGCCTTTAAGGCCAGAAACTGAGAAGGCACCTGATGTGCAAGCTGAAAGACCTCCAAGCCCTAAGGATAGGGTTGACATAGCCAGCACTTCTGCCTCTGAAGATGAGGAGAGTGTTAGGGCAAAGAAGAAGAAACTGTATGTTTTCAAAAGGAAAAGTCAAAATTATAAGAAAGCTCTGCAATCTATAGCCCCACAGCCTATAGTTCAACAAGCTCCAACTGTTGATTATAGTGCATTAATGATTGCAATGCAGATAAAACTAGATAAACAAAGGAAAGCTATAGAGGCTTATGTGGATGAAGGGCAGAAGTCATTACAATTTGATCTGGCCCAAGATATAAAGTCTATAAGGTTTGAAATGAACCTCAACATGAAGGAGATGAATGAATGCTTCCACAAGGGTGGAAATGCAGTGGTGTACTTGGCCACCCACCAAGAAAAGATAAAAGAACAAGTGGATGACATAGCATTGAAGCAAGGGTATGTACTGGAAAATCAGATAAGAATGAATGACAATTTGACTGATTCACATAATGCTATTGTCACTGAGTTAAAGAACAAGGCTGCTGAACCTTCTACATCTTCTGCTACAATTAAAGCTGACTTTGATAAAGTATTTCAACAAGAAATTTCTGCTGTTAACACTGCAATCCAAGCCTCCCAGAAAGCTATATCTGATCAACTTCAAAAGCTCAAACCATTCTTTAAAGAGGGACTCAGATACTTGGATAGTCAAATCAGATTTTAAAAGGATGATGTCAGAGATCATATGGCTAGAGAAGTCATAAAGGGGGAGAGAGTTTTAGTCAAGGCTAGCTCTGATCATGCCAAATGGATATCTAATTCCATCAGAGCTACACTGGGTCTATCCTCCACTATGTGATGATGACAATGTTGCTGAATCTGGGATTCAACCTGCATATCTTGGAGGTGAGCAACCAGTAGTAGCTCAGGTCATTTATCCACCTCCAGACTTTGAAATGATTCAAGCAGATGTGAGCACAATGTATAGCCCACCTGAGGGCAAGGACCATGTCCATATTGAAAAGGTTGTTCAACCTATATCTGAATCCATGCAAGAGGCATTACAAAAGGAGGAAGAGACAAGGTTGTCTAAGAAGAGGTTTAGTAAACAAGCAGAATAAAGGCCAGACTTTGAACAATGGAGCCCTACCTCTAGGAATATAATTTTAACTGCCTGGAAAGATGCCAAGGACAATACTCATGACAGGAACAAATGGTTTTCTGAAGCTGAATGGAGGAAACATGAGATCAGACAAGAAGCCATTGTTCAATTCAGAAGGAAGGCAAAGATGGGAAAGCTACCTCCTACAGCCCTGGAGCCTAGCAAGTACTTTCCTAAGCCATATCACTATTTTGAGAGGCAGAAGATCAAAGCTGAAGAGCTCAAAAAGAAAGATCTAAAAGGCAAGAAGTCTGCTGATGCTGAAACTGTTGATGCCCTTGTCAAAGCTAAAGTCCAAGCTGGCAAGGGAATAGTTATCAAGGAACCTGACCAGAAATAGATTAAGAATTTACTTGAAGATTATTTTGTAATCTTTTAAATGTAAAAACATTTTTGTAAACTACAGAAAATGTATAAGACAAATGTTGGAACAATATATGATCAATATATTTCATAATTGTTCTGTGAATGTGTCTATTTCTTATTTGTTCTGTGTTGATGTATGTGTATACATGTGTGAATTAATACATGTTTATGTTTACCCTGCTGAATATAACCTGCTTTACATCATTTTGAAATTTTTAATTATGAATGGTGTATATCATTGACTAAGGGTTATGACTTCTCCAAATAGGGGCAGATTGTTGGGTACATTGGTCAAATGTACCTGATTTGAAGAAGCCTCACCCAACTCAATGATATACATCATAATGTATTTGATGTATGTTGAGTTTACTTGTACAGGTTAAGAAATCACTGGACTGAAGCAAAAAGTTTCTAAGTCCATGTGTCGACACCTAGAGGGAAAGTGTCGACACTTAAGAAGGCTTGTGTCGACACCCAGACAAGCAGTGTCGACACTTGGAGTCATTGTGTCGACACCTGGGATGCAGAGTCGACACCAGACAGAAAGTGTCGACACTTGGAGCTGTGTCGACACTCAGTGAAGGAAAGTGTAGACAGAAAGTGTCGACACAAGGAGCTGTGTCGAAACCCAGTGAAGCTGTGTCTACACCAGAAAGTGTCGACACTTGGAGCTGTGTCGACACTCAGCAAAAGTCTGCAGAGACTAAGTTAAAGTGTCGACACTCAGAATAATGTGTCGACACTCAACAGAAGAGTCAGCACTTGAAGTATGTGTCGACACCCAGCACAATGTGTCGACACACAACCAGAAGAGTCAACACATGAAGTATGTGTCGACACCCAGCACAATGTGTCGACACTCAGCTAAAGACTCTACACTTGAAGAAAGTGTCGACTCAAGGAGCTGTGTCGACACTTAGCAAAGATCAGAAAGATCAACAAAATTATTCTAAGTACAAGTGTCGACACTAAGGGAATGTGTCGACACTCAGTTGAAGTCTCAACAAGAAGAAGGTGTGTCGACACAAGGAGATGTGTCGACACTCAGCTGAAGTCTCAACAAGAAGAAGGTGTGTCGACACAAGGAGATGTGTCGACACTCAGCTGAAGTCTCAATAAGAAGAAGGTGTGTCGACACAAGGAGATGTGTCGACACTCAGCTGAAGTCTCAACAAGAAGAAGGTGTGTCGACACAAGGAGATGTGTCGACACTCAGCTGAAGTCTCAACAAGAAGAAGGTGTGACGACACAAGGAGCTGTGTCGACACTCAGCAAGTATCGACATTAAAGACTATGTGTCGACACCAAGAAGCAGTGTCGACACTTAACAGTTACAACACATGAAGATGTGTCGACACAAAGGAGATGTGTCGACACTTAGAAGAATTCAGCTACAGATAGAAGATCAAGTACTTGTGTCGACACTCAATTTTAGTGTCGACACCTGAAGAAGAATCTGTGTCGAGACATACAAGGAGTTGTGTCGACACCTTGTAGACTTGTGTCGACACTTACACAGCAAGTGTCGACACTTGGTCTATAAGTGTCGACACTTAAAGACAGAAAGTCTCGACACTTTCAAACAGTTAGAGAGTCAAGAATTGACTGGATGACTTGACAGCTGCCGTTCCAGCCGGTCTACAGCACCTGTCAGAGATGTCAGAAGTCAGTTATGGACCGGACCAGCCGGTTACCATGAAGAAGGCCTATAAATAGGCACCTACAGTTTACAGAAACAAGAGTTCAGTTTTGTTGAAAAACAAGTTATAAAAGTGGTACATAGAGTATCAACACAAGAAGATCTTGCAGTCCAAGTGCAGATCTAAGAAGTTGGAGAGAGAGGGCTCCATCCAAGAAATCAGCCGTTGGAACTAGGCTGAGAAGAAGGATTCAGATTCATTCTGGATCTTAAGTGGCAGAGGTCAAGGATCAACTGCAGGAGGATTCATTCTTATTTAGTTCTACTTAAGAAGCTTTGAAGAAAGCTAAGTCAGATTGAATCCAGCTGAGTTCTTCCAAGAACTCATCAAGAAACTCTCAACTCCCCTCTTTTATTTCTGAGTTGTTGAGTTAATATTTGTAATACATTTTTAACTTGTAGGATCCTTTGGATCTGAGTGAATTGTAAGTCTATAATTATAAAGGCTGAGGGTAGGGCTTGAGAGCCTGAGTGTAGGAGATTGAGATCTCTGAGTGTAGGCCTTAGTTCGCTGAGTGTAGGCCTTGGTTGGCTAAGTGTAGGCCTTTGTGGCTGAGTGTAGGCTTTGGGATAAAGCTGAGTTGTAGGGCCTTGGGCCTGAGGTGTAGGAACCAATTTGGGTTCTGAGACAGTGGAGGAGTTTGGCCGAATCTAGTACACTGCTAGATAGGCGAAGTGGGAAAGTGGATGTACCCATATCTTGGGGAACCACTATAAACCACTGTGTCTACTGTGCTGTGCTGTGATTGTTGCTGTGTATGCTGTGTGTTTGCTGTGATAGAATAGTTAGAAATTTGTGATATTAACTATTTGCTGCCATTAAAGTTTAAAACGGATTAGGTCACCTATTCACCCCCCCCTCTAGGTGTTTAGGTACCATATCTTTCACTGAGAGCACAGGGTGTGTGGTCGTTCGTACCTATGCCTGTGGTGAAGTATGCTTAAATAGCACTTTCATTACTGTGTTTAGTTTTGCTAATACTATGCAGGGAAGGAGCTTCGCAGCCCTAAGCTAGGGGCTGGGTCGTTATAATTGGGTCAGCTTTAGCCGAACGTTGCCTTATTTTTCCACCGTTTGGTGGATTGTTCTTATGCAGGAATAGGTGAGTCATGTGGCAAGTAGCAGTCTAAAGCCTTTGATGTTGTGCAGGCCCTTGAAGGCCAAAGCAAAGTGTTTTCCCTTACTATGTTCATGTGCGGTCGTCCTGCGTACCGAAGTCTGTAAAACACTTTAATTCAAGTTGAATATTGTAAGGCCTTAAGGCCAAGACTCCTTGTGTATTTGTTCCTTCATTCCTGCTTTGGGTTATAGTGGACATTCATGTTTTATGATGGGTTCTTCTAACTAGCTTAAAAGCTTCTGCTAGAATGCTTTGTGTTAAGTTTCGATATTGTATCATAGTAATTTGGTATTAATATGTAACTCCACTGAATATCCATAGAATATGTCATGGGGCCCCGACCGGACCTTCTGTTATATCCCATATGACGGATGAGGGTGTTACAATTTGTTATCAGACTATGGTGTCGGTCTTTCTTAGGAGAATTTGTGGAAGAATTCTTTTTTAAGGGGTGGTGAGCACATGTAACACCCCAAAAAGGATCAGTGGTCATTAGGGGTTAATGCGCTACGATAGTCTTATCGCAGGCGGTAGCTCTGTGATTTAAAAAGGCATAGTGCTCTGGTTGGGTACCGTGAAGCTATCACGCCACGGTAGCCACTCAATGTGTCGACCACTCAATGCCTTTGACCACTCAACGCTTCGACCACTCAATGTCTTTGACCACTAAACGCTTTCGAGCTCTCAACGTTGTCGAACAATCATCGAGTGCGCTAACACTAGGAGGTAAAATTTATCGAGCCACACTACTCGCTTGACGAACGTCAAACGGTTTACCGCCAAGCGCTAAAGTGTTATTGCGGGGTGCTAGCTCTGATTTCGGCGCCGACTGGTCAAAGCAGTTACCGCCTATGTTACCGCACGGTGGTAGCTTTTGTATAAGGATGAACTTGAGATTTTGTTCTCATCTTCTCTTATCCTTTCTCTGATGTACTTCTAGAGAGTGAAGAGGAGGCATCCATGAGCTTGTGTGAAGGTTGCTCTAAGGTTTGCTTGTGATTGACATCGCGAGTCAACGCTAGCTCCGCGGAGATGAAGTTGTGGCAATCAATCCCATCTGGATCATAGATCACGGTCATGGATCTGAAGAGATCTTCAAGGGTAATGATCTTCTTCCTTGGACATGTGAAGTCCTTATTTGGAATATGCATGAATTTCCCCCCACCAAAAGGTGGAATATTGAGGGATTTCCATTGGGTTGATTCTTGATATCCCCAATTGGTCTTGCATATAGATGCGGAAATGTGTAGTACGGAATAGGCATACTGCGTGAAGCACATCTGGACAGGTTGGTCTGGATTGGTGATGTTTTATTTTGCGCACCGGAGAAGACTCTGCGTATAAACGAGTATTTTGTGGAGTCGGTGGATTGTGCCTGTGAAATGGAGTAGCATAAAGTACTGGAGTGGAATTCAAGGAAAATGCCCTCAAAGTGCATATGATGTATGCTATGAAAGTCCATTGTTGTTGGCACTGCAGGTGACTGCGAGGATTTCTGGATGGTTGGTCCAGTTATGGTTATGGCTGTGGATGGAAAGAGAGTTTTGTCGCTAAACGTCAGGCAATAGTAATTGTCACTGGCGATAGCTCCTAGCTAACCTGTGATTATGAAGACATTCCTTGGTACACATTATGGCTATTGTGAGCTATGAGCTCTTAAAAAGGCTTTGTGCCGACTGGATAAGGGAGAAGCCAACTGATGTGATTTAAAGTGGGAGTGTAGTTTTAAAAATATAAAAGATATCTTTTATAAAATAATTATGGCGCGAGAGTGCTTCGCGGGCTAATTTTAACGAACTAAACGGTCAAGGCGTCGCTCGCGAACGTAGGACTACCGCACGTGCGTAGAAACGCTACGAGTCACAATTCCACAAGCACGACATAGTATGATGGCATTCACGTGTTGGAGAATAACGATAATTAGGAAATGTGATTAATCAGGCAAGCTCTAATTAATTAACTTTCCATTTAAATATTAAAACACAAAATAAAGACTGTGGAGGAGCAATGAGGTAGGGAGGTATACCAAGAGTAGGGTGTAGTAGTGGCTGTGCATCCAGTTTCCAAGAAGGAATGGTTGTGGAGCAAAGGGGAGATGCTGAAGGGCTGGCCCGGTGCTGTAGTTCTTCTAGGAGCTCGGGAATGGAGGAATACGGTGTTGGAAGGAAGTAGGAGGCCGACTGGAATGCACTGTCAGGTACGAAGGAGGAAGAGGCTTGCTGGCACAGCCGGAACAGGCTGCCGGCTGGATGCTGGAGCAAAGAGAGAGGCCGGCGGCAAGGGGAAAAACAATGAAGGCTGGCTGGACGACTGGCGGTCGGTGCATAAGGGGTCGTCGGAGCCCAGGAGAGGCTCAGGCACGCTCGACGATGGCTAGAGAGGCTTCTGGAAGGGTCGTCGGTGACCTAAGAAGCACTTGGTGAGGTCGACAATGGAGGAACTGGAGGTATCGGGCTTCCGTCAGGTAGGAACAGGCATGGAATTAGGGCTGGCACTGGATGGAGGACCGATAGAAACCAAAATGGTTCAATCAGTTCAATTTCGAGCCCCCCATGAACAGTGGCAAGAGTAGGTTTTATAAGGGGAAGATTATGGTTAGATGAGTTTGGATATTGGCAGATTTTAAGACAATATAGAGATATCATTTAATAAGGGCCATGGAAGAAGATGTGGAGATGAAATTCGAAAGTGGAGGCGGCTACAGCGTACGAAAATTATAATAAAATAGTTAATTAAATTTAGCTTGCCCTAAATTAATCTACTTCCTAAAATACCAGACCTATGCATTTAGGGTCGCGTTGGCCGGTCACACCAACGCGCCAAACCAACATTGCACAAACAATATGCGCGATACAAAATTACACAAAAGCGCTTATAATACGGACAATACAACTCGACGCTACATTATAATCCAAAAAATGTGCAAAAACATGTGCTGCAATAATAAAAGTTACATGCAATAAAAATTAATTAAAACGAAGCGATGCGGGTTGCAAAACCGACCCGCGTCACTTGTGGCGATTTGAGCAACGGCTAGGGCTGACTTGTCTCTACGTTATGGTTATCAACTTGAGTTGCCCGGGTTATTGGGCATTTGTTGTAGCACAGAATGAGAGTCTTAGGCATGTGCGCCATTAAGACTAAAGTCTCCGACTGTAGGTCGTGGATAGCAATGCTCAAAGTTGCTGTTAGGAACGGTGGTGGGGCCTGATACTTCGACACACCGAATATGTGCCCTGAGTGCACGGAGCGTCGGGTCGTGTGGTCGACATTTGTGATATATTGATGGTGTGTAAGTGCACATCTTGTGATATATCTGCTTGTGAAATGCTATGCCTGCATGGAAGAAATATCGTTGCCCAGGGTAAGGGGTGGGGTCATAATAAATTGGTCAGTCGAATATTGATCGTTGCTTTGTTTGTCACAGTTGCAGTGGATTGTTCCCGTGCAGGTGCAGGAGAGCCGAGCGGAAAATAGTGGGCTAAAGCCCTTATTGTTGCTACTACTACAGCTGTGCTGGCCCTTGAAGTCCAAAGAATGAAATATTTTGTGATTTTCATGTGTGACCGGCCTGCGTGCCGATGTATGTAATCCACACGTATGAAGAAAACTTGTAAGGCCTTAAGGCCAAACATTTTGTGTATTTTGTAAACATTCCTTGTAGATATATAAATGTGGTTATTTATATACAGTGGACATTCATGATGGCTAATGAGTTCAAACTTATCCCTTAATGCTTCCGCTAGAATGTTCTGAGTTAGGATGCGTATACTGGTTTTGATATTCATAAGTAATGTCCCCGATTGTCTGTGGAATATGTTGTGGGGCCCCGAATGATCCTTCTGTTATATTTCATGTGACGGACGGAGGTATTACAGCACACGCATGTGCGTCATCTTTATAACATGAAAAGAACCCATGAATTTACACTTAGGAGTGAAAATACATATGTTTGAAGAACCCGGGTGTTTGCTTTTTGGCAATTGTTTGTCACCTAATTGAGTGTTTCCCGATTATAGGTGATTAGGAGTGGTGCAGTGCAATCACAAGGTCAGCACTCTGTGGAGAGAAGTGCGCTTAACGACGTGTGTATGACCCCTCCTTCTGCAGAAACCATCTGAATGGTAGCGAAAGTAGTGTTCGCTATGATCAATGCCCAACATGGAAGGTATGTGCAACCCCCTATCCCTGGGGTGGCTTCAATGTCGGTTGGTGCTCTGTAGCAAGTGGAAATTAGAAGATCATCGGATCAGTAGTTATACATGCTTTTGGCGCAAGGTACGCACTCTATTGATGATTATTTGCATGCATTTGTCACGATAAGGTGCTACTCAGGGTTTGAGTTGGAGGACGGGCGTCTTATGGTAAACAGGCTCTATAATGGTCTGCATGATGATTTATGACTTCTATTGGTAGGACCAAAATTATTGGGATTCCGAGCATTGGTGGAGACGGCTAGATCTTTGAAAGTAGATTTGGGAAAAGTCCACCAGACGCCAGTGTGCAGGGTACCGAACTCTGCAGAATCTACAAAGTCTGAATACTACGGGAGGTGGCATAAGAGGTCTGAACCTCTACCGGTACATCCCCTTATGCTTGCCATACTTATGACAAGTTAGGACACCTTACCCGCGATTATCATATTGATGCCCCAAAGTCAAAGAAAGCTAAGTCAGGAGAAGCTGCAGGGCGAGACCTACTTACTTGTTATACATATGGCAAGACAGGACATATTGCCATAAAATGTCAGAGTGAGACTCCAGTGGCAAAGAAGGCTGGGTCTGGAGCAACCTTTGGGCGAGGAGGCCCAATCTACTATTATAATTATGGCAAGTCGGGGCATATAGCCCGTGACTGTTGGGGTTGGTTTCCGAAGACAAAGGAAAAGACAGAATACCATAAGTAAAGGGATAAGATTACAGGTACGGTTTAGCTTATAGCTTTTATACTTATGACATGATTAGTTACTGGCTTATGATTTATGTAAGTGGACTTTGTCCCACTCTTGGTGGTGGAGAGTACTGTTCCTTACAGGACATCTCGCTCCTTAGAACCCGAGGTTTTCATGTGGTTCGTCCTAGTACTTCCCGATTGTAGGTATTCAAACCAAACGGAAACATTGTCACTAACGATCATAGGTGGTTTGATCTTAGGCATGGACTGACTCTCGAAGCAGCATGCATAGGTTGGCTACAACCCTAAGTGGGGTCACACTAGGGAAAACCCATAGGTTGCGAGACTAAGTTAGCAGTTCTTGAGGGGGAGGAGTTATTATTAACTCTACTAGTGACTAAGAACCCCAAGCATGGGTTGGTCGTATTTCGGTGGTGTCGAAATTTGCTGACGTGTTCCTTAAGATATCCCTAGAGCTCCACCTGAGTGAGAGAGAGAGAGATCGAGTTCACCATTGAGTTAGTTCCTGGTGCCAAGCCCGTGTCGCGGTCTCCTTACCGCTTAGCACTGAGAGAAGTGGTTGAGTTGAAAGCGCAGCTTCAAGTATTGAAAAATCAGGGGTATGCACATCCAAGTTCGTCATCTTGGAGTGCCCCGGTCCTCTTCTTTAAGATGGATGGTAGTCTGCGACTGTGTATCGATTATCGGGAACCCAATAAGCTAATAGAGAAGAATAAGTACCCAATTCCGAGGATCGATGATTTGTTCGATCAGCTAGTTTGGATTGACTATGTATTCGATGCTGGATTTGAAGTCTGGTTACTTTCAACCAAGAATCAGTGAGAGTGATGTTCCCAATACAGCGTTTAGTACACGTTATGGGCATAATGAGTTCACTGTCATGCCTTTCGGGCTGACGAATGCGCCATCGGTGGTCATGGATCTAATGAACATGATGTTTAAGGAGTATTTGGATCGGTTCGTGACTGTGTTCATTGATGATATCCTAATGTACTCCCAATCCAAGGATGATCATGTAGAACACTTGCATATTATTCTAGAGACCTTGAGAAGTAATCAGAGTATGCCAAATTCTTTGAGTGTGAGTTTTGGCTATCTTCTATAGCATTCCATGGTCATATGGTCGTGGTTAGGGTATCGCGGTGGTTCCAACAAAGGTTACTGCAACACATGAGTGCCCTGTGTTGTCTTCTATAGTGGAAGTTTGGGGTTTTTTGGGGCTTGCCGGCAACTACAAACACTTCATAGAGAACTTCTCATTGATAACATTGCCTCTCACGACCCTAGCGATGAAGGATCAGAAATTTATTTGGTCGCCAGCATGTGCTCAAGCTTTCAAAGAATTGAAAAGTCGTCTAACCACGACACCTGTCATGTGTTCGTCATGTGGTACAGAAGGCTTTAAGCTTATACAATGACGTTTCAGACAGTGGCTTAGGTTGTGTTTTGTTACAATATAGGAGAGTAATATAACTTATGGTTCGCGTCAGCTTGGTGCATGAGAGGAATTATCTGGTCTGTAAATTGGTGTTGGCGGCTGTGATATTCGCACTAAGCTTTGGGGGCACTACCTATATGGTGTGAAGGTCGACATTTACACAGACCATAAGAGCTTGAAGTACTTATCAAATCAAGAGGATTTGAATATATGCCAGCAAAGGTGGGCAGAGTTCCTTGGGGACTACACCTTCAAGATGCACTATGTACCCGAGAAAGGTAATATGGTTGCAGATGTGTTAATTCGCAGAGCTCCCGCGCAGGTCAATTGGTTAACGATGCATGTTGAGCATCTCGTTCGAAATTTAAAGGCCTTAGGGATCTTTTGTGTTGATAAGATGTCTGGTGTTGAAGCACGGTTGAGTTGGGCAGAAGTACTGTATGCCCTGGCTGATCGAATTCGGCAGGATTTGGAGTTGGATGACAGCATGAAGTGGTTAATGGATGAGACTTTGGATGAGTCAAATGCCCAATTTACCATCGATGATGGGTTATTATGGAAGGACGGTCATTTGTGAGTCACAAGTATGGGCAAACTACGGAAGGAATTGATGTACGAGGCTTCTCATACTAAGCATTTATCAGGGGAGCTCAAGGTTGTACAGAGTTATGAAAAAGTCATTCTAGTGGTCGGGACTGAAGAAAGACACAGCACTTTATGTGGAGAAATGTCAAACGTCCTTCCTATTTTGGATGAAATGTGAGACTTTTGTTCGGCGATCTACAACCACCCAGATGGTGTCGTCTCCCTTTTTGCGATCTCGGCAAATCATGCACGAAATCCATGGATATATCATCGAACTTTCACTCTGTTATAGGCAAAGACTCCAAGAATCCTCTGGGGTTGGAAGATATGATTTGTATGTGTGTTTTGTGTTTTGGGAAAAGGTGGGAGGACCATCTTTTTATGATTTAGTTCGCGTATAATAACAGCTCCCAAGCTAGTATTCAGATGGCTCCTTTTGAGGCCCTATATGGAAGAAGGTGTCGTACTCTGTTGGCTTGGGTAGAAATGGGAGAAACAAAGTTGTACAAGCGAAGGGATGTTGAAGACGCTACTTCAACGATACGGTTGATTTGAGAATGGCTAATGATTGCTCAAGATAGGCAGGACAAGTATTACAATGTCAAGCATCAGAAAGTGGAGTTTGCAGTGGGTGATTGGGTATACCTCAAGATAAAATCATTTAAGGGTATATCAAGGATTCGACACTTAAAGAAGCTTAGTTTGAGGTATGTTGGGCCCTTTTGAGATCTTGGAGCGAGTTTGGTGAAGCCCCCTATCGTTTGGCTCTTTCGAGGGAGTTGAGCGGTTTGCATGATATTTTTCACATCTCAGTGCTGCGAAAGGCTATTCAAGAGCCTACTCAAGTGATTGTTGTGAATCAAGTGCTGGTCGACAGTGGGTTGATAACGAAGGTCGGGCCCATTCAGATCGAGGAAGTAGAGGTCTAGCAGCTGCGGAACAAGTCTATTAGAATGATCAAGGTCCTTTAGGACAACTATAGCCGAGAGGAGCTGTCTTGAGAGCGCGAGCAAACTATGAGGGAGGAGTTCCCTGAGCTATTTCTCTAAGGTAATCAGATGCACTATTTACTTTTTATAATTTTCCCATAACTTCAAATTTGGGGATGAAATTTCTTTAAGTGGGGGAGATTTGTAACGCCCCAAATTTCATAAGGTGGTAGATGCTTCTTTAGGGGTTATCGCTCAGTGATAGCTAGTTACCGCGCAGCGGTAGCTCCAAGGTTTGTGTCGAGAGTGATGAGTTCTCGAGAAAGTTCTGAGCTCTTGAGAAATATGTTACCGCACGGCAGAAAGTTGTTACCGTGTGGCGGTAGCAGGGGAATTTATCTGGTAGACCTCTCGGGAAGCTATCGTCTGGCGATAGTGTTACCGTTGGCGATAGCTGGGTCAATTTAATTGATATAGTTCTCGGGATCCTACCGCGCGGCAGTAGAAGTTAGCGCACGGAGATAGCGGCTGGTGTTGTGTCGTAACCATCATCCTCTATCACGCAGCATTAGCATCCTATCGTGTGGTAGTACTGAAACCGTAACGGCGTTGGCCATGTGTCGGCCTGTGATTGGAGGGTTTGGGCGGTTGCACTCGAAACGAGGCGTTGAATTAAGGTACCGCACGGAGGTAGCTAGTTACTGCATGACGGTAGCTTTATTTATTTGTCTGGTTTGGCCGTTTTCACTTCATTTTCTTCTGGATTTGGAGTTGGACTGATTTTCCTAGAGGAGGAGCAGCAGCACCGGAGGGTAAATCTCATCGTCGTTGAAGTTTTGAAGCCTTGATTCGCAAGCTCAGTCCGGATCTGTGGAAGCAAGATCGTTGTGGTCGCTTTAATCCGTCTAGATCTTTGGCATGGCACCAAAGAGAGCGCAAAGGATAATGATTATCAACTTGGACATGTGAAGTCCTCCTCCTTTTGCATAGAAAACCCTCTTCCGCGAGTGTGCGGTGAGCGTGAGGTTTTCTTTCAGATAGATACGATATATCCTCGTAGTTTTTGCATGTAGAGTTCGGAATCGAAGTACAAACATAGACATGGTGTGTGAAGCCCATCCGGACAGATTGGTCTGGATTGGTGATATTTTCATTATGCTTTTATTGGCCGGATAAGACTCAGTGATGTTTGTTTTTCGGGTTGCTACACTGTTGGAACCCCCGTTTTGATTTGGGCTAGGATTACTATTAGGATGTTTAAATTAACCCAACATGTATAGTCTAGGTTCATAGGTTTTTCCAAGGTTATTGCCTTTGAAGAATTCCATAGTTCAGAAATTCAATTCGACGAAAGTTGAGCACAGTTAGACGAATGTTGAGCTCAGCTCAATGTACTCAGAGTTCTAACTCTAAGTTGAGCTTGACGAAAGCTGAGCTCCGTTCGACGAACTCTCTTCTCTACTCAGAAACTCAGCTCGACGAACTCTGATCTCCAGTCGATGAATATGAAGAATCAGTTCAACGAACTCTGATCTCTGGTCGACGAATATGAAGAATTAGTTCGACGAACTCCAGGCTCAGGTCAATGAAATGTATGCTGAGTTCGACGATTTCTAAGCAGTGTTTTAGGCAGTTTTCTTTGCAGATGGCAGAATAGTTTTAGGCTTAATTTCAGGCTATTATATATTCTGAAGGCAGAATAAATTCAAAGGCTTAATTACAGACATCCTTGACTCTGATATTTAATGCTAAATATTTTATCAAATATAGCCGTTTAGAGGCAGCATTAAATATAGATTTAATCACAGAGTTCTTATTTCCATTCTAACCAATTTCCAAGGCAGTTACCTTCTTGGGAATTCTCCTGACATTTTAGGGTTAATGAATTCAAATATTTGAATTCTTCTCATGATTAATAAGAGATGCTCAGAAGTTTTCTGCTTTAGATAGAGACAGCTACAATTTTGAGATACATCTTGTTTTACAGATTTTACACTCTATTAGGGTTATAGAGAATAAGCTTTCTACTTCAAGCTTTTCTTCCAGCAACAGATCTTTAATATGAGACAAAAGTTCACATCTCTCAGAAATATGTACTGGAAGAAGAAGTTTTCAAAGGAGGCCTACACCCTGAAGAAAGGACTCCCTCACCTGATCATGAACTCTATTCAAATTAGGGGAGCCTTCTACTTCAACAATCCACTAGTCTTCTCAAAGATTATTGACAGATAAGAACATCATCACCTTTTTATTTATTCCATAAACTGCGTACAGGGTTTTAACTCCCTTCAAAAGTTAGATCTTTGGTTTATAAGTCACCTGATCAAAAGCTCAAAGGGTTGTTAGATCTCCCTTAGAAAAATTGATCTTGTGGTGACAGGGCACCTGAGCAAAAACCTGTGTTGGCAGGGCACCTCATCAAAAACCTGTAGTGGATTCCTATCAGAGTGGTAGAAGAGCGGATGTACCCAAATTTATTGGAGAACCACTATAATCCTTGTATCGTCTGTGTTGATTGCTTTCTTTGTTTGTGTGTTATGATCTTCTTTATATATATATATATATATATATATATATATATATATATATATATATATATATATATATATATATATATATCACTATCTTTTAATCCACTATAAAAACAAGTTAATAATTTTTAATACTCTATTCACCCCCTCTAGAGTAAAGATAAAATCTATCCCTCACTTTTAATTGGTATCAGAGGACAGGTTCTTTGGTTTTACAGGATAACACCTGAACTAAATGATCTGATAGATTTTAGTTTACTAGAAATTTATAATGGCACGAAACAAAGAATATTCAAGCACTAGACCTCTAGTGTGAAATCTAAATAATTTTGCAATATGAAATACAAGAATTAGGCTTTACATGAATTCTATTGATGAAGACATTTATAACTCTATTTTGACAGGTCCCCCTACACCACCTGTAACAACAAGTACAAATATTGTACCACCTCCAAAATGGACAAAGCACAGAAGAAAGCAAAGATTGATGATGCCAAAGCTATGAATATTTTATCTCAAACAATGTTAGATTATATTTTTCAAAAAGTTGTTGAATACAGTTCAACCAAGGACATCTGGGATTCCCTAAATGGAATTGTTGCTGGTTTTATAGATGAAAGAAAGGACAAAAGATCTAACTTGATTTCTCAATATGAGAACTTCAAGAAGGCTGAAACTGAATCAGTGGAAGACATCTACACTAGACCCAGTCTCATCATTAATGAGCTAAAAACCATTAAGAAGGATATCACATTGACAGAAGTCAATGATAAGATCCTCATGTGTTTCCCTAGCATATGAGATTCCAGAATCTGGCCAATTAAAGAAGCTAGAAGTGTTAATAAGATATCTACTGAGATCCTGTTGGGAAAGCTCAAATCTTATGAGCAGTTCATCAAAACCAGGGAAGCTGAGCAAAAGGCTTCACCTTCAGCAAGGAAATAAAAGAGCATTGCTTTCCAATAAATAGATGAAGCAGAAGCTCTTCCAGAGAATGAAGACCTTCTGAGTCTACTTGCAAAGAAATTCTACAAAATGGCCAGAAAAGACTTCAAGAGAAGACCTTCCAGAGACCAGAACAAACCAAGGTATGACAGAACTCCTACAAAAGAAATAGTTTGTTATCGATGCAGGAAACCAGGACATATCCTTCCAGAATGTCCTGAGAACAAGAAGAAAGATAAGATGAAGGAGAAAGATCACAAGAAGCACCCATACAAATCTTCTTCCAGTAAATACAAAAAGAAGGAAAGAGGATTTGTTGCTGAGACTTGGAGTGAATCAAACTCTGAGACTTCATTCAGTTCCAGTGAAGATGAAGAAGAAGAAGCAAGAGTAAAAGAAATCTGTCTGATGGCAATCAATGACTCTTGCAGTAATTCTGAGGAAGGGTCTGAATTAGAATCAGAATAAGATCGGGTAATCTCTACCTTTTATTTTAATGCAGAACAATTTAAAATTGACTTTAAGTTATTATGTAAAGACCTGATTCAGTCTGAGAAGGAAATAAAACTTCTCAGAGAGAAATTAGTTGAAGTAGACAATTTTTCTTCTGAAAATATAAAACTTAAAGAAGATTTAAAAACTTCTAATGATCAAATACTTTGTTTAAAAAATAAATTAAAAGAGGCTAAGTTGTTTGAAGAATCCCATAATGGGAGAAATATCAAATTGATGGATATCACAAGCACAGTGAATGCCAGATTAAATGACAAACTGGGCTTGGGAGCTTCATCTGGTCAGCCTCATATTTTGCAGAAAAAATATTCTATCAACTCTTATAAATTTCATATCTGCTAAAGGAAAAGTTGTATTACAAGTTACAAATAAAGATACTAAAGTTTTATAAAAGAACAAGCCTAAACAAACTAAAAATTTTAATACAAATTATGTTCCACAAATTTCATCGAACCAAGATCGATGAAACCAGTATCATTCGTCGAACGGTGATCGATGAACTTTGAACCCAGAGTTTGGGTACAACTACTCAACTGTGGGTGCTCGACGAAATCAATGTGATTCGTCAACTAAAGATTGACAAACATGGAAAACAGATAATAAATTCTATCATTCTGTGAACTGAGTTCGACGAAATCGATACTTTTCGTCGAACGAAGCTCGACAAAATCAACTTAATTCGTCGAATCCAGTATTTCAAAACAGAAAGTCTAATTATTTTAAAAACAATAATCAATCACAAAAAATTGTTAATCCTTTTACTCAGTGGATTATTCCTCCTAGGACATTTCATCAACTAGGTTATAAGGATCAACCAGATTATTCCTACATTTTTATTTATCATTATGTGAGTAAAGAATGACCCAAGGTAACCTGGGTCAAGAACAACTAATCTATTTTTATACAGGTAAAAAATTATCATACCACAGAGGAACAGTGGTAGTTGGATAGTGGGTGTTCAAAACACATGATATGATCAAAAGCAAACCTGAGTGATTTCAAAGAAAATCTTGGACCTAAAGTGATCTTTGGAGACTCGAACTATGGACAAACAGAAGGCTATGACAATGTCAAAGTTGGAGCAGTTACCTTCAAGAAGGTAGCTTATGTGAATGGTCTCAAGCATAACCTCATCTCCATCATCCAATTATGTGATGAAGGTTATCAAGTAACATTTAATAAGTCTTTATGTTCAATTACTTCTGATAGAAACAAAATTATTTTAACTGGAATTAGACAAGTAAACATTTACTTAGTAAATTTTAACTCTGCTAATTCTGAAATCTGTTTATTTAATCAGATTAGTAAAACTAGTGAACTGTGACATAAGAGATTAGGACATGTAAATCTTAGGACTATAGCCAAATTATCTAAGTACAACCTTTTCAGAGGACTACCTTCTGGTTCCTACAAAAAGGAAGGACTTTGCAGGGCTTGTCAATTAAGCAAGCAAACTAAAAATAGTTTTAAATCCATAACCAAAAGTAATTCACCCAAGATTTTGTACTTGTTACATTTGGACCTTTTTGGACCTATTGCAGTACAAAGTCTAGGAGGGAAATATTATACTTTAGTTATTGTAGATGATTTCTCTAGATTCACTTGGGTGTTCTTTCTGAGAAACAAGTCAGATAACTTTAAAGTTCTTACATATTTTCTTAAGAGCATCAAGATTGAGTACTCAACTCATATTGCATTGATCAGAAATGATCATGACACTGGGTTTGAATCTCTTTTGAAGCAAGAATTCTGTGAGAAGCAAGGTATCAGATATTATTTTTCAGCTCCTAGAACTCCTCAATAAAATGGGGTAGCTGAAAGGAAAAATAGAACCCTAATTGAATCTGTAGGACCATTGTTTACAGATGCTCACTTGCCCCTATCCTTTTAGGCAGAGGCAATAAGCACTGCAAATTATGTTCTTAACAGAAGTCTAATATATAAACTCAAGGGTAATACTCCCTATGAATTACTTAAGTATAAGAAACCTAAAGTTAATTATTTTAAAGTTTTTGGTTGCAAATGTTACATACATAATAACGATAAGAAACATCATAGAAAATTTGAAGCCAAGGTTGCAGGGGGAATTTTCTTTGGATATTCCCAAGTCATCAAGTCTTATAAATTTTTTAATAAATCAACTCTTAAAATGGAAGAATCTGTGCATATTTCTTTTGATGAGACTAACATGTTTTTCATGGAGAGAAATATCTCTACCATAGATTCTTTTCAGGTACCAAATCTGTGTGAGAAATTGGATGATTTAATCCTAACACAAGAGGATATATCACATTCTTCTCAACAGATTGCTGATGATGACAGTGATGAAGAAATTCAAAAAATTTATGCTGAAAATATTATGCCAAATGAAATTCCAACAGAGGAATTAGAACCATAAGTAGTTGAAGAACCAACTCTACCCACTGACTTTGTCACAATTAGGGACCACCTTAGATCTCAAGTGATTGGAGACATGTTAGTTGGTGTCCACACAAGGTAACAATTAAATCAAGATCAGATGCATGCTTGTTCCATTTCTCAGATTGAACCTCAATCCATCATAGATGCAGAACAAGATCCCCACTGGATCATTGTTATGCAAGAGGAACTCAATCAGTTTGAGAGATGTAGAGTTTGGGATATAGTTCCAAGAGCCAAAGACCATCCAGTCATTGGAACCAAATGGTTCTTTAGGATCAAGTTGGATGCTCAAGGAGTAATTCTAAGGAATAAAGCAATATTGGTAGCTCAAGGATACTCACGGGAGGAAGGCATAGATTATGACTAGACATTTGCCCCTGCTATAAGGTTAGAGGCTATCAGAATATTTCTTGCATATGAAACATTCAAGAAATTCACAGTATATCAGATTGATGTCAAGAGTGCTTTTCTATATGGAGAACTCAAAGAGGAAGTTTATGTTGAACAACCTTCAGGTTTTATCTCTCCAACTCACTCTACTTATGTTTTTAGACTTAACAAAGCTCTTTATGGTCCTAAACAGGATTCAAGAGCTTGCTATGAGACTCTTGCTAGTTTTTTTTAGAGAATAAGTTTAGTAGAGGCATTGTAGATAGATCTTTATTTGTTAGACATTATAAAAATAAAATCTTGCTAGTTCAAATATATGTAGATGATATAATATTTGGTTCTACTGATTCCAAACTTTGCAAAAGGTTTTTTGACCTGATGCATTCAAATATATGGAAACTTAACAAAGCTCTTTATGGTCCTAAACCAAGGTATGATAGAACTCCTACAAAAGAAATAGTTTGTTATCGATGCAGGAAACCAGGACATATCCTTCCAGAATGTCCTGAGAACAAGAAGAGAGACAAGATGAAGGAGAAAGATCACAAGAAGCACCCACACAAATCTTCTTCCAGTAAATACAAAAAGAAGGAAAGAGGATTTGTTGCTGAGACTTGGAGTGAATCAAACTATGAGACTTCATTCAGTTCCAGTGAAGATGAAGAAGAAGAAGCAAGAGCAAAAGAAATCTGTCTGATGGCAATCAATGGCTCTTGTAGTAATTCTGAGGAAGGGTCTGAATTAGAATCAGAATAAGATCGGGTAATCTCTACCTTTTATTTTAATGCAGAACAATTTAAAATTGATTTAAAGTTGCTATGTAAAGACCTGATTCAGTCTGAGAATGAAATAAAACTTCTCAGAGAGAAATTAGTTGAAGTAGACAATTTTTATTCTGAAAATATAAAACTTAAAGAAGATTTAAAAACTTCTAATGATCAAATACTTTCTTTAGAAAATAAATTAAAAGAGGCTAAGTTGTTTGAAGAATCCCATAATGGGAGAAATATCAAATTGATGGATATCACAAGTACAGTGAATGCCAGATTAAATGACAAACTGGGCTTGGGAGCTTCATCTGGTCAGCCTCATATTTTGCAGAAAAAATATTCTATCAACTCTTATAAATTTCATATCTGCTAAAGGAAAAGTTGTATTACAAGTTACAAATAAAGATACTAAAGTTTTACAAAAGAACAAGCCTAAACAAACTAAAACTTTTCATAAAAATTATGTTCCACAAATTTCATTGAACCAAGATCGATGAAACCAGTATCATTCGTCGAACGGTGATCGATGAACTTTGAACCCAGAATTTGGGTACAGCTACTCAACTGTGGGTGTTCAACGAAATCAATATGATTCGTCAACTAGAGATTGACAAACATGGAACACAGATAATAAATTCTATCATTCTGTGAACTGAGTTCGACGAAATCGATACTTTTCATCGAACGAAGCTCGACGAAATCAACTTAATTCGTCGAATCCAGTATTTCAAAATAGAAAGTCTAATTATTTTAAAAATAATAATCAATCACAAAAAATTGTTAATCCTTTTACTCAGTGGATTATTCCTCCTAGGACATTTCATCAACTAGGTTATAAGGATCAACCAGATTATTCCTACATTTTTATTTATCATTATGTGAGTAAAGAAGGACCCAAGGTAACCTGGGTCAAGAACAACTAATCTGTTTTTAAACAGGTAAAAACTTATCCTACCACAGAGGAACAGTGGTACTTGGATAGTGGGTGTTCAAAACACATGACATGATCAAAAGCAAACCTGAGTGATTTCAAAGAAAAGCTTGGACCTAAAGTGATCTTTGGAGACTCGAACTATGGACAGACAGAAGGCTATGATAATGTCAAAGTTGGAGCAGTTACCTTCAAGAAGGTAGCTTATGTGAATGGTCTCAAGCATAACCTCATCTCCATCATCCAATTATGTGATGAAGGTTATCAAGTAACATTTAATAAGTCTTTATGTTCAATTACTTCTGATAGAAACAAAATTATTTTAACTGGAATTAGACAAGTAAACATTTACTTAGTAAATTTTACCTCTGCTAATTCTGAAATCTGTTTATTTAATCAGATTAGTAAAACTAGTGAACTGTGACATAAGAGATTAGGACATGTAAATCTTAGGACTATAGCCAAATTATCTAAGTACAACCTTTTCAAAGGACTACCTTCTGGTTCCTACAAAAAGGAAGGACTTTGCAGGGCTTGTCAATTAAGCAAGCAAACTAAAAATAGTTTTAAATCCATAACCAAAAGTAATTCACCCAGGATTTTGTACTTGTTACATTTGGACCTTTTTGGACCTATTGCAGTACAAAGTCTAGGAGGGAAATATTATACTTTAGTTATTGTAGATGATTTCTCTAGATTCACTTGGGTGTTCTTTCTGAGAAACAAGTCAGATAACTTTAAAGTTCTTACATATTTTCTTAAGAGCATCAAGATTGAGTACTCAACTCATATTGCATTGATCAGAAATGATCATGACACTGGGTTTGAATCTCTTTTGAAGCAAGAATTCTGTGAGAAGCAAGGTATCAGATATTATTTTTCAGCTCCTAGAACTCCTCACCAAAATGGGGTAGCTGAAAGGAAAAATAGAACCCTAATTGAATCTGTAGGACCATTGTTTGCAGATGCTCACTTGCCCCTATCCTTTTAGGCAGAGGCAGTAAGCACTGCAAATTATGCTCTTAACAGAAGTCTAATATATAAACTCAAGGGTAATACTCCCTATGAATTACTTAAGTATAAGAAACCTAAAGTTAATTATTTTAAAGTTTTTGGTTGCAAATGTTACATACATAATAACGATAAGAAACATCATAGAAAATTTGAAGCCAAGGTTGCAGGGGGAATTTTCTTTGGATATTCCCAAGTCATCAAGTCTTATAAGTTTTTTAATAAATCAACTCTTAAAATGGAAGAATCTATGCATATTTCTTTTGATGAGACTAACATGTTTTTCAAGGAGAGAAGTATCTCTACCATAGATTCTTTTCAGGTACCAAATCTGTGTGAGAAATTGGATGATTTAATCCTAACACAAGAGGATATATCACATTCTTCTCAACAGATTGCTGATGATCACAGTGATGAAGAAATTCAAAAAATTTATGCTGAAAATATTATGCCAAATGAAATTCCAACAGAGGAATTAGAACCACAAGTAGTTGAAGAACCAACTCTACCCACTAACTTTGTCACACATAGGGACCACCTTAGATCTCAAGTGATTGGAGACATGTCATTTGGTGTCCACACAAGATAACAATTAAATCAAGATCAGATGCATGCTTGTTCCATTTCTCAGATTGAACCTCAATCCATCATAGATGCAGAACAAGATCCCCACTGGATCATTGTTATGCAAGAGAAACTCAATCAGTTTGAGAGATGTAGAGTTTGGGATATAGTTCCAAGACCCAAAGACCATCCAGTCATTGGAACCAAATGGTTCTTTAGGATCAAGTTGGATGCTCAAGGAGTAATTTTAAGGAATAAAGCAAGATTGGTAGCTCAAGGATACTCACGGGAGGAAGGCATAGATTATGACTAGATATTTACCCCTGCTATAAGGTTAGAGGCTATCAGAATATTTCCTGCATATGCAACATTCAAGAAATTCACAGTATATCAGATTGATGTCAAGAGTGCTTTTCTAAATGGAGAACTCAAAAAGAAAGTTTATGTCGAACAACCTTCAGGTTTTATCTCTCCAACTCACTCTACTTATGTTTTTAGACTTAACAAAGCTCTTTATGGTCCTAAACAAGATTCAAGAGCTTGCTATGAGACTCTTACTAGTTTTCTTTTAGAGAATAAGTTTAGTAGAGGCATTGTAGATAGGACTTTATTTGTTAGACATTATAAAAATAAAATCTTGCTAGTTCAAATATATGCAGATGATATAATATTTGGTTCTACTGATTCCAAACTTTGCAAAAGGTTTTTTGACCTGATGCATTCAAATATATGTAGACTTAACAAAGCTCTTTATGGTCCTAAACCAAGGTATGATAGAACTCTTACAAAAGAAATAGTTTGTTATCGATGCAGGAAACCAGGACATATCCTTCCAGAATGTCCTGAGAACAAGAAGAAAGACAAGATGAAGGAGAAAGATCACAAGAAGCACCCACACAAATCTTCTTCCAGTAAATACAAAAAGAAGGAAAGAGGATTTGTTGCTGAGACTTGGAGTGAATCAAACTCTGAGACTTCATTCAGTTCTAGTGAAGATGAAGAAGAAGAAGCAAGAGCAAAAGAAATCTGTTTGATGGCAATCAATGGCTCTTGTAGTAATTCTGAGGAAGGGTCTGAATTAGAATCAGAATAAGATCGGGTAATCTCTACCTTTTATTTTAATGCATAACAATTTAAAATTGATTTAAAGTTGCTATGTAAAGACCTGATTTAGTCTGAGATGGAAATAAAACTTCTCAGAGAGAAATTAGTTGAAGTAAACAATTTTCCTTCTGAAAATATAAAACTTAAAGAAGATTTAAAAACTTCTAATGATCAAATACTTTCTTTAGAAAATAAATTAAAAGAGGCTAAGTTGTTTGAAGAATCCCATAATGGGAGAAATATCAAATTGATGGATATCACAAGCACAGTGAATGCCAGATTAAATGACAAACTGGGCTTGGGAGCTTCATCTGGTCAGCCTCATATTTTGCAGAAAAAATATTCTATCAACTCTTATAAATTTCATATCTGCTAAAGGAAAAGTTGTATTACAAGTTACAAATAAAGATACTAAAGTTTTACAAAAGAACAAGCCTAAACAAACTAAAAATTTTCATAAAAATTATGTTCCACAAATTTCATTGAACCAAGATCGATGAAACCAGTATCATTCGTCGAACGGTGATCGATGAACTTTGAACCCAGAGTTTGGGTACAACTACTCAACTGTGGGTGTTCGACGAAATCAATATGATTCGTCAACTAGAGATTGACAAACATGGAACACAGATAATAAATTATATCATTCTGTGAACTGAGTTCGACGAAATCGATACTTTTCATCGAACGAAGCTCGACGAAATCAACTTAATTCGTCGAATCCAGTATTTCAAAATAGAAAGTCTAATTATTTTAAAAATAATAATCAATCACAAAAATTGTTAATCCTTTTACTCAGTGGATTATTCCTCCTAGGACATTTCATCAACTAGGTTATAAGGATCAACCAGATTATTCCTACATTTTTATTTATCATTATGTGAGTAAAGAAGGACCCAAGGTAACCTGGTCAAGAACAACTAATCTGTTTTTATACAGGTAAAAAATTATCCTACCACAGAGGAACAGTGGTACTTGGATAGTGGGTGTTCAAAACACATGACATGATCAAAAGCAAACCTGAGTGATTTCAAAGAAAAGCTTGGACCTAAAGTAATCTTTGGAGACTCAAACTATGGACAGACAGAAGGCTATGACAATGTCAAAGTTGGAGCAGTTACCTTCAAGAAGGTAGCTTATGTTAATGGTCTCAAGCATAACCTCATCTCCATCATCCAATTATGTGATGAAGGTTATCAAGTAACATTTAATAAGTCTTTATGTTCAATTACTTCTGATAGAAACAAAATTATTTTAACTGGAATTAGACAAGTAAACATTTACTTAGTAAATTTTAACTCTGCTAATTCTGAAATCTGTTTATTTAATCAGATTAGTAAAACTAGTGAACTGTGACATAAGAGATTAGGACATGTAAATCTTAGGACTATAGCCAAATTATCTAAGTACAACCTTTTCAGAGGACTACCTTCTGGTTCCTACAAAAAGGAAGGACTTTGCAGGGCTTGTCAATTAAGCAAGCAAACTAAAAATAGTTTTAAATCCATAACCAAAAGTAATTCACCCAGGATTTTGTACTTGTTACATTTGGACCTTTTTGGACCTATTGCAGTACAAAGTCTAGGAGGGAAATATTATACTTTAGTTATTGTAGATGATTTCTCTAGATTCACTTGGGTGTTCTTTCTGAGAAACAAGTCAGATAACTTTAAAGTTCTTACATATTTTCTTAAGAGCATCAAGATTGAGTACTCAACTCAGATTGCATTGATTAGAAATGATCATGACACTGGGTTTGAATCTCTTTTGAAGCAAGAATTCTGTGAGAAGCAAGGTATCACATATTATTTTTCAGCTCCTAGAACTCCTTAACAAAATGGGGTAGCTGAAAGGAAAAATAGAACCCTAATTGAATCTATAGGAGCATTGTTTGCAGATGCTCACTTGCCCCTATCCTTTTAGGCAGAGGCAGTAAGCACTGCAAATTATGTTCTTAACAGAAGTCTAATATATAAACTCAAGGGTAATACTCCCTATGAATTACTTAAGTATAAGAAACCTAAAGTTAATTATTTTAAAGTTTTTGGTTGCAAATGTTACAAACATAATAACGATAAGAAACATCATAGAAAATTTAAAGCCAAGGTTGCAGGGGGAATTTTCTTTGGATATTCCCAAGTCATCAAGTCTTATAAGTTTTTTAATAAATCAACTCTTAAAATGGAAGAATCTGTGCATATTTCTTTTGATGAGACTAACATGTTTTTCAAGGAGAGAAATATCTCTACCATAGATTCTTTTCAGGTACCAAATCTGTGTGAGAAATTGGATGATTTAATCCTAACACAAGAGGATATATCACATTCTTCTCAACAGATTGTTGATGATCACAGTGATGAAGAAATTCAAAAACTTTATGCTGAAAATATTATGCCAAATGAAATTCCAACAGAGGAATTAGAACCACAAGTAGTTGAAGAACCAACTCTACCCACTGACTTTGTCACACTTAGGGACCACCTTAGATCTCAAGTGATTGGAGACAAGTCAGTTGGTGTCTACACAAGGTAACAATTAAATCAAGATCAGATGCATACTTGTTCCATTTCTCAGATTGAACATCAATCCATCATAGATGCAGAACAAGATCCCCACTGGATCATTGTTATGCAAGAGGAACTCAATCAGTTTGAGAGATGTAGAGTTTGGGATATAGTTCCAAGACCCAAAGACCATCCAGTCATTGGAACCAAATGGTTGTTTAGGATCAAGTTGGATGCTCAAGGAGTAATTCTAAGGAATAAAGCAAGATTGGTAGCTCAAGGATACTCACGGGAGGAAGGCATAGATTATGACTAGACATTTGCCCCTACTATAAGGTTAGAGGCTATCAGAATATTTCTTGCATATGCAATATTCAAGAAATTCACAGTATATCAGATTGATGTCAAGAGTGCTTTTCTAAATGGAGAACTCAAAGAGGAAGTTTATATTGAACAACCTCCAGGTTTTATATCTCCAACTCACTCTACTTATGTTTTTAGACTTAACAAAGCTCTTCATGGTCCTAAACAAGCTCCAAGAGCTTGCTATGGGACTCTTTCTTGTTTTCTTTTAGAGAATAAGTTTAGTAGAGGCATTGTAGATAGGACTTTATTTGTTAGACATTATAAAAATAAAATCTTGCTAGTTCAAATATATGTAGATGATATAATATTTGGTTCTACTGATTCCAAACTTTGCAAAAGGTTTTTTGACCTGATGCATTCAAAGTTTGAAATTAGTAGCATAAGTGAACTATCCTTCTTCCTTGGTCTCCAAGTGAAGCAATCCCCTGATGGTATTTTTATATCCCAATCTAAATATGCTAAGGAGCTTATTAAAAGATTTGGGATGTCAGATGCCTCAGCTATGAAAACACCCATGCCCTCAAATGTTCTAGTTTATAATGATGAACAGGGCAAGCCTGTTGATCAGAAAATATATAGAGACATCATTGGGTCTCTATTATATTTAACAGTAAGTAGACCATACATTATGTTTGTTACTTGTATTTGTGCTAGATTCCAAATAAATCCTAAAGAATCTCATCTAATTTTAGTAAAAAGAATTTTGATATATATAAAGAATCCAATCTAGGACTTTGATATCCTATAGAGTCGGAATTTGAATTATATGGATTCTCAGATGCTGACTATGCTGGATGCAGAGTTGATAGGAAAAGCACATCAGGAACTTGTCGGTTTATTGGTGATAGGCTTGTGTCATGGTTTTATAAGAAGCAAACATGTGTGTCTACCTCAACTGCTGAAGCTGAATACAAGACAGCTGGTAATTGTTGTTCACAAATCTTGTGGATTCAAAATCAATTACTATAATATAGATACAACTTAAATAATTCAACTATATTTTGTGATAATACCAGTGCAATTTCTATTGCATAAATCCAGTTCTGCATAGTAGGACCAAGCATATAGATATTAGACATCATTTTCTTAGAGACAATCTAGACAAAAATAATACTATTCTTGTCTTCATTTCTACTGATTTACAAAGGGCAGATATTTTCACTAAACACTTGAATGAATAGAAACATATTTTATTTTTAAATCAGTTAGGCATGATTAATGAAGAATCATTAATTTGATTTTTGTATGTGCTCGATGAATTGTCCACCTTTCGTCGAAAGGAGATCGACAAACTGTGAGCTATTCGGGAAATTTTCGTCGAATGGAGATCGACGAACCTTCCTTTAGAAACTTTCATCGAACGGAGATCGACGAATTTGTTTCATGTATTTTTCGTCGAACGGAGCTCGAGGAAATATATTTTTTTCGCAAAACATTAGTCGACCGGAGATCGACAAAATGCTTTTCTTTTGAGAATTTTTCATCGAACCGGGTTCGATGCTTTGTCTTGCATCGGACGGAGTTTGCCTTTTCATCTTATGAAAACTTATATCTAGGTTTTCATTGAACTACATCCCACGCTTTCTCTATTTCCTCTGCACTTGATCTCTTTGTTTTGCAGAGCAATGACAATTTTTGCAGCGACTCTTTCTGTGATGAAATTCGATGCGGGTTTTGATATTGATATGGAATCATTCTCTCATTCAGATCAAGTATTTCAAGACATTTTGAAATTGTTCTAGAACTAGAATCTTCGGCATTTTCTGACTACAAGGATAAAGCTTCCAGCAGCAGAGATAAAGGAATGGATGCACACAGCCAAGATTCAGGATACACCAGTTCTTATTGGATGAATCTCGGGTAATCAGGTTCCTTTATCTCCAGAAATTCTTGCTGAAATTTTTGGTTTTGTTAATGGATACGATGATATAGAACTGTCTAGCTCTGAGTTTAATGATATGCTAGATAGGTTGGGTCACTCCGAGGGAAACCCTAACCCCCTTTTAAAGAAACGTTTTTCAATAGAATACAAATTTTTGGCCGATATTATTGGAAAGGTTATGTTGGGCAAGCACTCTGCTCATGATCACATAATCAGGCACCAATTTCATCTGATGTGTGCCTTGGTTAATCAGAAAAGGATTAATTTGGGATTAATTCTATTTGATTCCATTAAGAAGAAGATTACAGGTAAATCTGGAGCATATTATAGAATTTTAGGAATTTTCCTACAGAAGAAATGTCCAGAGATGTTGGTCCCCCAGACAATCTTTATTAATGCTTCTAAGAGACTTACATCTACTCTCTTTGGTAGATGGGAGAGGGTAATCCCTAAGCTATCTAAGGCTTCCTCTTCTAGTGCAGTTACAGAAGACACCAGGGCTATATTAGCCACTCTCCCAACCCCTAAAGAGGTTCATGTTCCTCCATATTCTTCCCCTCTACCATCTCCACACCAATCCCCTGGACCTTCTCTACCTACTCTTCAGAACACCTTATCTAAAGTGATTCCCTATACATCCTTTCATTCATATTCACGAGTCCATCATTCACCTCCATCATCTCCACTTCTCTCAAATCTACCTAACTTCAATCTTATTCCACCATCTCCACCTCATTCAACTTCAATTCATATCTCTCCATCTCCACCTCACTCCCTTGTACAGG
Organism: Platanthera guangdongensis; assembly: GCA_039583875.1. Taxonomy (NCBI): domain Eukaryota; kingdom Viridiplantae; phylum Streptophyta; class Magnoliopsida; order Asparagales; family Orchidaceae; genus Platanthera; species Platanthera guangdongensis. The sequence goes on along the minus strand of CM077150.1, from coordinate 74,134,763 downwards.
AAGACATTATTCTTGATTTCATTCCACCAGTCATCAATCTTCAACATGTACCTCAACCATAATCTTTTTACCCCAACTGTGTCAATAGTTCCCTTCCATCCTCTACATCCACTCAGACTCCATCTGAGTTTATGTACTTGGATTTCTCTTCCATTGTTGCAAACCTTTTGGAATTTATCACTCCCACTCTCAGGCAACTGATTGATGAGGCAGTGGCCCCTCTTATTACTACCATCAATACTCTTTCGTCACATCTTGCCTCCTCCTCTTTTGTCCCTTCTTCTAGGGGCCTAGATTCAGGTCTCCATGGATCTAGGCAGGGGAAGATGTCTAATGAAGAAGCTCCTCAAGCAGCAATATCAGGTTCTGCAACAGCAGCAATAGTAGTTGTTGATAATAAAGATTCAGAAATGCTTGAAATTTTAGTTGCAGAAGAGTTGATAGAAGTTTCAGCTCCAAAAATTATTCCTGTTGGTCATGTTTACATTAATCCCACAGTTGATTTATTTTCTCTTTTATCAAATTTTGGATACTCTGCACAGTAGTTATCTAGTTTATGAGAATGGACTTGCTAAAGCTATAGTATGTTATAATGCTCCAGTAGATTTTTCAGTTTTAGAATAGATTAGATCTAATTTCAGTAATATTCCTACTAGTATCTCTTCAGTCTCTAAGAATATAATAGTTGAGAATATAATGAATGTCATAGAGCAAGGTTTTTCCCCTCCCACTTATATGATGGATGAAACTCCAATGCCAAATATGGATGACATTATGTTTGCAGATATGCTAGATGATGATAATATGCAAACTCAAGCTGTTACAGAGATTATGAATGTACAGCCGGAAGTATAAGTGAAGGATAATGTTGAATTAATTAAACAGTTAGATGATTTATATGTTTATCTTAAGGAAGAATCTGATGATGATGATGTTGAATCAGATGATTCATAAGACTTTGGTTCAAAGAAAAGGAAAGCCAAGAAAAAGGCTCCTGTTAAGGTTGCTCCTTAACCTTCTTCAAAGGCCGATATTCCTTACTATATTCAGCATAATATACCCCTTACTCCAGATCTTCCCCACTGGATGAGGTATTCCAAAAATGAGCAAACGATAGGAAAAAGATGAAGAGATACAAATCTCCACCTCAGAAGTATTGGAAAGGACCTCCTCCTCCTCCTCCAGCAGCAGGAGCAGCAGGAAGTGTTTCTCAGTCTTACGGGTCTACCTCTCACTCTCATCATCATTCCAGACCATCTCAGAGCAGCAATAAGCACATACAGGTCAAAGAAGACAACAACAATAACAAAGAAATCAAAGCAGCCAACAGCAGACATCTCAAAGTAATCAGCAAGATAAATCAAGACCAGAGAGGCCTCCTTCTCCAACTTATGATCCAGAGTTGGATCCCAACTTCAGAATGGCTAGGTTTAATGAGATTATTGCTCTATCCCAAATTAAGATAGCCAAGGTAGAAGGTAAGGACTCATCTCAATTTTCAACTATGTTCACTTACAGAAGAAAAGAACTTGAGAAGTACCAGGTAAATAACCTATTTAATGTTGACAAATATATGAGTTTACACCCAGAGGTAGTTGTGCCTAGAGCTACTTCCATGAAGATTATTGGCTCTCAAGATCTGAAGATTACTCAACAGGAAGCTGCAAATCCTACCAGGAAGTTGATCTTTACCAAACCCTCTTCAGATTCTCCTTCAGATGCTTCTAAAAAGGATTCTTAATTTTCTGCTTTTATTCTGAACCTTGTTATTATTATTTTTTGAACTCTCATAGCACTATATCATATATCTGCTGGAAATTTTAATTCAACTAGATATATTTTTTTGTGATTTTTGTGTAAATAGTATCCTCACCCAAATAGGGGGAGATTATTATTAGGATGTTTAGATTGACCCAACATGTATAGTCTAAGGTCATAAGTTTATCCAGGGTTATTTCCTTCGAAGAATTCCAGAGTTCAGAAATTTAGCTCGATGAAAGTTGAGCACAGTTCGACGAACACCGAGCTCAGCTCGACGAACTCAAAGTTCTAACTCTGGGTTGAGCTCGACGAAAGCTGAGCTCCAGTCAATGAACTCTCTTCTCTACTCAGAAACTCAACTCGACGAACTCTGATCTCAGGCCGATGAATATGAAGAATCAGTTTGACGAACTCTGATCTCAGGTTGACGAATATGAAGAATCAGTTTGATGAACTCCAGGTTCAGTTCAACGAAATGTATGCTAAGTTCGACGATTTATAAGCAGTGTTTTAGGCAGTTTTCTTTGCAGATGGCAGAACAATTTCAGGCTAAATTTCAGGCTATTATATACTCTAAAGGCAGAATAAATTCAAAGGCTTAATTACAGAAAACCTTGACTCTGATATTTACTGCTAAATATTATATGGAATATAGTCGTTTAGAGGCAGCATTAAATATGGATTTAATCATAGAGTTCTTATTTCCATTCTAACCAATTTCCAAAGTAGTTACCTTCTCAGGAATTCTCCAGCCGTTTCAGGGTTAATGAATTCAAATATTTGAATTCTTCTCATGATTAATAAGAGATGCTCAGAAGTTTTTTGCTTTAAATAGAGACAGTTACAGTTTTGAGATACATCTTGGTTTACAGATTTTACACTCTGTTAGGGTTACAGAGAATAAGCTTTCTGCTTCAATCTTTTCTTCCAGCAACAGATCTTCAATCTGAGACAAAAGTTCACATCTCTCAGAAACATTTACTAGAAGAAGAAGTTTTCAAAGGAGTCCTACACCCTAAAGAAAGTACTCCCTCACCTGATCATAAACACTATTCAAATCAGGGGAGCCTGCTGCTTCAACAATCCACTAGTCTTCTCAGAGATTATTGATAGAGAAGAACATCATCACCTTTTTGTTTATTCCATAAACTGTGTACAGGGTTTTAACTCCATTCAAAAGTTAGATCTTTGGTTCATAAGTCACCTAATCAAAAGACTTAGATTTGGTTTTTGGGCACCTGATCAAAAGCTCAAAGGGTTGCTAGATCTCCCTTAGAAAAATTGATCTTGTGGTGTCAGGGCATCTAAGCAAAAACCTATAGTGGCAGGTCACCTCATCAAAAACCTGTAGTGGATTCCTACTAGGGTGGTAGAAGAGTGGATGTACCCAGATTTATTGGGGAACCACTATAATCCTTGTGTCGTCTGTGCTGATTGCTTTCTTTATTTGTGTGATGTGATCATCTTTATATACATATATATCACTATCTTTTAATCCGCTATAAAAACAAGTTAATAATTTTTAATACTCTATTCACCCCCCCCCCCCCTCTAGAGTAAAGATAAAATCTATCTCGCACTTTCATACACAGTAGATTGCAGCAGGGAACCTTGGGGACTAACTCCAAGGAGCACCCGAAAAACTGGGTAGAATCGTATTTTTGCCAGATACTACGTGGTGGTAGTGCTACTGCAGGCGGTAGCTCCTTGAGAGCTTTATTTGTGGCCGGCGTCGTGGAGACCTGGGGCTTATGATGTGGGGCTGAGAGCTCTAGGAGCCCAGCCAGGTGGCCTGCGAGCCACCCGTTGTTGGGTACATTGGTTAAATGTACCTGATTTGAAGAAGCCTCACCCAACTCAATGATATACATCATAATGTATTTGATGTATGTTGAGTTTACTTGTGCAGGTTAAGTAATTACTGGACTGAAGCAAAACGTTTCTAAGTCCATGTGTCGACACCCAGAGGGAATGTGTCGACACTTAAGAAGACTTGTGTCGACACCCAGACAAGCAGTGTTGACACTTGGAGTCATTGTGTCGACACCTGGGATGCAGAGTTGACACCAGACAGAAAGTGTCGACACTTGGAGCTGTGTCGACACTTAGTGAAGAAAAGTGCAGAGAAGCAGTGTCGACACGAGGAGCTGTGTCGACACCCAGTGAAGTTGTGTCTACACCAGAAAGTTTCGACACTTGGAGCTGTGTCGACACTCAGCAAAAGTCTGCAGAGACTAAGTTAAAGTGTCGACACCAAGAACAATGTGTCGACACACAACAAGAAGAGTCAGCACTTGAAGAAAGTGTCGACACCAAGAACAAAGTGTCGACACTCAACAGAAGAGTCAACACATGAAGTAAGTGTCGACACCTAGAACAATGTGTCGACACTCAGCTGAAGACTCTACACTTGAAGAAAGTGTCGACACAAGGAGCTGTGTCGACACTTGGCAAAGAACACCAAGATCGTCAAATTATTCTAAGTACAAGTGTCGACACTAAAGGAATGTGTCGACACTCAGCTGAAGTCTCAACAGAAGAATCAAGTGTCGACACAAGGAGCTGTGTCGACACTCAGCAAGTATCAACATAGAAGACTATGTGTCGACACCAAGAAGCAGTGTCGACACTTAACAGATTCAAGACAAGAAGTTGTGTCGACACAAAGGTGATGTGTCGACACTTAGAAGAATTCAGCAAAAGATAGAAGATCAATTACTTGTGTCGACACTCAATTTCAGTGTCGACACATGAAGAAGAATCTGTGTCGAGACATAGTATCTACAACACAAGTAGTTGTGTCGACACCTTGTAGACTAGTGTCGACACTTACACAACTGGTGTCGACACTTGGTCTATAAGTGTCGACACTTAAAGACAGAAAGTCTCGACACTTTCAGACAGTTAGAGATTTTCAAGAAATGACTGGATGACTTGACAGCTGTCGTTCCAGCCGGTCTACAGCACCTGTCAGAGATGTCAGAATTCAGTTATGGACCGGACCAGCCGGTTACCATGAAGAAGGCCTATAAATAGGCTCATACAGTTTACAGAAACTGAGGTTGTAAAAGTGGATCAGATTATTGTTGAACAAATTATTAAAGTGGTTCACAGAGTTATTGATCAAGTATCAAATCAAGAAGATCTAGCTGTGCAGATCTAAGAAGTTGGAGAGAGAGGGCTCCATCCAAGAAATCAGCCTTTGGAACTAGGCTGAGAAGAAGGGTTCAGATATTGTCTGGATCTTAAGAAGCAGAGATCAAGGATCAACTGCAGAAGGATTCACTCTTATTTAGTTCTACTCAAGAAGCTTTGAAGAAAGCTAAGTCAGATTGAATCCAGCTGAGTTCTTCCAAGAACTCATCAAGAAACTCTCAACTCCCCTCTCTTGTTTCTGAGTTGTTGAGTTAATATTTGTAAATCATTTTTAACTTGTAGGATCCTTTGGATCTGAGTGAATTGTAAGCCTGTAATTATAAAGGCTGAGGGTAGGGCTTGAGAGCCTGAGTGTAGGAGATTGAAATCTCTAAGTGTAGGCCTTGTTGGCTGAGTGTAGGCCTTGTTGGCTGAGTGTAGGCCTTGATTGGCTGAGTGTAGGCCTTTGTGGCTGAGTGTAGGCTTTGGGATAAAGCTGAGTTGTAGGGCCTTGGGCCTGAGGTGTAGGAACCAATTTGGGTTCTGAGATAGTGAAGAAGTTTGGCCGAATCTAGTACACTGCTAGATAGGCGAAGGGGGAAAGTGGATGTACCCATATCTTGGGGAACCACTATAAAACACTGTGTCTGCTGTGCTGTGATTGTGATTTGCTGTGTATGCTTTGTTATTGATGTGCAAAAGTAGTTAGAATTCTATGATATAACTGATTGCTGCCATTAAAGTTCAAAAAGGATTAGGTCACCTATTCACCCCCCCCCCCCTCTAGGTGTTTAGGTACTATATCTTTCAAGTGGTATCAGAGGGAGGTTCCTCAAAAAGGACTAACAGTCTGAGGAGATCCTGATTGGCAAATTCAGTCTAAGTCAAAATACAGATTCAAGAAAATCAAGAACCATGGGTTCCTCTGAAAATCACAAGGAATTGGGTTCTATGAAATTGCCCATATGCAGGAAAGAGACCTTTGGGATCTGGAAGGAAAGGGTAAGGCTATTTATGGAGGCCTCAGACCCTAGAATCTACATCACAGTAAAAGAGGGGCCTTATGTGCCCATGAAGATATCTGTTCTAGATGCAAATCATAGAACCCCAAAGGATCTCTCTGAAATGACTAAGGATGAGATTGTCCTAGCCACCATGGATAAGAGGGCACAAAACATTATAGTGAGTGTCATAGATGATGCAACATTTCAGAATCTTATACACTGTAAGACAGCCAAAGAGATGTGGGACACTCTTATAGTGTATATGGAGGGATCTGAAGAAGTTAGACAAGATAGAAAATCCTTGCTAAATCAGGAGTATGAAAGTTTTAGACAAGGAAAGGGTGATAGCATAACTGAGTGCTATAAGAAGTTCTACAGAATAGTGAATGAACTCATGTCTTATGGAAGAGAGTTCAGTAACTATGAACTAAATGACAAGTTCCTAAGGTCCCTAACTAAAGATTGGGACACCAAGATCTGTGTCATTAGAGAAATGGCAAAGTTGGGAGAAATTCCTCCACCTACACTGTTTGGCAAGTTATTGTCTTATGAAATGCAATTAACAGTGAGGAAAGAGGAGGAGAAATCAACAAGAACTGAGCACAAGGAAAGAATAGTAGCCTTCAAGACAGAAGCCTCCAGAAAGTGCAGGAACAAGTCACCAACTCCACCTCCAAAGGTAGTTGAATCAGAGACAGATGAGTCAGTCAGCACCAAGTCTGAAAGCAGTGAAAGTGATGAAGACTTTGCTGCCTTCACTAGACACTTTCAGAAATTCTTGAAGAAGAAACAGTTGAGGACAAGGCCCTCTACTTCAAAAGGAAAATAAGATTTTTATCTGGATAAAAAGGCTTCAAAGAAGGACAGGAAGAGGACAAAATCTAGCAAGGCAACTAGTTCTAAGATAGTGTGCTATTGCTACAATAGACAGGGCCGTATTATTGCAGACTGTCCTGAAAAGAGGAAAGAGTCTAGTGACAGGAAAAAGACTTATGTCAAAGGCAAGAAAGAAAAGTCTTTTGTAGCCAAGAAGGAAAAGACTCTATCAGATATCTCTTCTTCAGAAACTGAGTCTGATGCTGAGGCATACATAGGGCTGTTTGTTGAAGAAGAAGAAGAAGAATTCATGCAGATAATGGAGTCTATTTATGAACAAGAAGACTGTCAGTGCCAAGGACTGATGGCATTGACTGAGAGTGACAAAATCCTGGAGCAGCCAGGACCCAGTAAGGTACAAGGTTCAACTCTAAGTTCAGTTTCTTGTTCTTATACAGAATCAGATTCATCATCATCAAGTGATGAGAATGTATCTGAGTCTGAGGATGATATTCATCAGCTTATAGATGAATATAAAGTACTGTTGCAAGCTTACAAGAAAAGCAAGTCCCTAGCTAAAAGTCAGGCAAAGGAAATTGCTGATCTTAAAGCTGCTGCAACAGATTCTGAGAAGCAATTTGATTAAAAGCTTAATGAGATAGCCAGGCTGAAACACATAACAGTGATTCAGATGGGGACTATCACCTTTAAGAATGATCAAATCAAGAGTCTGGAGATCAATCTTCAGAAAGAGAGAGAGCTTGTTGCTAGGTTTTCTAAACCTAAATCAGTGCTACCTTTAATTGATGAATTTGTTCATCATAAAGGCAATGCTGGATTGGGTTTTATTAGACCTGCAAGGACTGAGCAGTCCAAGTCTAAGTCCAAGGGCAAAGCCCCAACATTCAACAAGTCTGCTGTAGATAAGACAGCAAAGGCTGTACCTAAGCAAAGGTACAATAAGTTTGAATGTTGGTGCTGTGGCAAGGTTGGCCACTTTGCAGTGGACTGTTGGCACAATGCTAGTGCCAAAGTGAGTACCAAACTACCTGTTGGAAAGCCAGAAGGTAGCTTTGTCAGATTGCAAACTAACAAGTACCAAGGACCCAAGAATTCTTTGGGTTCTAAGGTTCATTAATCTGTTTTGCAGGTGAGTCCAAGTGGCCATACCCCAACATGGTACTTGGACAGTGGATGTTCCAGACATATGACTAGAACTAGAGGATTACTAAAGGACTACATTCCAATAAAAGATGGTCCAAAAGTAACCTTTGGTGGTTCTGAAAAAGGAATCATCAAAGGATTTGGTAACATTTCTAGCAACTTGGTTACCATTACTCAAGTGGCTTACGTTAAAGGGTTGAAACACAACCTAATAAGTATAAGTCAATTAAGTGATGTAGGGTATGACATCTCATTTATTAAAAATGGTTGTCATATCAAGAGGTCAAGTGATTAAGAGATCATTTTGACTGGGTATAGGAAAAGAAATGTCTATTGCCTAGACATTATGATTGAGAACAATGGTTATCCAGTGTGTCTTGTAGCTGATGAGACAGTCTCTAATTGTGTCAAATGGCACAAGAGGCTTGCCCATCTTAACTACAAGACTATTAGTAAACTCTTTAGCAAAGAGTTAGTGAGGAATGGTCCTCAAGTTAAGTGTGTTAAAGATGGTATTTGCTCAGCTTGTCAAAAGGGCAAGCAGACTAAATCCACCTTTAGAAGCATAGAAAACAAAGATACTGTGAGGTGTTTATACCTCTTGCATATGGATCTCTTTGGTCCAATGCCAGTTCACAGCTTAGGTAGGAAGGTCTATACCTTTGTAGTTGTAGATGACTACTCAAGGTTTTCCTGGGTGTTCTTCTTAAGACAGAAATCTGAAACACCTAGTGTCTTCCATAGCTTTGTCAAGCAAATTCAGAATGAACTAGACAGTACAGTGGTCAAGATTAGAAGTGACCATGGTACTGAATTTCAGTCTGATAGCATGACAAAACTATGTGAAGAATTTGGGATATTTCAAGAATTCTCTTCACCTAGAACACCTCAGCAAAATGGCATTGCTGAGAGGAAGAATAGAACCTTGATAGAGGCTGGTAGGACCCTACTAAGTGATACATCACTGCCAGAGTATTTCTGGGCTAAAGCAGTTAACACTGCATGCCATGTTATAAATAGGGCTACCATCACTAAAAGGCTTAACAAGACTCCCTATGAAGTGGTGAAAGGCAGGAAACCAAATCTATCCTATTTCAGGATCTTTGGTTGCAAATGCTTCATACTTAACAATGGGAAGTCTTACTTGACTAAGTTTGCTGCCAAGTCCCAAGAGGAAATTTTTGTTGGATATAGCAACAACAGTAAGGCTTATAGAGTCTACAACTTGACTACACAAGTTGTAGAAGAATCTGTGCATGTAGTTTTTGATGAGACTAAACTTATTAATGATGAGTTGTCTAGTAGTGTATGCAGCCCCACAGGTTTAACAAAGAAAATGGACAAGCTAACTATAGAAGAAGTACCTGTTGCAAGACAGCAAGTAGAAGACAGTAGTTGTTGTCCAGGGGGAGAACTACATGTGCCAATTGCTAAAGAAATACAAGGAGTTCAGCATGATGGAGATGCTGAAGCGGTTCAACCAGAAGTAAGGATGCCTCCAGCCAACAGGCATCTAAGAGATCATCCAGTAGAGCAGATTATTGGAGATCCAAGACAAGGAGTGCAAACCAAGAGCAGATACATGAATGCAGCAATCTACTCCAGTTTTCTATCACAAGTTGAACCTAAGAAGTTTGAAGAAACAATATAAGATCCACAATGGACTGAAGCAATGCAAGAAGAGCTTAATCAGTTCAAGAGGTGCAAGGTCTGGGAATTAGTTCCTAAACCTAAAGACCACAATGTAATAGGAACTAAGTGGATCTACAGGAATAAGATGGATGAACAAGGGGTCATCATTAATAATAAGGCAAGACTGGTTGCTAAGGGATATAGGCAAGAAGAAGGTATTGACTTTGATCAAACCTTTGCTCCAGTAGCCAGACTGGAAGCCATAAGGATGTTCTTGGCCTATGTAACCTATCAAGGATTCAAGGTTTACCAAATGGATGTCAAGTTAGCATTCCTAAATGGTAATCTTAAGGAAGAAGTCTATGTGGAACAGCCTTCAGGTTTTGTTGATCCAACTCTACCTCATCATGTCTATAGACTTAGGAAAGCTTTATATGGGTTAAAGCAAGCCCCTAAGGCTTGGTATGAAACCCTATCTAGTTTCCCCATTGAGAACAAGTTCTCAAGGGGGAAAATAGATAAGACTCTATTCCTTATGGAATCTAGAGGCAAAGTTATACTAGTCCAAATATATGTAGATGACATTATATTTGGGTCTACTGAAAGCAGCCTTTGCAAAAAGTTTGCAAAACTTATGCAAGGTCAGTTTGAGATGAGTAGTATGGGAGAGCTGAAGTTTTTCTTGGGTCTCCAAGTTAAACAGACTGAGAGTGGTTTATCCATTTGTCAGTCCAAGTTCACCCTAGAACTCATAAGGAAGTATGGTATGGATTCATCCAGCACCATGAAGACTCCTATGGGATCAAGTATGTCTCTTAGCAAGGATGATGCAGGAAAACCTGTAGATGAAACCTTGTATAGAGGGATAGTTGGCTCCCTATTATACTTGACTGCTTGTAGACCTGACATCATGTATGCTACATGTGTTTGTGCAAGGTATCAAGCCTGTCCTAAAGAGTCTCATTTGACAGCAGTCAAAAGAATATTGAGATATCTAAAGGGCACTCCCTATCTAGGCCTCTGGTACCCTAGGAATGGAGATTTTGATCTAACAGGTTATTCAGATGTAGACTTTGCAGGATGCAAAGAAGATAGAAAAAGCACTACTGGAACCTGTCAATTCCTAGGTGGGAGACTAATTTCATGGAGTAGCAAGAAGCAAACCAGTGTGGCTATCTCCACAGCAGAGTCAGAGTATGTGGCTGCAGGAAGTTGTTGTGCTCAACTTCTGTGGATACAACATCAGCTAGAGGACTATGGATTTCAGGTAAGTAGAACTCCACTTTTCTGTGATTCTACTAGTGCTATTTCAATAGCTAATAACCATGTATCTCATAGTAGAACTAAACATATTGAAATTAAATATCATTTTCTTAGGGAACATGTAGAAAGAGAAGATATTTTATTAGAATATGTTAAAACTGATAATCAAATAGCTGATATGTTTACTAAGCCCCTAGAAGAAGCTAAGTTCAATAGATTCAAAATTGAACTAGGAATGATAAACTTAGAGTAAGTTTACATAATTGAAAATGACTAAGTAAAAAGGTGTCGACACATAGACAAGTCTATGTCGACACAGAATAGTAGTGTCGACACTTCAGGAAAAAGGTGTCGACACATCTAGGAAGTTGGTGTCGACACTTCAGAATTTTAGTGTCGACACATGTCAAGTAGGTGTCGACACATCCAAAGTGGTGTCGACACTTAAGTTTTACTCAGAATTTTTTAAGTAAAGTCTCGACAATGTGTCGAGTTATGTTGTGTCGACACATAACCATGTGTCGACACATAAAATCTGTTGACTAAACTTGTGTCGACACATGTGTGTCGAGACATTATAAGTCAGTGTCGACACTTATTGCCAGTGTCGACACATTTTAAGTTAGCTGTCCCGCCTGTTCATCTTCAAAATCAAAAAGGTATAAATAGGGTTTTGTCTTTGTTTGTCGACATGCTTTCAAAGTTTCGAGACCAAAACTACTGTGTCGACACCTCTCTTCTCTCAAGACAAATTCTACAAACCCTAATGGTACCTAAGCTAGAGGAGAACGTCAACGAAGGATATGAGCTGGTGCGTGGCGCATTCGAAGATGCAGACCAAGAAATCAAGTCTGTCGTAACCCTAGTTGCCGATTCTGGATTAGAATATCTAGTGTCTGCACCAACTAAGATATGGAAGAAGGAGGTGCTTGAATTCCTTAATGGAGCACAGATAGATGAATCTGGATACAAAATCAAATCCAAAGTTCATGGTGCAAGGGTTAAGGTATCCCCTAAAAGTCTGAGGAAGATTCTCCAGCTATCAAGAACTCAAGAAGAAGATGAGGTTACAGCTTCAAAGACCAGGGAAGCTCTAACCTGGTGTGGACTTGATCCTAAACTGAAGATTGGTTCTGTTTTCAACAGAAAGGGCATGAACAGCCAAGGCAAATTCATGTCTGAGATAGTTGGCAAGGTGATCTTAAGCAAGCCAGGAGGGCATGACAGAGTGTCTGCCTCCATGTTCAATATAATGACCAGGATTATCTTTACTTTAAAAACTGATTGGTCATTATAGTATTTGAGAAAATCAAGGAAAGTCTGAAGAAGCCCAACCTGGGCAGAATCATTAGTCTATACCTAGCTGGTGTGATACCAGAGGTAATGAGTACTGCTGCTGGAAGTAAGATAAACCATATGAGAAAGATGGATATGAGGCTATTCTCTAGATGGGACAGGGTGTTGACTAAAGAGATGCCAACCCCTGAGAAGGTAGTTGCTGAGAAAGACACTCCTCCTAAGAAGAAAAGGAAGACTGCTCCAGTGGCACAAGTGTCCACTAGCAGTTCTGAAAGTGAAGAGCAAGTTGTCTTCACTCCAGATGACAATGAGGAAGAGCCTGCAGTAAAGTATCCTGCTCCTCCAGCTGATGCTGAGATCCAGGGGGAGCTACCACAAGCTAGCCCCATCCACAGGGATCAAAGCAAGGGGGAGCTTCCAGTTGTAGAAGAACCCTCTACACTGGAAAGTGAACAAGCCACCACCATCATACTAGAGGTACTCACTGACCTAAATACTTTAGATTTTTCTATGGAAAATACTGATTTGTCTGATGATCATCAGCAAATCCAGCTGGATAGCCAAGTCTCAGATGCTGCCAAAGAAGACACATCTGCTGTACTAGAAGTAATTCCTGATCCAGTGGTTGAAGAGCAAAGACTGTCTCCAGCTCCTTCTCCACCAGAATACACCATGGAAGATTTATTTTTAAATCTAGACCAACAAGATTTTGACATGGACAAAGATGCTGCTGAAAAAGATAATGTTGCTGCTGAGGGGGAGCAAGAGCACATTATAGAAGAGCCTATAAGGCCAGAAACTGAGAAATCTCCAGTTGAACAACCTGAGAAGCCTTCAAGCCCCAAGGAGAGGGTTGACATAGCCATCTCCTCAGAGTCTGAATATGAGGAGACTGCAAGGGCTAAGAAAAAGAAACTTTATGTCTTCAGGAGAAGAAGCCAGAGTTACAAGAAGGCTCTCCAAACAGTTGCACCACAGCCTATAATTCAACCAGTCACAGCCATTGATTATAGTGCACTGATGGTGGCAATGCAAATCAAGTTGGATGAGCAAAGGCAGGCCATATAGAAATATGTAGATGAAGGGCAAAAGTCACTCCAGTTTGATCTTGCCCAGGATATCAAGTCTATAAGGTTTGAAATGAACCTTAACAAGAAAGAGATGACAGAATTCTTCCACAAGGGGGCAATGCAGTGGTGTACTTGACAACACACCAGGAGAAGATCAAAGCCCAAGTGGATGACATAGCATTGAAGCAAGGATATGTTCTTGAAAATCAACTAAGGATGAATGACAATTTAACTACTTCACATAATGCTATTGTCACTGAATTGAAGAACAAGGCTGCTGAACCTTCTACCTCAAATGCTGCTGTTAAAGCTGATTTTGATAAAGTATTTCAAGAAGAAATTTCTGCTGTTAAGACTGATATCCAAGCATCCCATAAGGTTATATCTGAACAACTTCAAAAGCTCAAACCATTCTTTAAAGGTGGAATCAGATACTTAGATAGTCAAATCAGATTTCAAAAGGATGATGTCAGAGATCATATGGCTAGAGAAGTCATAAAGGGGGAGAGAGTTTTAGTCAAAGCTAGCTCTGATCATGTCAAATGGATATCTAATTCCATCAGAGCTACACTGGGCTATCCTCCACTTTGTGATGATGACAATGTTGCGTAATCTGGAATTCAACCTGCATATCTTGGAGGTGAGCAACCAGAGGTAGCTCAAGTGATCTATCCTCCACCAGATTTTGACATGGTGCAAGCTGATATTCATCACATGTATAGCCCAATTGAAGGGAAGTCTAATGTTATTCTGGAGAAAGTGGTTCAGCCTATTACTGAAGCCATGCAAGAGGCATTGCAGAAAGAGGAAGAGACAAGACTGTCTAAGAAGAGGTTTAGGGAACAAGCAGAACAAAGGCCAGACTTTCAACAGTGGAGCCCTACCTCTAGAAATATAATATTAACTGCCTGGAAAGCTGCCAAGGATAACACTCATGACAGGAACAAGTGGTTTTCTGAAGCTGAATGGAGAAAGCATGAATCTAGACAAGAGGCTATTGTTCAATATAGACGGAAGGCAAAGATGGGAAAGCTACCTCCTACAGCTCAGGAGCCTAGCAAGTACTTTCCTAAGTCATACCACTATTTTGAGAGGCAGAAGATCAAAGCTGAAGAGCTTAAGAAGAAAGATCTGAAAGGAAAGAAGCCTGCTGATGCTGAAACTGCAGATGCTCCTGTCCAAGCTAAAGTCCAAGCTGGCAAAGGAATAGTTATCAAGGAACCTGAACAAAAATAGATTTAGATTTTCTTGAAGTTTACCTTGTAATCTTATGGATGTAAAATATTTAGTGAACTTCTGAAATTGTATAAGACAAATGTTAGAACAATATATGATCAATATATTTCATGTTTGTTCTGTGAATATGTCCATTTCTTATTTGTTCTGTGTTGTTGTATGTGTATACATGTGGAAATTGATACATGTTATGTTTACCCTGCTTACATAATCCTGCTTTACATCATTTTGTAATTTTAATTATGAATGGTGTATATCATTGACTAAGGGTTATGACTTCTCCAAATAGGGGGAGATTGTTGGGTACATTGGTTAAATGTACCTGATTTGAAGAAGCCTCACCCAACTCAATGATATACATCATAATGTATTTGATGTATGTTGAGTTTACTTGTGCAGGTTAAGTAATTACTGGACTGAAGCAAAACGTTTCTAAGTCCATGTGTCGACACCTAGAGGGAATGTGTCGACACTTAAGAAGACTTGTGTCGACACCCAGACAAGCAGTGTCGACACTTGGAGTCATTGTGTCGACACCTGGGATGCAGAGTCGACACCAGACAGAAAGTGTCGACACTTGGAGCTGTGTCGACACTCAGTGAAGAAAAGTGCAGAGAAGCAGTGTCGACACGAGGAGCTGTGTCGACACCCAGTGAAGTTGTGTCTACACCAGAAAGTGTCGACACTTGGAGCTGTGTCGACACTCAGCAAAAGTCTGCAGAGACTAAGTTAAAGTGTCGACACCAAGAACAATGTGTCGACACACAACAAGAAGAGTCAGCACTTGAAGAAAGTGTCGACACCAAGAACAAAGTGTCGACACTCAACAGAAGAGTCAACACATGAAGTAAGTGTCGACACCTAGAACAATGTGTCGACACTCAGCTGAAGACTCTACACTTGAAGAAAGTGTCGACACAAGGAGCTGTGTCGACACTTAGCAAAGAACATCAAGATCGTCAAATTATTCTAAGTACAAGTGTCGACACTAAAGGAATGTGTCGACACTCAGCTGAAGTATCAACAGAAGAATGAAGTGTCGACACAAGGAGCTGTGTCGACACTCAGCAAGTATCAACATAGAAGACTATGTGTCGACACCAAGAAGCAGTGTCGACACTTAACAGATTCAAGACAAGAAGTTGTGTCGACACAAAGGTGATGTGTCTACACTTAGAAGAATTCAGCAAAAGATAGAAGATCAAGTACTTGTGTCGACACTCAATTTCAGTGTCGACACATGAAGAAGAATCTGTATCGAGACATAGTATCTACAACACAAGGAGTTGTGTCGACACCTTGTAGACTAGTGTTGACACTTACACAACTGGTGTCGACACTTGGTCTATAAGTGTCGACACTTAAAGACAGAAAGTCTCGACACTTTCAGACAGTTAGAGATTTTCAAGAAATGACTGGATGACTTGACAGCTGTTGTTCCAGCCGGTCTACAGCACCTGTCAGAGATGTCAGAATTCAGTTATGGACCGGACCAGCCGGTTACCATGAAGAAGGCCTATAAATAGGCTCATACAGTTTACAGAAACTGAGGTTGTAAAAGTGGATCAGATTGTTGTTGAACAAATTATTAAAGTGGTTCACAGAGTTATTGATCAAGTATCAAATTAAGAAGATCTAGCTGTGCAGATCTAAGAAGTTGGAGAGAGAGGGCTCCATCCAAGAAATCAGTCTTTGGAACTAGGCTGAGAAGAAGGGTTCAGATATTGTCTGGATCTTAAGAAGCAGAGATCAAGGATCAACTGCAGGAGGATTCATTCTTATTCAGTTCTACTCAAGAAGCTTTGAAGAAAGCTAAGTCAGATTGAATCCAGCTGAGTTCTTCCAAGAACTCATCAAGAAACTCTCAACTCCCCTCTCTTGTTTCTGAGTTGTTGAGTTAATATTTGTAAATCATTTTTAACTTGTAGGATCCTTTGGATCTGAGTGAATTGTAAGCATGTAATTATAAAGGCTGAGGGTAGGGCTTGAGAGCCTGAGTGTAGGAGATTGAAATCTCTGAGTGTAGGCCTTATTGGCTGAGTGTAGGCCTTGTTGGCTGAGTGTAGGCCTTGATTGGCTGAGTGTAGGCCTTTGTGGCTGAGTGTAGGCTTTGGGATAAAGCTGAGTTGTAGGGCCTTGGGCCTGAGGTGTAGGAACCAATTTGGGTTCTGAGACAGTGAAGAAGTTTGGCCGAATCTAGTACACTGCTAGATAGGTGAAGGGGGAAAGTGGATGTACCCATATCTTGGGGAACCACTATAAAACACTGTGTCTGCTGTGCTGTGATTGTGATTTGCTGTGTATGCTTTGTTATTACTGTGCAAAAGTAGTTAGAATTCTGTGATATAACTGATTGCTGCCATTAAAGTTTAAAAAGGATTAGGTCACCTATTCACCCCCCCCCCCCCCCACCCCTCTAGGTGTTTAGGTACTATATCTTTCACCCGTATATCAAAATGGGGATATGTATTGATTGGAGAAATGGGAATGGGGAGGCCGACCTGCATCGTGGTAGTTTTTGCCCGGCAATGTTAGCAATGGGAAAGGGTCGAACCTACCTAGTAGATATGTGGAGCGTCCGTGGGTAGTGATACCTGTCGCTGACATAGTACGGGTCTTAGGCCTTGCGCAGGACGTAAAGACTACCAAAATGGTCATGTTTGTTGCCGTTCGTGCCTATGCCTGTGGTGAAGTGTGTTTAAATTGCACTTTCATTATTATTTTTGGTTTTACTAATACTTTGTAGGGAAGAAGATCCGCCTCCCCGAACCAGGGGCGGGGTCGTTATAATTTGGTCATCTTTAGCTGACTATTGCCTTGTTTTGCCACCATTCGGTGGATTGTTCTTATGCAGGAACAGGTGACCCATGTGGCAAGTAGCGGGCTAAAGCCCTTGATGTTGTGCAGGCCCTTGAAGGTCAAATCGAAATGTTTTCCCTTACTATGTTCATATGTGGCTGGCCTGCGTGTAGAAGTTTGTAAAACACTTTAATTCAAATTAAATATTGTAAGGTCTTAAGACTAAGACTCCTTGTGTATTTGTTCTTTCATTCCTGCTTTGGGCTATAGTGGACATTCATGTTTTGTGATGGATTCTTCTAACTTTTTTAAAAACTTTCGCTAGAATGCTCTGTGTTAGGTTTCGATATTGTATCATAGTAGTTTGGTATTAATATGTAACTCCACTGAATGTCCGTTGAATATGGCGTGGGGCCCCGGCCGTAACTTTTGTTATATCCCATGTGACGGATGGGGGTGTTACACCACGCATCCGCCTCCCGTGGTCGTAGGGTTCCTCTCATGAGGGGAGTCCATGACTAGTCTGCCTCTCCCTGCACCCGCATCCTGCGGCCGCGAGGCGCCACCCATAAGGGGCCGCCTGCCTGACTGCCCCTCCCCACGGCCGCCTCATGTGGCCGCGGGGTGCCACCCACAAGGGGCTGCCATGCCCGGCCGCCCCTCCATGAGGCTATCTCCCACGGCCGCGGGGCGCCACCCATAAGGGGCGGCCATGCCCGATCACCCCCTCCTCACGGCCGCCTCTCGTGGCCTCGGGAAGCTGCCCGCAAGGGGAGGCCATGTCTGGCCGCCCCTCCCCGCGGATGCTTATCGTGGCCACGGGAAGCTGCTCACAAGAAACGGTTGAGTCTGGCTGCCCTACCATGCGGCTGCCCCATGAGGGGCGGCTTGTTAAATTTTCTCAATGTGGTCAGCAAGATAGCCCAAACGCCAAATTAATATCTTCGGAACTACTCAGTTCGCACGTTGAACCTGCGGAAAACCCAAGGACTAGAGGTTTCACCCAACAAACAATGGAAGCACAAGAAGGTCTCTTTTATACATTCACTTCTTTACAATCCGAGGAATACATAGCGAGACATGATTTCGCTAGTATTACAGCTGTAAACAGAAAGCACCAAAAAACAAGCCGGGCGGACAGAACCGGAGTCCGCCGAGACCGCCAAGGTCGTCGAGGTCGCAGAGGCTTCCCGAACTATGCTGCAATCCGCTGAATACCACGGAGTCCGCCGAAGCCGCGAAGCCGCGCGGACACACCGTTATTCGCCTCCTGCTGAACCCGAACTGAGGAACACCCCTACCCGCCTGAAGCCGGCGGACAGGTTATTGAAGCTGGCAAAGTTGAAACAGAACTGACAAGCCGCAGAGCGACCTCCTACTGAGTCCGCAGAGACCGCACACTTCCAAGCACTGACCGAAGTCACAGCCAAACTCCTGGCTCCTTGAAGTTATCCGCGCGACCTGCACACAGCAAACCGTCAGCCTGAAACAATCCGCGCGGACTGGCAAACACAGACCGCAGCACTTCGCTCAACCCAACTTACTGTTCACTCAAGTTACTTAGGTTACTGTAGATGTGCCAGGGGGGTCCTATTTATAGGCAAGGTGAGGAGTGTGGTCACCGCCCAAGAGATAGCGACACCTCCCCAGCCCGTGCGAATACAAACCATCGTCCGCCGAGTCCGCGAGGACTTGGCCGGTTACCAAGGAAAACCGCCAGGAGCAAGGCAACCGTTGACGAACCCTCTCCAGTCTGCCTAAGCTAAGCGGACAAGGCATCAGCCCGCAAAGCTCCAACCGCTTCAGGACAGCAAACCCCCTTCAATGGCTGTCTGCACCAACCCGAGGCAGTCCGCAAGACTGAGACCTCAATCCGCCATAAGTCCACAACCAAAGGCAGCTAGCAACAGACCGCCCGGTCACAGCGGACTTGGCGGATACGGCGGACACACTGAACTCGGCACCAAGTGTGACCAAGCCCATGTTGAAGTATTAGACCGGGCGGCTTAGCGGTCTGATCCATCGGTTTGTAGACCGAGCGGCTTAGCGGTCTGATCCAGCGGTTTGTAGACCGGGCGGTCTGGCGGTCTCACTCTACGGCTTGTTCTATCCTGCTGGAGTTGCCGAGCGGTTATCCCATCTGTCTAACCGCGCGGCCTGATCGGTCTCCATTATTCTAGCCGCTCAGCCTGTAAATGTTTAGTCCCACATTGTTTGTATACTCTCTTTCTTATCTCCTCCATTCTATATAAGGGAGGCCATACCTTTGTAAATGATATCTTTTTTGGATAATAAAATTTCAATTATTCAAAAGTTTATTCTCTTGTTCTAGTCTTTTCGCTTCTTGTCTCTACTTTCTAACATGGTATCAGAGGCCACGGTCATTTCCTCCTGATTCTGTGCGCCCTCTGTTGTTCGCGGCTTCTTTTCGGCGTTCTGCGACTTGCTTCGCGGCTTGCCCTCTCTTCTATCCGCGCGGCTTGTTTCTATCCGCGCGGCTTGTTTTTTGTCCGCAGACCTGTTCGCGCGGCTCTCTCCTTCTTCTCTTTGTCGCGCCGACCTGTTTAGTTGTCGCCGCGCCTCTTGTTCTTTCTTGCCTCTCCGACTTCCTAGTCGCTGCGGTCTGTCCCTGTCCGCGTGTGTGTCTCTCTCCACGCGGTTTGCTGCTGTGATCTGCCTGACCGTGCGGGTTGTTCCTTTCTCACCCGCATCTTGGTCGCGGTCGCCAGCTCTTCTCCTCTTTTCTGTTCGCTCGGGCTTCTCAGTTCGTGCGACTTCTTCCCCGCCGTGCCTTTGCCCGCCTTCTTGCCGCTGCTGTGATCTGCCTGACCGTGCGGGTTGTCTCTTTCTTACCCGCATCTTGGTCGCGGTCACCTGCTCTTCTCCTCTCTTCTGTTCGCTCGGCCTTTTCAGTCCGCGCGACCTCTTCCCCGCAGTGCCTCTTTCTAGCCGCTCCTGTTCGCGCGGCTTCCTCTGTTTTTCTAACCGCCTCTGTTCGTGCGGCTTCTTCTGCTTCCGGGTTCTATGACTACCTCCGGTCTCACCACTACTCCTGCAGCTCCTTCTCCTCCTCCTCCTTCGGGTAACCTTGGCACCCTTTCCAAGCTTGTGGGCTCCAACTATCCCGATTGGAGTGTTTCTTTCACCTTTCTCCTTCGTTCTCAACGCAAGCGTCATCACCTCACCGATGACCCTCCTCCTCGCACCTCTCCTGAGTTTGATGACTGGGATGCGAGTGATGCTCTTGTTCGCACCTGGCTGGCCAACAGCCTTTCTGATGAGTGCCTTCCCGTCATTCGCCATGATGAGACGGTCAAGGCCGCATGGCTTCACCTCGCTGCTCTCTATTCTAAGGGGGGCCAGACGTCCCGCATTTATACTCTCTATGCGGACCTCTTCGCCCGCCCTTCCATGTCCCCCGTTGCGGCTTATCAGCAGGTCCAGGCTCTTGGGGCTGAAATCCTCCAGAATCGCCCCTTCTCTGCGGACTTGGCCGACCAGCACAAACACTTCCAGGAACTCCTGGTTGTTTGTTACCTTCTTCGTCTTCCGGACTCTTATGATATGATCCGCCAGCAGATCTTGGGTGAGGCGGAATCTCCTACTTTGGATGCCACTGCGGCCCGCATTGCCGCCGTTACTTCTCTCCTCCAGCGGCCTCTGCTGGCCTCCCCCCCTTCGCAGGACTCCTTTGCACACCAGGCTCAGCGGGGGGGCCCGAGTGGCCGTGGCTCCTCCGGCGGACGGGGTTCCTCCCGGTTCTTCTGCTCTCACTGTGGTCGTACTGGCCATACTGTTGATCGCTGCTGGCAGAAACATCCTCATCTTCGCCCTTCCGGTGATGCTCCTTCGGCCTCCGCCTCTTCTAGGCCGTCTGCCTCTGTGGCCACGACGTCAGGTAGTGCCCACGTCGTTACCCAAGGTAAATGGCTGATTGACTCCGGTGCCACCAATCATATGACGGGCAACCCTCATTGCTTCTCCCGTCTGGAGACCCATGACCGCTTACCCCCAGTTCGTGTGGCGGATGGTTCCCCGTCTCCGGTTCATGGGACGGGCATGGTTCAACTCACTCCATCGCTTTGCTTGGAGGATACCCTCTATGTCCCGAAGTTCCCGTGCAATTTGTTATCAGTTACCACTTTATGCCGGCAACTTCAGTGCTCCGTTTTATTCACTCCCACTACTTGTTCTTTTCAGGACCCGAGGACCCAGCGGACGATTGCTACTGGGACTGAGAGCGGCGGCCTCTACTTCCTCGACGATGTTTCTGCTCTTTCTGCCTACTCCTCCTCTGCTGATCTCCTTCAGTGGCATCTTCGTCTTGGACATCCTCCTCCCCGGCTTATTCGTCAGCTTCTGCCCCACTTACCTCCCACCAGTTCTCCGCTCAACTGTGATGCGTGTCAGCTTGGCAAACATCATCGCTCCTCCTTCCCACCGAAGCAAGGTCGTGGCTCCTCTCGCATTTTTGATATTGTTCATTCTGATGTATGGGGTCCTGCTCCTACCCTCACTGTTGGTCGGGGCAGTTCTTATTTTGTAACTTTTATCGATGATTTTACTCGATGTACCTGGGTGTATCTCTTAAAGGATCGCTCTGAACTATTCTCTGTTTGGCAATCTTTTTACTTTATGATTAAGACTCAGTTTGCTATTTCGATTAAAGTCTTACGTTCTGATAATGCCAAGGAATACCTGTCTCATGAGTTCTCCGCGTTCTTTCACCAACACGGCCTCATTCATCAAACGACTTGTGTTTACACCTCCCAACAGAATGGGGTGGCGGAGCGTAAAAACCGTCACCTGCTTGATGTTGCGCGTACTCTCATGACGCAGATGCACGTCCCTCGCTCCTACTGGGGCTACGCTGTGCTCCTCGCTTGCTATCTCATCAATCGCATTCCCTCCACGGTCCTCCACGGCCGGACTCCCTTCTCCCTTCTCTACCCCCACCAGGAACCTTTTCCTCTTCCTCTCCGTGTCTTTGGCTGTACGGCCTTTGTTCACGCTCCCTCCGCTACCCGCGACAAGCTTTCCCCCCGTTCCACTAAGTGTGTCTTTTTGGGGTACTCTACCACTCAAAAAGGCTATTGCTGCTTTGACCCCCTTCTTCGCAAGCAGTTTGTCTCCGCAGACGTGACCTTTTTTGAAAATGCTTCCTATTTCTCTCCTTCCTCTTCTCTTCCTTCTCTTCCTTCTGATATCTCCGTTCATTCCACACCCCTCCCCGTTTTCCCACCTTCGTCTCCTCCTCCACCCACTCCTTCCCAGTCCGTCTCCCCACCTACCCCTCCACCCTCCTCTCCGCTGCCGTCTCTCTCTAGTCCCGGGCCAGCCTTCTCCGCCACGGACGCTCCGGTCGCTGACGCTCCCGTCGCCGCCGCTCCCGATGATCTGGATGTTCCCATTGCCCTTCGCAAAGGGGTCCGGGCGTGTACTCAACACCCGCTCACGGCTGTTGTTTCTTATGATCAGCTTTCTCCTTCTCGCAGGTGTTTTGCCTTGGCTATCTCTGCCACTTCTACTCCCCGTACCTACCAGGAGGCTCTCTCTCTCCCTCATTGGAAGTCTGCCATGGATGAGGAGATGGCTACTCTTACTGAACGGGGTACCTGGACCCTGGTTCCTCCTCCCGTAGGCACTGATGTGGTTGGCTGTCGCTGGGTCTTTGTTGTGAAGTTTCGCCCCGACGGCACTGTGGATCGCTACAAAGCCCGGCTGGTGGCCAAGGGCTTTACTCAGACTTATGGCGTTGATTACTTCGATACCTTCTCTCCAGTTGCTCGCCTCAGCACCATCCGGGTTCTCTTTTCTATGGCTGTTAACCGGCTTGGGCTATTTCTCAGCTGGATGTGAAGAATGCCTTTCTTTATGGCGATCTTCAGGAGGACGTCTATATGGAGCAACCTCCTGGGTATGTTGCTCAGGGGGAGACACGTGTCTGTCATTTGAAGAAGGCCATTTATGGCCTCAAGCAGAGCCCTCGGGCATGGTTCGAAAAGTTTAGTGGTATTGTGGCAACCATCGGTTTTCAAAGGAGTTCGGCCGATCACTCCTTATTCATTCGCAAAACGGCCTCGGGACTGGTGGTTTTGGTCGTATATGTGGATGATATTCTCCTTACTGGTGATGACCGAGATGGGGTGGACTTGACGAAGAAGCACCTCCGTCAGCACTTGGTCACGAAGGATATGGGCCCCCCAAAATACTTTTTGGGGATAGAAATCTCGCGGAAACCTGACTCCTTGGTCCTCTCTCAACGGAAGTATGCCCTTGATCTTCTTCGAGAAGCAGGCTTGACAGGTGCCAAACCAGCTCATCTTCCCATGGCTGTTGGAGAAGACAAAACGTGGACGGATGAATCGCCTCCTCTATCTGATGTCACACGGTACAGACGTTTGGTAGGCAAACTCATCTATCTCACGGTGACTAGACCCGACATCGCCTACGCTGTAGGAAAGGTCAGTCAGTTTATGCAAGCTCCCAGGGAGTGTCATCTTCAGTCCGCCCTGAAGATTTTAGAGTATATCAAAGCAGCACCGGGCAGAGGGTTACTCTTCCAGAAGAATGGCCATCTGAGAGTTGAGGCCTACTCAGACTCAAGTTATGCGGATGACAAAGGCGATCGTAAATCCACGTCAGGTTTCTGTACCTTTGTTGGAGGTAATCTCGTGAGTTGGAAAAGCAAGAAACAGTCTGTTGTTTCCAGATCCAGTGCCGAAGCAGAATACCGGAGTATGGCGTCAACTACGTGTGAGTTAAAGTGGTTGCGGGCTCTCATGCTTGACCTGGGCGAGGTATATGATTGTCCTCTCCCTATGTTCTGTGACAACAAGGCCGCTATACACATATCCAGAAATCCGGTCTTCCATGAGAGAACGAAGCATATAGAGGTTGACTGTCACTTCATTCGGGAGGAGATTTTGAAGAAACAGATTTGTACTCCTTTTGTCACCTCTGACAAGGAGTTGGCAGATATCTTCACCAAGCCGATTTCTACTTCCTTCTTCCGCATTTGTGACAAGCTGGGCATGATTGATATCTATGCTCCAGCTTGAGGGGGAGTGTTGAAGTATTAGACCGGGCGGCTTAGCGGTCTGATCCATCGGTTTGTAGACCGAGCGGCTTAGCGGTCTGATCCAGCGGTTTGTAGACCGGGCGGTCTGGCGGTCTCACTCTACGGCTTGTTCTATCCTGCTGGAGTTGCCGAGCGGTTATCCCATCTGTCTAACCGCGCGGCCTGATCGGTCTCCATTATTCTAGCCGCTCAGCCTGTAAATGTTTAGTCCCACATTGTTTGTATACTCTCTTTCTTATCTCCTCCATTCTATATAAGGGAGGCCATACCTTTGTAAATGATATCTTTTTTGGATAATAAAATTTCAATTATTCAAAAGTTTATTCTCTTGTTCTAGTCTTTTCGCTTCTTGTCTCTACTTTCTAACAGCCCAAAACCATTAAGGTCCAATGCGAGCATGGCGGACGCAAAACCCCAGTCTGCCAAAACACCACAGCGCAGACCGCCACAGTCCGCGAGCTCCTCGCACTCCTGCCCTACCACAGCGGTCTAATCCCGGACTCCAACACCAGGCCGCCAACACGATCTCCACAGCAAACACCTACAGTGCCACCAGAGCTCGACAAGGCCTCAGCCAAGCTCTAAGCTCAGTCCGCAACAGCCCAAATCGCGGACACGCCAGTCCGCAAGCTTCCCGCGAACAAGAGCCAACCCGCCTATCAGCACAAGCTTGCACCCGCGGCCACTGAGCAAAGCACCAATCCGCAAGCCTCTCTATTCGCAGATACCAGGCCGCACCAAACCGCGGACTCCATGCAACAACCCGCTCAGAACACAGCCAGCTTCCACCAGACTTTTCACCAGGCCGCAAACCCCAGTCCGCCCAGTCCGCCCAGTCCGCCAAAGCTATCCGCCACAGGCCGCGCGGCCTGTCCCGTCACCCACTTCCACTTCACAAATTTCAACACTCCCCCTTGAAGTGAGAAGTGGTGACTAAGCCCAGCAAGCTGCGCAAGCGTTCAAAGGGCCCCTTCGACAGCGGCTTCGTGAAGATGTCAGCATGATTATCTTCACTCCGAACATGCCCGACCAGCAAAGATCCTTCAAACACCTTCTCCCTGATGAAATGGTGATTAATCTTTATATGCTTGGTCCTGGCGTGACACACTGGATTGTTAACTAGTTTGAGAGCACTCTCATTGTCACCCCGGAGTAAAGTAGGTCCTTGCACTTCTTCATGGACATCCTCTATAAGCCTCCTCAACCAAACGGCTTCCCGAGCAGCCAAGGCCGAAGCCTTATACTCAGCCTCCGTGGTTGAAACCTACACCAAGTCCTGCTTCTTGCTACACCACGAGATGCTAGCTGAACCGCAAGTGAACACATAACCTGAAGTAGACCTCCGATCATCCGAATCACCGCCATAGTCAGCATCCATGTACCCGAGCAACGCAAACTCCGCATCCCTTCCATAGAGGAGTCCCATGTCAGAAGTCACCTTGACATACTTCAGAATTCCTTTTGCCGCCACTAGATGAGATTGCCTTGGTTCAGCCATATATCGACTTACTCGGCCAACAGCATAAGCTATATTCGGCCTTGTAATCGTCAGATAGATCAAGCTCCCAACAAGAGCCCTGAACACCAAGGGATCATTAAGAACCCTTCCCTCATCTCGTCGAAGCTTTAGCCCAGGTTCCAGTGGAGTAGAGCACTTCTTCCCTTCGCCCATGCTGAACCGCTTCACAATACGATCAGCATACCCTTTCTGGCTAATGAGAATCCCGCACTCCTTCCTCTCCACTTCCAGACCGAGAAAGTGATGCAACTCTCCCAAGTCCTTCATCTCGAAGCGTATAGCAAGCTCTGCCCTGAGCCTTGCTACTTCCTCCTCTGAGTTCCCTGTGATGATCATATCATCCACATACAGCAGGACCAAGACTCTTAGCTCTCCCTTCTTCTTGACGAACAAGCTTGAATCCGAGTTAGAAGCCAGGTATCCACAGAATTGCAAGTACTCTGCAATCTTCCCATACCACGCTCGAGGAGCTTGCTTCAACCCATAGAGAGCCTTCCTGAGTTTGCAGACATAGTCTGGATGCTTCTCAGAGACAAAACCAAGTGGCTGATCCATGAAGATGTCCTTGTCAATCTCTCCGTAAAGAAAGGCATTCTTCACATCGAGTTGCCACAACCTCCATCCCTTGCTAGCAGCCAAGGCGATCACCACTCTTACAGAAGTCATCTTCGCAACTGGACTGAATGTCTCCTCATAGTCTTCTCCATACTGCTGTGAGAATCCTCTAGCGACCAGGCGAGCCTTGAAACGATCAATGCTCCCATCAGCCTTCTTCTTCAACTTATACACCCACTTGCAAGTAACCGGAGTAATGCCATCAACCTTGGGCACAAGATCCCAGGTTTCATTCTTCTTCAGAGCATTAATCTCTTCTTTCATGGCACCTTCCCACTCCTTCACTCCAGTGGCCTCGTTGAAGTTTGTAGGCTCTCGCTCATCCAGAGGACCTGCAAAGAAGCAGGAGACAAAGCTCACTGCATTCCCATCACAGTACCGAGCCGGTGGCTTAACCACCCTCTTCGATCTCCGAAGACATGGCTCCTTGCTCACGGCTTCCGTTGCTTATTCAGGCTCCACTCCTACCTGGGGCAAGCATTGAGCAGTGCTCCCCCTTCTTCCTGAGCCAGAAGGCTCAGCATCGGAGTTCGAAGCAACAGGAGCTGCTTGTGAAACAAAAAGCTCCTCTTCCAAGCCTTCAGCAGCCACCACCGGTGCTTCATCAACCTTGCTACTTCCGGTTAGATCCACCGAGCCACCTCCATATGATGTCAGCTTGTCAAAGACCACGTCTCTTGACACCACGAACTTCTTCGTCACAGGGTCCATGCATTTCCATCCCTTCTTCCGCTCATCGTAGCCAACAAAGACAAGTTTCCTTGCCTTCGCATCCAGCTTTGTCCGTGAAGCATCCGGGACATGCACGTAGCAAGTTGAGCCGAACACCCTAAGGTGTCCAACACTCGGCTTCTCCTTCAGCAACAGCTCAACAGGAGTCTTCATGTTGATAGGGCTGAGTGGCATCCGGTTGATGACATAAGCAGCACAAGACATTCCCTCCACCAAAAAGGACCTTGGGATATCTTTCGCATGCAGCCAACATTTGCAGGTCTCCGTCAGATGACGGATCTTCCGCTCCGCTACCCCATTTTGTTGTGGAGTGTGAGCACAAGTAAGCTCCCGTTGGATCCCGTGCTTCCTGCAGAAGTTAGAAAACTCGGAGGAGACAAACTCACCCCCGTTATCAGTTCTAAACTTCTTAATCCGCAAGCCAAGCCGGCCTTCTACCAACTCCTTAAACTCCACGAACAAATGGAAGGCTTCTGACTTCTCCTTTAAGAAGTACACCCAAGTATACCTTGAGTAGTCATCAACCAAGACAAGCATATATCTGCTTCCACCAAGGCTGGCAGTAACCGTCGGTCCCATCAGGTCGCCATGAATGCACTCCAATAGTTTCTTGCTCCTTGTTTGTGATTTATCAAATGGGAGGCGATGTGCCTTTCCATATTGATAGCCCGCACAAACATGCCCACCACCAAAGGAGGACAACTTCGGCAAACCCCTCACCAGACTTCTACTAGCCATCGCCTTCAGCTTGTCCATGCCAACATGCCCCAGCCTCTCATGCCAGATAGCCGCACTATCATTGGCTCTCATTCTATCAACATAAGCATTGGTGGAAAGAACAAACAAGTTCTTCATCCTCCTCCCAACATGAGCAACATCAGCCTCCACCGCTGATACGTTGTGAAGGAACCTCACGTCTGTTGGCCCAAACAGAACGTGATACCCAGCGTCCACCGCGTTGGTCACCGAGAAGAGGTTCTTCTTCATGCCCGGCACGTGATACACACTCCTTAACGTGAGTGGCCCCTGATCACTACCCAAAGACACGACCCCCTCTTTCTCTACTGCATAAACAGTATTATCAGCAGTGATAATAGCTTCATTACCTGAGTAAGCCTGTATGGAGGTGAACTTTGATTTGTCTCCGGTAAGGTGATGACCACACCCGGAGTCGATGATCCACTCGCTGTTGAAGTCCTCAGCAGACAAGGCCCGGACACAAGTGCCCGTCATGAAAGCTCCGCCCCATTCTGCTTCTTCACTTCTTGAGCAAGCTTCCTCCTTTACCGCAGCATGCCCAGGCTGCAGTTTGACCTTGCAGTCCCGCTTGAAGTGCCCTCGCTGATGACACCGGTAGCACTTCAGATTCTTCTTCCAGTCCTTAGGAGCATTGCTCCTCTCCGGCGGATATGAAGTTGAAGTCTCCTTCTCACCAGCGGCCTGCACCTTCTTCTTCTTCTTCCCTTCCCATCCCTTCTTCTTGCCTGAGAAGAGGGCTTCGCTGCCTTCCTGATTCAGATTCACTCCAGCCATCTGTCTTGCTAAGCTCTCTTGCGAGGCAAGCAGATTCTCCATCTCCAGCAAAGACGGCTGAGTAGCCCACCCTTGAACAGATGTAACAAAGGCAACATACTCCTTCCGCAAGCCGCGGATAATGTGCCTTTTCATCTTAGCCTCAGAGATAGGCTCATCAGGATCCAGTGCCGACAGCTCAGCACACAAGCTCTTCATCTTCAAGAAGTATTTGGAGATGGAAAGGTCTCCCTGAGTTGCCCTGGCCAACTCATTCTCCAGGAACTGAAGCCGCGCCACATCCTTCCTATTGAACAACTCATCAATGGTTGTCCAAATATCAGCAGCCGACTCACACCCAACGATGTGATCAAACAGTTCCGGAGACACGGCTCTCTTCAGAGTGAACTCCGCCTTAGCATTTGTTCTTCTCCAGAGCCTCACCTGCTCAGAAGTACCGAAAGCAGCAGTCACTTCCTGTCTATCGTCACCACCGACGACTTCCCACAGCTCCTCGCCAAGAAGATAACTCATGCACGACTTCCACTTTTTGAAGTTAGTCGGCGTTAAGAGTTCAATGCCAAGACCTCTTGCAAAACTTCCTTCCATTGCAAACACCTGTTGGTATCCTTCAGCAGCTCCGAGCAACAACACAGGTTGATCACCACTCAATCACTGAGTCACAACACTGGCTGACTTCCGCTCACGCAACTGAACCTCCGAAACCTCAGGAACCTCGCTTTGATACCATGTTAAATTTTCTCAACGTGATCAGCAAGATAGCCCAAACGCCAAATTAATATCTTCGGAACTACCCAGTTCGCACGTTGAACCTGCGGAAAACCCAAGGACTAGAGGTTTCACCCAACAAACAATGGAAGCACAAGAAGGTCTCTTTTATACATTCACTTCTTTACAATCCGAGGCATACATAGCGAGACATGATTTCGCTAGTATTACAACTGTAAACAGAAAGCACCAAAAAACAAGCCGGGCGGACAGAATCGGAGTCCGCCGAGACCGCCGAGGTCGCCGAGGCCGCCCGAACTATGCTGCAATCCGCCGAATACCACGGAGTCCGCCGAAGCCGCGAAGCCGCGCGGACACACCGTTATTCGCCTCCTGCTGAACCCGAACTGAGGAACACCCCTACCCTCCTGAAGCCGGCGGACAGGTTATTGAAGCTGGCAAAGTTGAAACAGAACTGACAAGCCGCAGAGCGACCTCCTGCTGAGTCCGCAGAGACCGCACACTTCCAAGCACTGACCGAAGTCACAGCCAAACTCCTGGCTCCTTGAAGTTATCCGCGCGACCTGCACACAGCAAACCGTCAGCCTGAAACAATCCGCGCGGACTGGCAAACACAGACCGCAGCACTTCGCTCAACCCAACTTACTGTTCACTCAAGTTACTTAGGTTACTGTAGATGTGCCAGGGGGGTCCTATTTATAGGCAAGGTGAGGAGTGTGGTCACCGCCCAAGAGATAGCGACACCGCCCCAGCCCGCGCGAATACAAACCACCGTCCGCCGAGTCCGCGAGGACTTGGCCGGTTACCAAGGAAAACTGCCAGGAGCAAGGCAACAGTTGACGAACCCTCTCCAGTCCGCCTAAGCTAAGCGGACAAGGCATCAGCCCGCAAAGCTCCAACCGCTTCAGGACAGCAAACCCCCTTCAATGGCTGTCCGCACCAACCCGAGGCAGTCCGCAAGACTGAGACCTCAATCCGCCATAAGTCCACGACCAAAGGCAGCTAGCAACAGACCGCCCAGTCACAGCGGACTTGGTGGATACAGCGGACACACTGAACTCGGCACCAAGTGTGACCAAGCCCAAAACCATTAAGGTCCAATGCGAGCATGGCGGACGCAAAACCCCAGTCCGCCAAAACACCACAGCACAGACCGCCACAGTCCGCGAGCTCCTCGCACTCCTGCCCTACCACAGCGGTCTAATCCCGGACTCCAACACCAGGCCGCCAACACGATCTCCACAGCAAACACCTGCTGTGCCACCAGAGCTCGACAAGGCCTCAGCCAAGCTCTAAGCTCAGTCCGCAACAGCCCAAACCGTGGACACGCCAGTCCGCAAGCTTCCCGCGAACAAGAGCTAACCCGCCTATCAGCACAAGCTTGCACCCGCGGCCACTGAGCAAAGCACCAATCCGCAAGCCTCTCTATCCGCAGATACCAGGCCGCACCAAACCGCGGACTCCATGCAACAACCCGCTCAGAACACAGCCAGCTTCCACCAGACTTTTCACCAGGCCGCAAACCTCAGTCCGCCCAGTCCGCCCAGTCCGCCCAGTCCGCCCAGTCCGCCAAAGCTGTCCGCCATAGGCTGCACGGCCTGTCCCGTCACCCACTTCCACTTCACAAATTTCAACACGGCTGTGCCCGTACTCCCCTTCTTGCAGTTTCTCCCACCATGACTGGCCATCCCACCGGCCACGGCTCCTCCTCTCCACTCGTTGATGACCGTCAGTCAGTGAGGTGGTTGCTCTATCGTATCATATCTTCTACGCCTTTTAATCATTCCATCATGATCACCACCATCCATTTCATGGTTAACCACCTACTAACCGCCATTATTAGTGGAGGGTTATCATTAATTAAAAATTATGTTGCATTTAGTAAATATTATGCACACCATATAAGCCGAAACTATATTAAATGTGGTCTACTAATAGTAATTGTGTGTGGTTTTGGTGTATGGATAGCTGTGTAGCCACTGTAACCACCTCCTGAAGCATATAAAAAGTCCTAAGACCCCCTTCATTTCCAACTTTTCCGCTTCGCAGTCTTCTTCTTCCTCAGGTCGAAGCTCTGCCGAAAACATCCTACGAGCCTCCTCCACCAGCCGAGCCACTCGAAATCCATCTATGTCCACAACGCTCCCAAGAAGAAGACATTTTGTGCGACATTCCACAAAGCCTCTTACGCACGTAGCACCACTCAAGTCATCACCCACACATCTATGTGTGCTTCTCCACGAAGTTCACCAGGAAGCATCTGAAAATGCTACATCAAAGCATAAAAAAAGTACTAGCTTCGTGTGAGGTGGCATGTCGTCCACCGAGCACTCTCAATCTCCGCTTTTGTCTTCACACCTCCGCTTTTGTGTGTCTTCACCTCCGCACATCTTCACCACCGAGCACATCGACTTGTTCCAAATAATAAATGACGTACCTTGGCAGGCACACCACCACCAACCGCTCCCGCAGACACCTCTCTATTGCTTGCCACCATAGTCGACGAGGAAGAAGACGCAGAAAAAATCATCGTTCTTCTCACACTTCAGTTCCATGCACCGAGAATTTTTAGGGCATATGATGAGGTATCTTATATTTATAAGAGAATTTGTGGTGCGAATAGCCTCCTCCCCATAATCCTGCACTAACTTAGTGGGATCATAGGTTTAACCGCCATACATGTGATCGCCACATGCGATCTACGTGCATTGTTCAAACCACCACCACAACCAGCTGTCTGCGCTGCCATCACCGGCGCTGGGCGGCCCATGATTGGCTGGCCACGCTAGGGCCGTGCCATAACCGCCCCTCCCCACGGCCGCCTCTCGCGGTTGTGAGGTTCTGCTGATATGGGGTGTCCACAACCCGTCCACCCCTCCCTGCGGCCGATGGGTACCTCCCGCAAGGGGCGGCCAAGTCCAGCCGCCCTACCCCACTACCGCCTCCAGCGGTCGTAAGGTGCCACATACAAGGGGAGATCGCACCCGACCGCCGCTTCCTATGTGAAAGTGCAAGTTAGATCTGATATACTCTAGAGGGGGGTTAATAGAGTATGGTGCTTGCTAAAAACTTTTTACAACTCTTGTTGTATTCCTAAGTGAACAGGGAAGCAAATGAACTACATCAACTATCTAATCAAAAAGCAATCACAAACTACAGCCAGAAAACAAAAGAAAATAAGAAACCAGCAGACACAAGGAGCTATAGTGGTTCCCCAATCAATCTGGGTACATCCACTCTTCTACCACCCTAGGTAGGAATCCACTGCAGGATGAGTTGATCAGGTGTCCTGGGCACCAATGAGCTTTTGATAAGGTGCTCAAAAACCAAACCAGATTTTTTTATCAGGTGTCTTGCCACCACTGAGTTTTGACAAGGTCTGAAAGAAATTGTACCTAATCACCTAGAGGGGGGTGAATAGGTGACCTTATCTTTTTAAACTTTTAGGCAGATTATATCACATATTTCACAGAATATAAAAACAGCAACCACAGAATCACATACACACAGAGTACGCACAGTTTTATAGTGGTTCCCCAAGGTTTGGGTACATCCACTTCCCCCTCCGCCTATCTAGTAGTGTACTAGATTCGGCCAAACTCCTCCACTATTCCTCAGATCCTCAGATCTTACACTCAGAACCCCAAACAGGTTCCTACAGCTCAGGCCCAATGCCCTACAACTCAGTCTTCACAAAGACCTACACTCAGCCTTCAACAAGGCCTGCACTCAGCCACAAGGCCTACACTCATAGATATGAATCTCCTACACTCAGGCACACAGGCCCTACCACTCAGACTTTATAATTTCAGGCTTACAACTCAGATCCATAAGGATCCTACAAGAAATTAAGAATATAATGTATATACCTACAACTCAGAATAAGAGAGAAGAGTTGACAGGTTCTTGATGAGTTCTTGAAAGAACTCTGCTGAGATCAACCTCACTTGGCTTTCTTCAAAGCTTCTTGAATGAAGAACACAATAGGGTTAATACTCTCTACAGCTGATCTTCAATCACTGCAACTTAAGAATCAGAACTAGGTCTGAAACTTTCTTCACAGCCTGGTTCCAACAGCTGTCTTCTTGGAAGGAGCTCTCTCTCTCCGACTACTTAGATCTTCACTTGAATTGATTCTTCAATGAATAGCTAGATCTTCTTCTCAATCCTCAATGGACAATCATCTTTCTATTGATAGAATAAGCCTATATATAGGCCTTCTTCATGGTGACCGGCTGATCTGATTCCTAACAGCTTTCTGACAACTCTGACAGTTGCAGTAGACCGGCTGGAATGGCAGCTGTCATTTCATCCAGTCACTTCTTGAAATATCTGTAACTATCTGAAAGTATCGAGACAGTCTGTCTTTAAGTGTCGACACTTATAGACTAAGTGTCGACACAAGTAGACTAAGTGTCGACACTTGCCTTCAAGGTGTCGACACAACTCCTTGTGTTGTAGATTTTACTTCTCGACACAGCTTCTTCAATATGTGTCGACACTGATATTGTGTGTCGACACAACTCCTTATTCTTCAGTACTTAGTTGACTTCTGCTGAGTGTCGACACTACTCCTTTATGTCGACACATCTTCTTGTGTTGAACTTGTTCAGTGTCGACACATCTTCTTGGTGTCGACACATGTCTTCTTTGTTGATACTTTCTGAGTGTCGACACAGCTCCTTGTGTCGACACATTCTTCTTCTGTTGAGACTTTGACTGAGTGTCGACACATCTTCTTTGTGTCAACACTTGTACTTAGAATTTGTTGAACTTTGCTGAGTGTCGACACAGCCTCCTAGTGTCGACACTTTCTTCATGTATTGAGTCTTCTACTGTGTGTCGACAGATTCTTTATTATGTCGACACTTTCTTCATGTGTTGAGTCTTCTGCTGTGTGTCGACACATTCTTCATTATGTCGACACTTATACTTAGACACTGTTGAAATTTGCTGAGTGTCGACACAGCCTCCAAGTGTCGACACTTTCTGATGTAGACAAAGTTCCTCTGGGTGTCGACACTGCTTCTAAGTGTCGACACGGCTTCTCTGGACTTCTCTTCATTGAGTGTCGACACAACCTGTATGTGTCGACACTTTTCTTCTGGTGTCGACTCTGCGTTCCTAGTGTCGACACAATTACTCCAAGTGTCGACACTGCTTCTCTGGGTGTCGACACAAGTCTTCTTAAGTGTCGACACTTTCCTTCTGGGTGTCGACACATGGACTTAGAAACTTTTCAGCTTTCCCTGCAAATACTTAACCTGCACAACTAAACTCAAAACACATTAAATACATTTTGATGTATATCATTGAGTAGGGTGAGGCTTCTTCAAATCAGGTACATTTAATCCAATGTACCCAACAATCTCCCCCTATTTGGAGAAGTCATAACCCTTAGTTAATGATATACACCATACATAATAAAATCACAGTATGATGTAAAACAGGATTATATAATAGGGTAAGTACATAAACATGTATTAAAC
Organism: Platanthera guangdongensis; assembly: GCA_039583875.1. Classification (NCBI taxonomy): domain Eukaryota; kingdom Viridiplantae; phylum Streptophyta; class Magnoliopsida; order Asparagales; family Orchidaceae; genus Platanthera; species Platanthera guangdongensis. Next base: position 74,099,886 of record CM077150.1, on the reverse strand, counting down.
AGTACATGTATACATAGATATCTCAGAACAATAATGTAATAGAATTAGCACATATCACATAGTTCTAAGAACTTTATCATATTCATTATTCAAAAGTTTACAGAAAGTTTTAATACAAGTGATTACACATGTAAACTTAAGAAAAAATGTCTATCCTATTGCTGCTCAGCCTCCTTGATCACAATGCCCTTTCCAGACTGTATCTTTGCTTGTACTGGGGCTTCAACATCTTCAGCAGCAGCAGGCTTCTTGCCTTTAAGATCCTTCTTTGTCTGCTCTTCAGCCTTAATCTTTTGTCTCTCAAAATAATGATAAGGCTTGGGAAAGTACTTGCTAGGCTCCTGGGCAGTAGGAGGTAGCTTTCCCATCTTAGCCTTTCTTTTATACTGCACAATGGCTTCTTGTCTGTTCTCATGCTTCCTCTACTCCACATCAGAATACCATTTGCCTCTGTCCACAATATTGTCTTTGGCAGCCTTCCATGCAGTCAGAATGATATTCCTGGAGGTGGGGCTCCACTGTTCAAAATCAGGCCTAAGTTCAGCTTGCTCCCTGAATCTCTTCTTAGATAATTGAGTCTCTTGTTCTTTGAGCAAAGCTTCTTGTTCTTTCAGTATAGCCTCTGGCACTGGCTGAACTACTTTTTCTATGATGATCTTCTGATTTCCCTCAGGAGGGCTATACATTAATTGTATGTCTGCATGTATCATATCAAAGTCTGGTGGAGGGTAGATCACTTGAGCTACTTTAGCTTGCTCACCTCCAAGATATGCAGGATTAATCCCAGACTCTGCAACATTATCATCATCACATAATGGAGGATATCCAAGGGTGGCTCTGATGGAATTGGAAATCCATTTTGCATGATCAGAGCCTGCTTTGACTAACACCCGCTCCCCCTTTATGACTTCTCTTTCAATGTGATCCCTCAGTTCATCTTTCTGAAATCTTATTTGGGCATTCAGATAATTTACTCCATCCTTGTAGAAAGGTTTCAACCTTTGGAGTTTTTCAATGATAAGCTTCTGAGAATCTTGAATTGCAGAAGTAACAGCAATGATCCCTTCTTGTAACTTCTTATCAAACTCTTCCTGGGCAGTAGTCCTTGCTGTAGTTTGAGCAGCAGCCAGATTTTGTATCTCAGTGACTATCACATTGTGTGATTCAGTCAAATTGTCATTCATTCTTATCTGGTTTTCCATTACATAGCCTTGCTTTACTGCCAGGTCTTCAATTTGTTTCTTGATATTTTCTTGATGAGTAGCTAAATAGACTACTGTATTTCCTCCCTTATGAAAGCAGTCAGTCATTTCTTTCTTATTCTGATACATTTCAAATCTGATGGACTTAATGTCTTGTGCAAAATCAAACTGCAGAGACTTATGGCTTTCATCTATGTATTTTTCAATTGCTAGTCTTTGTTCATCCATCTTTATCTGCAATGCAACCATCAGTGAACTGTAATCTGTAGATGGTGCTGGCTGTAGTGCAGGTTGTGGTGCTATTGTTTGTAAGGCCTTTTTATATGTCTGGATTCTCCTCTTGAAGACTTGAAACTTCCTCTTCTTGGCTCTTGCAGCCTCTTCATCTTCTGATGCAGATGTGCTATCAATAGTCACTCTGTCCTTAGGACTTGGAGGTAACTCCTTCTCAGTCCTTTGGAGCCCTTCAGTATCTCTTGGCACCTCAGTCTCTTTGCCTGCAGTTTCTTCTATATGTTCCACTTGCTCCCCCTCAACATGAGCCTTCTCCCCCTCAGTAGCAGCACTTTCTTTCTCAAAGTCAGTTTGGAGTAGGTCAGGGAATAGCTCTTCTAGGGTGAATTCTTGTGGAGGATGGGGTGGAGAATCTCTAATCTCATCAATGACTTGATCAGATACCACTTGATCTGCAACAGATGTGTCCTTTAAGACAACATCTTGGGGTTGGCTATGTGTTTGTGTTTGCTGATTAACATTAGGTAATGAATCAGACAAAACATCATCCTCAATAGGGAAATTTAATTTATTAATGTCAGTGATTACCTCAAGTATGGTGTGGGTAGCTTGTTCACTTTCTAGTGGAGTTGGCTCTTCCACTAGTAGAGGTTCCCCCTAGATGGAATCCTGGTGAAGTGGGCTAGCCTGTGGTAGCTCCCCCTGCCTCTCTGCATCATCTTGTCTTGCAGGTGATTGTCCACCATTTCCAGTGTCTTGTTCATCATCTGGAGTAAAGACAACTTGATATTCAGAGCTGCTTGATGATTCTTGAGCCACAGAGGCTGACGTCTTCTTCCTTTTTTGTGGTGTTACCTTCTCAGGAGTTGGCATTTCCTTGGTCAAGACCCTATCCCACCTAGAGAAGATCCTCAAATCCATTCTTCTCATGTGGTTAATTTTGGATCCTGCAGCTTGGGTCATTACCTCTGGTATACAACCAGCTAGGTATAGACTAAGAATCCTACCCAAATTGGGCTTCTTCAGGCTCTCCTTAATCTTCTCAAACACTACTACAGACCAATCAGTATGTAGCTTGAAAATAATCCTTGTCATGAGGCCAAACATATGAGCTGATACTCTGTCATGCCCTCTAGGCTTGCACAGTATTACTTTTCCAACTATTTCAGACAAGAATTTTCATTGGCTGTTCATTCCTTTTCTGTTGAACACAGAACCTATCTTCAGGTTGGAATCCAGTACACACCAACTCAAAGCTTCTCTTGTCTTAGATGCAGAAACATCTTCTTCCTCCTTGGTTCTTGGTAGTTGTAGTACCTTCCTCAAACTTTTAGGAGAAACTTTCACCTTAGCCCCATGAACCCTTGACTTAATCTTTAGTCCTGATTCATCTAGGGTTGCGCCATTCAGAAATTCCAGGACCTCCTTCTTCCAGATCTTGATGGGTTCTGAAATAAGCAATTCTAATCCAAATTCTGCAACTAGGGTTACCACACCTTTGATCGCGGGTTCCGCCTCATCAAATGTGTGCCGCACCAGTTCATATCCTTCATTCACGTTCTATTCGAGCTGGGGTGCCATTAGGGTTTGAAGAAATTTGAATTGAGAGAAGAGAGGTGTCGACACACAGGTTTGGTCTCGAAACTTTGGTGAGCATGTCGACAGACATTGGCGAAATCCTATTTATACCTTTCTAGGATCGAAGATGAAAGGGCGTGTCAAAATACTCAAATTGTGTCGACACTGTTGATAAGTGTCGACACAGACTTATAATGTCTCGACATCTATGTATCGACACAAGTATAGTCGACAGAATATATGTGTCGACACTTGATTATGTGTCGACACCTCTTAGCTCGACACTTAGTCGAGACTTTACTTCACTAATTCTGCATAAAGTCTAAGTGTCGACACCACCTTGGATGTGTCGACACCTATCCTGTATGTGTCGACACAAATTCTCTGAAGTGTCGACACCAACTTCCTAGATGTGTCGACACCTTTTCTCTAAAGTTTCGACACCAATTCTCGGTCTCGACACAGACAACTCTGTGTGTCGACACTATTTTACTTAGCCATTTCTGTAAAATTATTCTAAGTTTATCATACCTAATTCAATTTTAAACCTATTGAATTTGGTTTCTTCTAAAGGCTTAGTATACATGTCAGCTAGTTGATTATCTGTATTAACATACTCTAGTGAAATATCTTCTTTTTCCACATGTTCCCTTAGAAAATGATATTTTATTTCAATGTGTTTAGTCCTACTATGGGAAACAGGATTATTTGCAATAGATATAGCACTAGTAGAATCACAAAATAGTGGTGTTCTACTTACTTGAATACCATAGTCTTCTAGCTGATGTTGTATCCATAGAAGTTGAGCACAGCAACTTCCTGCATCCACATACTCTGATTCTGATGTGGAGATAGCCACACTTGTTTGTTTCTTGCTACTCCATGATATCAGTCTTCCACCTAGGAATTGACAGGTACCAGTTGTACTTTTCCTATCGTCCTTGCAGCCTGCAAAATCTGTATCTGAATAACCTGTCAGTTCAAAGTCTCCATTCCTAGGGTACCAAAGGCCTAGATAAGGAGTGCCCTTAAGATATCTCAGAATTCTTTTGACTGCTGTCAAATGAGACTCTTTAGGGCATGTTTGGTACCTAGCACAGACACATGTAGCATACATGATATCTGGTTTACTTGCAGTCAAATATAATAGGGATTCAACTATCCCTCTATACAAAGTCTCATCTACAGGTTTCCCTGCATCATCTTTGCTAAGAGACATACTTGACCCCATAGGAGTTTTCATGGTACTGGATGATTCCATATCATACTTCCTTATTAATTCTAGGGTGAACTTAGACTGGAATATGGATAAATCATTCTCAGTCTGTCTAACTTGGAGACCCAAGAAGAACTTAAGTTCTCTCATACTGCTCATCTCAAATTGTCCTTGCATAAGTTTTGCAAACTTTCTGCAAAGACTATTTTCTGTAGACCCAAATATGATGTCATCTACATATATTTGGACTAGAATGATCTTGCCTCTGGATTCTCGAAGGAATAGAGTCTTGTCTATTTTCCCCCTTGTGAATTTATTCTCAATGAGGAAACTAGACAGGGTTTCATACCAAGCCCTAGGGGCTTGTTTTAACCCATACAAAGCCTTCCTAAGTCTATAGACATAATTAGGTTGAGTTGAATCAACAAAACCTGATGGCTATTCCACATAGACTTCTTCTTTCAGATTTCCATTCAAAAAGGCTGACTTAACATCCATTTGGTATACTTTAAATCCTTGATAGGTTGCATAGGCCAAGAACATCCTTATTGCCTCCAGTCTGGCTACTGGAGCAAAGGTTTGATCATAGTCAATACCTTCTTCCTGCCTATATCCCTTAGCAACCAGTCTTGCTTTGTTCTTAATAATCACTCCATGTTCATCCATCTTGTTCCTGAAGATTCACTTAGTTCCAATTATGTTGTTGTCTTTTGGGTTAGGAACAAGCTCCCAGACTTTGCATCTCTTGAACTGATTCAGCTCCTCTTGCATTGCTTCAATCCAATGAGGGTCTAGGATGGCTTCTTCAAATTTCTTTGGCTCTACTTGGGATAGAAAACTGGAGTAGAGTACTGAACTTAAATTTTTGCTCCTTGTTTGTACCCCTTGACTTAGATCACCAATAATTTGATTGGCTGGATGATCTTTTAGATGTCTACTAGCTGGAGGCAGCCTGGCTCCAGGTTGAACTCTTTCATCTTCTTCAACTTGCTGCACTCCTTGGTCTTCTTCTGCATCAGGTGCATCTAGTACTCCCCCTGGACAACAACCACTATCATCTACATGCTGACTTGCAGTAGATCCTTCTTCAATAGTGAGCTTGTTCATCTTCTTAGTCACACCTGGCTGCAAATACTTCTAGACAATTCATTGTTAATAAGTCTAGCTTCATCAAATACTACATGTACTGACTCTTCTACAACTTGAGTAGTCAAGTTGTAGACTTTATAAGCCTTACTATTGTTGTTGTACCCAACAAAGATCCCCTCTTGGGATTTGGCAGCAAACTTGGTTAAGTAAGACTTTCCATTGTTAAGTATAAAGCACTTACAACCAAAGATCCTTAAATAGGATAGGTTTGGTTTTCTGCCTTTCACAATCTCATATGGGGTCTTATTGTGGCTCTTGGTGATAGTAGCCCTATTAATTACATGGCATGCAGTGTTTACTGCCTCAGCTCAGAAATATTCTGGGAGAGTTGTGTCACTTAATAGGGTTCTACCAGCCTCAATCAAGGTTCTATTTTTCCTTTCAGTAATGCCATTTTTCTGAGGTGTTCTTGGTGAAGACAATTCCTGAAATATCCCAAACTCTTCACATAGCTTTGTCATACTATCAGACTGGAATTCAGTACCATGGTCACTTCTTATTTTGACCACTGTACTGTCTAACTCATTCTGAATTCTCCATGTATACTATTAGAGTATCCCACATCTCCTTAAATGTCTTACAGTGTATCAAGTTCTGAAATGTAGCATCATCTATTGCACTTACAATGATATTATGAGCCCTCTTGTCCATTGTAGCCAGAATAATCTCATCCTTGGTCATTTCAGAATAGTCTTTTGGTGTTCTCTGATTTGCATCTAAGACAGATACCTTCATAGGCACAAATGACCCTTCTTTAACTGTGATATAGATTCTAGGGTATGAGGCTTCCATAAATAGTCTAACCCTTTCTTTCCAGATGTCAAAGATCTCTTTTCTGCAAATTGGCAACTTCATGGATCCAAGTTCCTTATGATTCTCTGTTGAACCCATTTTCTTGATTTTCTTGATTCTGCACTTGATTAAATTGAATCTGCCAACAGGATCTACTTAGACAGTTATGTCATTTTTGAGGAACCTGGCTCTGATACCACTTGAAAGAAATTGTACCTAATCACCTAGAGGGGGGGTGAATAGGTGACCTTATCTTTTTAAACTTTTAGGCAAATTATATCACAGATTTCACAGAACATAAAAATAGCAACCACAGAATCACATACACACAGAGTACACACAGTTTTATAGTGGTTCCCCAAGGTTTGGGTACATCCACTTTCCCCCTCCGCCTATCTAGTAGTCTACTAGATTCGGCCAAACTCCTCCACTATTCCTCAGATCCTCAGATCTTACACTCAGAACCCCAAACAGGTTCCTACAGCTCAGGCCCAATGCCCTACAACTCAGTCTTCACAAAGACCTACACTCAGCTTTCAACAAGGCCTACACTCAGCCACAAGGCCTACACTCAGAGATATGAATCTCCTACACTCAGGCACACAGGCCCTACCACTCAGCCTTTATAATTTCAGGCTTACAACTCAGATCCCTAAGGATCCTACAAGAAATTAAGAATATAATGTATATACCTACAACTCAGAATAAGAGAGAAGAGTTGACAGGTTCTTGATGAGTTCTTGAAAGAACTCTGCTGAGATCAACCTCACTTGGCTTTCTTCAAAGCTTCGTGAATGTAGAACACAATAGGGTTGATACTCTCTGCAGCTGATCTTCAATCACTGTAACTTAAGAATCAGAACTAGGTCTGAAACTTTCTTCACAGCCTGGTTCCAACAGCTGTCTTCTTGGAAGGAGCTCTCTCTCTCCAACTACTTAGATCTTCACTTGAATTGATTCTTCAATGAATAGCTAGATCTTCTTCGCAATCCTTAATGGGCAATCATCTTTCTATTGACAGAATAAGCCTATATATAGGCCTTCTTCATGGTGACCGGCTGATCAGGTTCCTAACAGCTTTCTGACAACTCTGACAGTTGCAGTAGACCGGCTAGAATGGCAGCTGTCATGTCATCCAGTCACTTCTTGAAATATCTGTAACTGTATGAAAGTGTCGAGACAGTCTGTCTTTAAGTGTCGACACTTATAGACTAAGTGTCGACACAAGTAGACTAAGTGTCGACACTTGCCTTCAAGGTGTCGACACAACTCCTTGTGTTGTAGATTTTACTTCTCGACACAGCTTCTTCAATATGTGTCGACACTAATATTGTGTGTCGACACAACTCCTTGTTCTTCAGTACTTAGTTGACTTCTACTGAGTGTCGACACTACTCCTTTATGTCGACACATCTTCTTGTGTTGAACTTGTTCAGTGTCGACACATCTTCTTGGTGTCGACACATGTCTTCTATGTTGATACTTTCTGAGTGTCGACACAGCTCCTTGTGTCGACATATTCTTCTTCTGTTGAGACTTTGACTGAGTGTCGACACATCTTCTTTGTGTCGACACTTGTACTTAGAATTTGTTGAACTTTGCTGAGTGTCGACACAGCCTCCTAGTGTCGACATTTTCTTCATGTATTGAGTCTTCTGCTGTGTGTCGACACATTCTTTATTATGTCGACACTTTCTTCATGTGTTGAGTCTTTTGCTGTGTGTCGACACATTCTTCATTATGTCGACACTTATACTTAGACTCTGTTGAAATTTGCTGAGTGTCGACACAGCCTCCAAGTGTCGACACTTTCTGATGTAGACAAAGTTCCTCTGGGTGTCGACACTGCTTCTAAGTGTCGACACACCTTCGCTGGACTTCTCTTCATTGAGTGTCGACACAACCTGTATGTGTTGACACTTTTCTTCTAGTGTCGACTCTGCATTCCTGGTGTCGACACAATTACTCCAAGTGTCGACACTGCTTCTTTGGGTGTCGACACAAGTCTTCTTAAGTGTCGACACTTTCCTTCTGGGTGTCGACGCATAGACTTAGAAACTTTTCAGCTTTCCCTGCAAATACTTAACCTGCACAACTAAACTCAAAACACATCAAATACATTTTGATGTATATCATTGAGTAGGGTGAGGCTTCTTCAAATCAGGTACATTTAAACCAATGTACCCAACAAGGTCTCAGAAACCAACACCAACTTTTGAAGGGAGTTTGATAAACCCTTTATAGCAGAGAGAGAGAGGTATGAGATGATCTTCTCTGTAAACAATCAGAGAGAAGATAGTGGATGTTGTCACCTCTGAGTTCTTGAGTTGTTCAGGAAGTGAAGCTTTGCAGTAGGGTGATAGGCCTTCAGAAGATTTGATCTCCAGCAAAAGTTGATTTCAGCAACAGCTGAAATGTGTGGTGTCTGGAGTCTTGAATGATGATGGCCTTTGAACACTGGAATCAAGAGGGATCTGAAAATTTCAGTATGTTGATCTCCTTTTGTGATGGTGTTCTTGTATGAATTCTAAGACTGGGAATGTCTGCTACTCTTTCTCTTTCTATTGTTCTTGTTGTAATAGTTGTTGTTGATGATGATGTCCAACAGGAATTAAAAACATTGATCTTTTATTCTTCAGATCTGAATAGAATATTTTTCTGTCCAAGATAGTCGTTAGCCTATCATAAATGACTTCTTTAACTGCATTTTGTCTTCTGGAGGAAGTACAATAAAACATTCCTTTGAAAATCTCTTGAAACTTGCTCCAGATTAATTGAAAACGGCTACAAGATCCTTGACATAAATGCCGAGAATAATTCCATAACTACCTGAATTTGAATCTTGAAAAACGTCGATCTCTACAGAAAAACGTCGACCTGAGCTCCACTATCGTTGAACTGAGCTCAGAGACTGGACTTAGACTGAAACAGAGATCGTCTATCTGAGCTCAACTATCGTCGAACTGAGCTCAGAGATAGAGAAACAAACTAGAGACAAGAACGTCGATCTGAGCTCGAAGATTGTCGAATGGAGTTCGACGACTCGTTGAAGTTGAGCTCAGAGATCGTCGAATGGAGTTCGACGATTCGTCGAAGTGAGCTCAGCGATCGTCGGATGGAGTTCGACGATTCGTCGTCCTGAGCTCGACGAAATGACTGTCTCCAAAATTGAAATATCTGGTCTTGAGGACAGCTTCCAAACCTAAATACTAACCCTTAGAATCAATTCTAATTGACCTTTAGATCTATACAAGGAGGTCAAAACAGATTTCCTAAAAGATATAGTGATCCTTGCCCAAATCAGTAATAGGGTGTTCCAACAATCTCCCCCCTATTTGGGTTAGGATTACTATTTACAGATATTGGAAAAATAAAAATATACAAAGCAGAAATGTAACAAACAGAACATTGCAGAAACACAGACATTATCACAGATAGTTCAGAAAACAAAATATACTGTCATCTTATAGAATCATTCCATTTCCTTGCTCTTTATAAGAACTATTTCTCTGTTGGGGTTGAGAACTTCTTTCTTGGATCTCCTGTCATCAGCTGCACCTAAAGAGGTTTGATGTTTTGGTATGGGCACTACAGCTTCTAGATGCAGCTTCATATAACTTTCTGAATCAAAGAATTTGCTGAAGGAGTATCTCTCAAGTTTTTTCTTTCTTTGATCTGATAAAGTAGTGATACTGGATGTATCTTTTCCTTATTCTCTAGCTTTCTTGATTTGGTCTAGTGCAGCCAATTCTTTCATTCTTACTGTCCATGAGGTGGGATTATTTTCTGGGTCCTCAAATGGAACAGGAGGCTCATATCTGTTTGAAGAATTGTCAGGAGGGGCTCTGGAAGAGACTAGATCTTTAAGCTTATAAGGGAAGGGACCAGAAGTAGTGTCAGAGGGACCTTGTCCTTCCCTTTGATAAGGATGTTGCCTGGAATACACTCTGAGTCCTCTTTGATTTCCTCTATACTGTCCTCTTCTGGACTGGTAACCTCTAGAATGATTTCCTCTGTATTGGGATCTTCCTTGAGGTTGATATGAAGTTTGGCTTCTAGCAGAGGATTGGAAGGTAAAACTTCCACTTGCACCTACATCAGGTGAAGGAGGAGGAGGAGGAGGAGGATTGAAATGGGATGATCCTTTGTCATACTTTTTTTTCTTCTTTATAGCTTTCAGTTGATTCCTGGAGTACTGCATCCATGGTTCTGTAATAGGGCAATCATGCAGTATATAATATGGAATATCATTTGTATCTTTCACTTTTTCTGGAGGAACTCTCTTCATGTCTTTGCTTCTGGCTTTCCTTTTCCTTGCAATTGTTGCAGAGGAATCATCTGAGTCAGTCCTAAACTGATCACTGTCTGAGCTTTGATTATCATACAATGCATCAATCCTTTTGAGATAATCTTTCTGTTGTTGAGACTGAGCAGAAGAAACAGCAACAGTAGCAGCAGCAACAGCAGGAAGTGGAGTAGAAGCAACACTGGCAGAGGGAGCTATGACAGCAGATTCAGAAACAGAAATTTTAGAAACATGAACAACATCAGCAGTAACAGCAGGCTCAAAAACAATTGCCTCTGTCATATGCATATCCTCAAAAACAGCAATATCAGAACTAACAGAAATATCAACAACAGTAGTAGGAGCAGCAGCAGTAGGAGCAACAGAAGGAGCACTGTCAATAGCATTGAAGGAATTTATATAAGAGCTTATTAAGCTGGGGTCACATCTGGAAATAGGCACAATGGCATTAGTAAGATCTTCAGATTGCTGGACTGGAAGGCAGTTGAAGTATACAGAGTCAAAAACTGACAACATTAACCTGAGGTCCACTGTAATGACTGCAATTGGAGCTACTGGATCTTGGACTGAAGATACTACAGCAGGTAATCTTTCAGCTTCATAAGGCATCTCCCCATGCCTAGATTCAGTGAGAACTGGATCAAGGCACCCAGAAGAAGGGATTGCCTGAGGAGGAAGAAAAGAGGAGAGCCTGGCAGACAGTTCCTGAACTGTTTTTAGAAGGGGAGCCAAAGAGGTCTCCAGCAATAGTGATAGCCTTGGAGCTATCAGCTCATATAGTCTGTCTGCAAGATCTAGAAGATCTACTTGCTCAAGAGGGACTTGAGTAGAGGTAGGAATGGAAGTTGGAGCAGCAGGAGATTTTGGAGGAGAACTTGTGGATGGTGGAAGTGATGGTTGAGATATTGGAATTGTGGAGATGGAAGATAATGGAATGGAAATGGATGGTGTGAAGGATGATTGAGCAATTATGTCCTGAAGTAGTTGTTGATAAGAGGTGGATGATGATGGTTGCTCAGGAGGGGATGAAGGAGAATCATCCATATAGGAATCATCTATAAGAGTGAAAGATGGAATATGAGATGATGAACCAGTATCCAGGTGTGGGTAGTGATGTAGAGGATGGAAGATTTCTTCAGTGAGTGGTGGAGTTGGAGAAGGGATTGAAGTTGGAGATGGGGTGGAAATTGTGATGGTGGATGTGACTTTTGTAGATGAAACAAGAGGTGGAGGAGGAGGAGATGAAGCAGGCAAGTCTTCTGCAGGGGCAAAAACCTGAGGGGAAGAGACTGAAGCAGTACTTGTGCCTGAAGTAGAGATTGCAGAGGGCCTGCTGGGCTTTACAATCTGCCTGTCCCATTTTCCAAATAGGGCACAGGTGAGCCTCTTGGAGGCATTGATGTGCATCCCACTGGAAACAAGCAGTGCAGGGCATCTGTTATGAAGAAACAACCCTAAGATCCTCCCAAAATTAACAAAGTTCTTGTTAATTTTCTTCTTGATTAAGTCAAAGAAGACTTCTCCCCAGTTCAGTTGTTTCTTTTCCACCAGGGCACCCATCAAGCAGAGCTGATACCTGGATATGGTATCATGAGCTGAATGTTTGGCCAACAACACTTTTCCAACAACATCAGCAAGAAATCTGTACTCAACAGACAGATTTTTCTTAAGCAATTTGCTGGGGTTTGCTTCTGAATGTCCCATCCTTTCAAGCATATTAGAAAACTCCTCTCCAGAAAGCTCAACAGAATCTTCTCCAAAATTTAATTGAAAAACCCCTATCAAAGCAGCAGGTGTTAGAGATACCTGGGTTCCTGAGATGGTGCCAACCACTGTATTCTGATCCAGATTGTGGGCAGTATACACCCATTCCTTTATCTCATCTGCAGCCAATTTGATCCTTGTAGTCATTATGGTAACTAGTTGTTGATCTTTGAAATGTCCCAGAATGTCCTTGAAGATTTGATCGTTGTTATTGAAGGAATCCATGTCGATATCAAAGCCTACGTCAAATTTCATTGCGGCCAAGATTGCGACTGAAACTGGCATTGACTCCTGCAAAAATGAACAAACAAACGACCAAGTGTAGAGAAGTTTGGAGGGAAAGAGAAAATTTGCAGAGAGTATGAAAGCGCAAAGTGTAACGCCCCGAAACTCAAAGGAGCAGAGGGGAATAATTTGGGCCAGTTTGAGTTCTGGCTGCAGGCACACGGCCTGGGACACGGGCGTGTCCCAGGGCGTGTCAAGCCTGTGTCGACACTAAGGCGTGAAGTCGACACTTTGGTCTCGACATTGTGCCGAGACTGGGCACACGGCCTGCGACACGGGCGTGTCGCAGGGCGTGTCGACCCGTGTCGACACTTAGACGTGAAGTCGACACAGTGCTTCGACGTTGTGTCGAGACACGGCACACGGCCTGCGACACGGGAGTGTCGCAGGGCGTGTCAACCCGTGTCGACACTCGTCCCGCGAAGTCGACACTTTGGTGTCGACAGTGTGTCGAGACATGGCACACGGCCTGCGACACGGGCGTGTCGCAGGGCGTGTCGACCCGTGTCGACACTTAGCCGCGAAGTGCCGAGACCTTGTACACGGCCTGGAGCCCAGGCGTGTCAAGGTGACACGGGCAAGGACATGGGCGTGTCCTAGAACCCGTGCAGTGCTCGGGTTGAAAACGGGAGAAAATCATGGGGTACACGGCCAGCTACACGGCCGTGTCAGTTGGAACACGGGCGTGTCAGCTCGAACACGGGCGTGTTCGAGACCCGTGTGAGGTTCCAGGTGATTCGATTTTGACGGCGAATGAGGCACACGGCCCTGGACACGGGCGTGTGCCAGGCCGTGTTCGGCCCAGATTGGGCATTTCAGTCCCGAATCGAAGCCGTTCATTTCTTTGACTGAGGATCCAATGGCTGGGGGTTGTTCCTGAAGGGATATACCCGAGTTTTGACTTAGAAAACCCTCACTTTTTCCACTTGTTATCTCTCCAAACCCTTGGAGAAAGAAAAGCTAAGGCAAGAAGAAGAGGAGCTAGATCCGCCATTGGAGGAGCTTCGGAGCTCCGAATCGCAAGCCGACTCCGGATCCACGGAGGCAACGCAAGTGCGGTGATTTCCATCCGATTACTTTTCGATGGCGCCAAAGAGGACCGCAAGGGTAACGATCCTCACTTTGAGCATGATAGCTCTCTTTCTTAGCATAGGAAGCCCTCTCTCGCGAGTTGGCGAATAGTTGGAGGCGTTCCTTCGGGTAGATATGTAAAGTCCCCGTTGTTTAGCGTCCGTATGCGAGAACGGACATAGGCATTTTGGTTGAAGCCTACCCGGACATGTAGTTCGGATCGGTGATGTTGCATTGCATAAGGCCGGAGAAGACTCCGTGCTATTTGGTGTTTTCGGGTTTTCTACGCGGTAGATTGCAGCAGGGAGCCTTGGGGACTAACCCAAAGGTGCACCCGGAAAACTGGGCGGACACGAGGTCTTGCCAACTTGGTGGCCTGAGTGCCAACATGAACATAACGGGGTTATGTGTCTTGCGGTAGAATGGGAATCGGTGAAAGTTTGACCCGCGCAAATGGCTTAAATTGCCGTTGCGATGTGAGCACGGGTTAGATGGAGCCGTACCCGCTTTATGTCGTTCGGGTTAGAGAGACCTAAAGGTACATGGCACTCGCCGTTGGCATAGATGGGGGTCTTCGGTGGTCAATGGCTTAAATTGACGTGACCAATACCTTGAAGACAAATTGCTCATAGGAATGACCGTCTGAGTGGCGGTGGTGAGTCCGGAATGTTAATGGCTTTAATTGACGTGACATCGACCGGTTCACCGAGAATGTGCCCTGAGTGCACGGGGCGTGTGGCCGTGCGAGCCAACGCCTGTGATGATATGGCTATGGTTATAAATTGCTCGCTTATGCTAATGAAATGCAGGAAAGGAGCATCGCCGCCCCGAATTGGGGGCGGGATCGTTATAATTTGGTCAGCATTGCTGACTGTTGCCTTGTTTGCCACCGTGCGGTGGTTTGTTTGCTTGCAGGTGCAGCTGGACCAAGCGGTCAATAGCGGGCTAAAGCCCTTTTTGCGAAGCTGGCCCTCGAAGGCCCAAGTGGAAATGTTTCATGTTTTATTCATGTATGGCCGGCCTGCGAGCCGAGGTTTGTAAACCATGTAAAAGACAAGTGAAACATTTTGTAAGGCCTTAAGGCCGACTTTTGAGTATTTTGTAATAACATTCCTATTATCATGTTAGTGGACATTCATGCTTATTGCTGGGTTCTTGTTTTGCAACTTTTATAAACTGCTTCCGCTAGAATGCTCTGTGTAGGACGTTGAGATTGGTTGGATGGTTTCCATAAGTAACCACCCGGTCTGTCTGTGGTATATGGCGTCGGGCCCCGGCCGGACCTACTGCTATATGCTATGCGACGGATAGGGGGTGTTACAATTTGGTATCAGAGGGAGGTTTCGATCCTCCGACCTGTGGGTTATGGGCCCACCACGCTTCCGCTGCGCACATTGGTCGGGCTTAAAGTGAATTCGTGGGCGAATTCTTTTTAAGGGGTGGTGAGCACATTGTGTGCGTCATCGTAATAACAGTAAAAAGAACCCATGAATGTCCACTTAGGAATGAAAATACTCGTGTTTGAGGAACCTGCGTGTTCCTATAATTGTTGTTTGCAATGTTATTTGGTCGCTTAACGGTGTTTTGTACCACTATAGGTGACCAGAAGTGGTGTTGGGCCGTCAGAACGCCGAGGTTCTGAGGCTAGTAGTGCACCAGAAGTTGCTCCCGCAACACCTTTGTCGGCTGAAAATATAAGATTGGTGGCTGAAGCGGTGTTGGCCGTGATCAATGCGCAGCCTGGGAGGCAAGCGCAGCAGCCCGCTCCTGTGATGGAGCAAGTACCTCTTCAAGAGGCTGAGCCGAGGAGGATGAAGCAAGTGGTTGTAGAACCAATAGTGCCAAGGAGGGCGACTGAGAGGCAGTTGAAGCATGTAATGAGCTTTAACCCTCCGTTATTTTCGGGGTTGGGAACCCCATCGCAGGCTGAAGACTGGCTCTCTAGGGTGAAGAGAGTCATGACAGCGACGGAGACGGAGGAGTGGCAGATGACCACCATTGCTACGTTCCTGTTGGACGGTGAAGCAAGCATGTGGTGGGAAGGCTTGGAGCTGCATCATCTGAGAGGAAGACAACTGATAGACGTTCCGATGGAAGAGTTCTCGGGATTGTTCTTGGCAAGATACCTCCCTTCTACTCAGAGGATCTCGATGGAGAATGAATTCCTGAAGTTGGTGCAGGGTGAGAGGAGCGTGGATGAATATCTCCACGAGTTTACGCGGTTGAGTCGTTATGCGAGCTCTACCATCATGGATGAGGAGCGCAAGACTAATCGTTTTTATGAAGGCTTGAGGGATGAGCTGAGACTATTACTGTCGGGGCCGATGACGCAGGGTTTCTTAACCTTGGTCAATACTGCCCGGTCCTTGGAGAAGGACATGAGGAGTGTACAGGCAAAGAAAAGCTTGGGTGAAAAGAAATCTGAGTTTAAAGTGCCGACTACTTCGAAGTCTGGCTATCGGAGGGCTTTCAAGAAGCATAGGACTTCGGGTCCAGCTCCTTCTGGCGCTTCTGGGGCGACTACGGGTCGGACCCCGGGTGCGTGTTTTACTTGCGGCAAGATGGGGCACTTTGCCCGTGATTGTTTGAGCGGACGTCCTAAGTCCGAAAGGAGGCCAGGAGCCACTTATGAAGAGAAGGGAAAGGCGGTGGAGTCGACCGCATCCCACTATGCTCCGGCCCAACCCAGGGTCTACAATCTTGGCCAACAGGAGGCCATTAAACAAGCTGACGTGGTGACAGGTACGGTTTAATTTATAGCAAGTCAATTCCTTTATATGCTTGTTATGTATATGTTACCTTACCACTGCTTGTTTAGGATTTGTGTTGATTTGTGAAAACCCGGCACGAGCACTCTTTGATACGGGAGCTTCACACTCCTTCTTGTCCGAAGGATTTATATCACGCATCGGAGTCCCTTCTTCGATGGCGAAGGACAAGTTGGATGTGTTGTTGCCCAATGGGTGTTCGATGCGAGCGGTTAGGATCTGCGAAGTTAAAGTTCGTATTGGAGAGCAGGAGTTTGACCTGCGGGCGTCCTTACTTCCGTTGGTGGAGTTCGACGTCATATTTGGAATGGACTGGCTCTCGGAGCAGCAGGCCCATATAGATTGCGGTAGCAAGGAAGTAAAGCTGGGAGCAAGTCGTGAGACGACTTTTACGGGCTTAAAGGGGTCGAGCAAGACGTTGATGTCTGCTCTTCAGGTGGTGAAGGCGGTTCGTGCTGGAGCAGAACTGTTCTTTACACTAGTGGAGGTTGCAAAGCCGAAGCCCGCGATGGATTGTATTTCAGTGGTATCGGAATACCCTGATGTGTTCCCGCAGATCTTCCTGGAGCCCCGCCTCAACGGGAGATAGATTTTACTATCGAGCTAGTGCCAGGTGCAAAACCTGTGTCACGATCTCCGTATCGGCTAGCGCCTAAGGAAATGGCGGAGCTGAAAGTACAGTTGCAAGAGTTGTTGGAGCAAGGGTATGTGCGCCCGAGTTCTTCGCCTTGGAGCGCACCGGTCCTCTTTGTTAAGAAGAAGGACGGAAGCTTGAGGTTGTGTATTGATTATCGGGAGCTAAATAAGCTGACTGAGAAGAACAAGTATCTGATCCCCCGGATTGATGATCTCTTTGATCAGTTAGTCGGGTCGACGGTGTACTCGAAGTTAGATCTCAAGTCTGGGTACTATCAGCTGCGAATAAGGGAGAGTGATATCCCAAAGACAGCGTTTAGTACGAGATACGGGCATTATGAGTTTACGGTCATGCCGTTTGGGCTGACTAATGCGCCGTCAATATTTATGGATTTGATGAACAGGACGTTCAGGGAGTACCTAGACCATTTCGTGATCGTCTTCATCGACGATATTTTGGTGTACTCGCAAAGTGAGGAGGATCACTTCAAGCATCTCCATTTGGTGTTGGAGACACTCAGGAGAAACCAGTTGTATGCCAAGTTCTCGAAGTGCGAGTTTTGGCTATCCTCAGTAGCGTTCCTTGGGCATATAGTGAGTGGAGAGGGTATTGCGGTGGATCCAGCGAAGATTGTTGCGATACGGGAGTGGCCTGAGCTTGCTACGGTAGCAGAAGTCCGGAGCTTTTTGGGGCTTGCCGGTTATTATAGGCGCTTCGTAGAGAACTTCTCGCGGATAGCGCTACCTCTCACTACTTTGACGAGGAAGGAGCATAAGTTCGTTTGGACGCCGGAGTGCGCGCGAGCTTTTGAGGAATTGAAGTGTCGGTTGACCACGGCGCCTGTGTTGAGTTCGCCGGTTGGGACCGAAGGCTATGAGATATATAGCGATGCTTCAGGCAGCGGTTTGGGTTGCGTGCTACTGCAGCACGGCAGCGTGATAGCTTATGGCTCGAGACAGCTAAAAGTGCACGAGAGGAATTATCCGGTCCACGACTTGGAGTTGGCGGCCGTGATTTTTGCCTTGAAGCTGTGGAGACACTATTTGTACGGTGTGAAGATTGATATCTACACCGATCACAAGAGCCTAAAGTATTTGATTGATCAGAAAGATCTGAATATGCGGCAGCGTAGGTGGATAGAGTTCCTGGGGGACTATACTTTCAAGATCCACTACGTGCCTGGCAAAGGGAATGCGGTTGCGGACGCGTTGAGTCGCCGAGCCCCAGCTCAAGCGAATTGGCTATCAGTGCATGATGAGCGGTTGGTGCAGGAGCTGGAGGCGTTGGAGATTGTTTGTGTGGATAGACAATCTAGTGCTGAAGCAGTGCTGAATTGGACTGAAGTCCAATATGACCTGGCTGATCGGATTCGGCAGGCTTTGGATATGGATGCTCATATGAAGCAGTTCATGATAGAGGCTCTGGATGGGTCAAATTCCCAATTCGTTGTGGAGGACGGATTGTTGTGGAAAGACGGTCGTTTGTGCGTCCCAAGTGTGGGCAGTTTACGGGCGGAGTTGTTGTACGAGGCGCACCATACCAAGTACTCGATTCACCCGGGGAGCACGAAGATGTACCGTGATGTAAAGAAGCTATTTTGGTGGCCGGGTTTGAAAAAGGATGTGGCGCTATATGTAGCGAAGTGCCAAACTTGCGCCTTGGTAAAGGCGGAGTGCCAAAAGCCGGGAGGATTTCTTAAGTCCTTGCCTATTCCGGAGTGGAAATTCGACGACATCTCTATGGACTTTGTGCATGGTTTGCCAAGGTCGCAGAAGGGGAACGACGCCATTTGGGTGGTGGTCGATCGATTAACAAAGGTGTCGCATTTTATTCCGCATAGGAAGGATGATCCGGTGGAGAAGCTGGCGAAGCTTTATGTGGATAATATAGTACGGCTTCATGGTGTGCCCCGCAGCATCGTGAGTGACCGAGATGGGCGGTTCACGTCCAATGATTGGAGGTTGGTGCAGCAAATGTTGGGAACAAAGCTGAAGTTTAGCACAGCCTTCCATCCTCAAACGGATGGGCAGACCGAGAGGGTCAATAGAACGATGGAAGACATGCTTCGCATGTGTGTCTTGGACTTTGGAAAGCAATGGGAGGACCACCTTTATTTGGTGGAGTTCGCATACAACAACAGCTACCAAGCAAGTATTCAGATGGCGCCTTTCGAGGCCCTATATGGTAGAAGATGTCGCACGCCATTGTCTTGGTTAGAAACGGGCGAGTCGAAGTTGTATAAGCGAACGGAAGTGGATGATGCTACTTCCTTGGTAAGAACCATTCGGGAGAGGTTGCTTATCGCTCAGGACCGACAAGCAAAGTACTATAATGCCAAGCACAGGAACGTGGAGTTCGCTGTGGGCGATTATGTATACTTGAAGATCAAGCCGTTCAAGGGTGTCTCGCGGGTGCGGCGATTGAAAAAGCTAAGCCCGAGGTACCTTGGACCGTTCGAGGTTCTGGAGCGAGTAGGAGAAGCGGCCTATCGGCTGAAGCTTTCAGTGGAGCTAAGTGGTTTACATGATGTATTCCATATTTCGGTGCTTCGGAAGGCGGTGCAAGAGCCTACGCAAGTGATCGCGGCCAATCAAGTGCCGGTGGATAGTGGGCTAACGACAAAAGTCAAGCCCGTGCGGATTGAGGACTCGGAGGTCAAGCGGCTACGCAATAAAGAGATCAGGATGGTCAAAGTCCGGTGGGACAATTGCGGTCGTGAGGAGCTCTCTTGGGAGCGAGAGCAGACGATGCTTGACGAATATCCGGAGTTGTTCCGCTCAGGTACAAATTTAAGTTTGTACATGTTTTTCCCTTTATGTAATTTCGTGGGCGAAATTCTTTTAAGAGGGGTAGAGTTGTAACGCCCCGAAACTCAAAGGAGCAGAGGGGAATAATTTGGGCCAGTTTGAGTTCTGGCTGCAGGCACACGGCCTGGGACACGGGCGTGTCCCAGGGCGTGTCAAGCCTGTGTCGACACTAAGGCGTGAAGTCGACACTTTGGTCTCGACATTGTGCCGAGACTGGGCACACGGCCTGCGACACGGGCGTGTCGCAGGGCGTGTCGACCCGTGTCGACACTTAGACGTGAAGTCGACACAGTGCTTCGACGTTGTGTCGAGACACGGCACACGGCCTGCGACACGGGCGTGTCGCAGGGCGTGTCAACCCGTGTCGACACTCGTCCCGCGAAGTCGACACTTTGGTGTCGACAGTGTGTCGAGACATGGCACACGGCCTGCGACACGGGCGTGTCGCAGGGCGTGTCGACCCGTGTCGACACTTAGCCGCGAAGTGCCGAGACCTTGTACACGGCCTGGAGCCCAGGCGTGTCAAGGTGACACGGGCAAGGACACGGGCGTGTCCTAGAACCCGTGCAGTGCTCGGGTTGAAAACGGGAGAAAATCATGGGGTACACGGCCAGCTACACGGCCGTGTCAGTTGGAACACGGGCGTGTCAGCTCGAACACGGGCGTGTTCGAGACCCGTGTGAGGTTCCAGGTGATTCGATTTTGACGGCGAATGAGGCACACGGCCCTGGACACGGGCATGTGCCAGGCCGTGTTCGGCCCAGATTGGGCATTTCAGTCCCGAATCGAAGCCGTTCATTTCTTTGACTGAGGATCCAATGGCTGGGGGTTGTTCCTGAAGGGATATACCCGGGTTTTGACTTAGAAAACCCTCACTTTTTCCACTTGTTATCTCTCCAAACCCTTGGAGAAAGAAAAGCTAAGGCAAGAAGAAGAGGAGCTAGATCCGCCATTGGAGGAGCTTCGGAGCTCCGAATCGCAAGCCGACTCCGGATCCACGGAGGCAACGCAAGTGCGGTGATTTCCATCCGATTACTTTTCGATGGCGCCAAAGAGGACCGCAAGGGTAACGATCCTCACTTTTGAGCATGATAGCTCTCTTTCTTAGCATAGGAAGCCCTCTCTCGCGAGTTGGCGAAGAGTTGGAGGCGTTCCTTCGGGTAGATATGTAAAGTCCCCGTTGTTTAGCGTCCGTATGCGAGAACGGACATAGGCATTTTGGTTGAAGCCTACCCGGACATGTAGTTCGGATCGGTGATGTTGCATTGCATAAGGCCGGAGAAGACTCCGTGCTATTTGGTGTTTTCGGGTTTTCTACGCGGTAGATTGCAGCAGGGAGCCTTGGGGACTAACCCAAAGGTGCACCCGGAAAACTGGGCGGACACGAGGTCTTGCCAACTTGGTGGCCTGAGTGCCAACATGAACATAACGGGGTTATGTGTCTTGCGGTAGAATGGGAATCGGTGAAAGTTTGACCCGCGCAAATGGCTTAAATTGCCGTTGCGATGTGAGCACGGGTTAGATGGAGCCGTACCCGCTTTATGTCGTTCGGGTTAGAGAGACCTAAAGGTACATGGCACTCGCCGTTGGCATAGATGGGGGTCTTCGGTGGTCAATGGCTTAAATTGACGTGACCAATACCTTGAAGACAAATTGCTCATAGGAATGACCGTCTGAGTGGCGGTGGTGAGTCCGGAATGTTAATGGCTTTAATTGACGTGACATCGACCGGTTCACCGAGAATGTGCCCTGAGTGCACGGGGCGTGTGGCCGTGCGAGCCAATGCCTGTGATGATATGGCTATGGTTATAAATTGCTCGCTTATGCTAATGAAATGCAGGAAAGGAGCATCGCCGCCCCGAATTGGGGGCGGGATCGTTATAATTTGGTCAGCATTGCTGACCGTTGCCTTGTTTGCCACCGTGCGGTGGTTTGTTTGCTTGCAGGTGCAGCTGGACCAAGCGGTCAATAGCGGGCTAAAGCCCTTTTTGCGAAGCTGGCCCTCGAAGGCCCAAGTGGAAATGTTTCATGTTTTATTCATGTATGGCCGGCCTGCGAGCCGAGGTTTGTAAACCATGTAAAAGGCAAGTGAAACATTTTGTAAGGCCTTAAAGCCGACTTTTGAGTATTTTGTAATAACATTCCTATTATCATGTTAGTGGACATTCATGCTTATTGCTGGGTTCTTGTTTTGCAACTTTTATAAACTGCTTCCGCTAGAATGCTCTGTGTAGGACGTTGAGATTGGTTGGATGGTTTCCATAAGTAACCACCCGGTCTGTCTGTGGTATATGGCGTCGGGCCCCGGCCGGACCTACTGCTATATGCTATGCGACGGATAGGGGGTGTTACACAAAGGGAGAACGACGGCCGAAAAATGAGTTTTATATTAGGGTTCGACACAGAAAAGGAAAGATCGTTGAACTCTGTTCGACGATCGGGGCTTCTAAAGGAAACTGAAAGGTCATCAATATCGTCGATCTCCGTTCGACGGTATTGGAGAGCGTTGAGCTCCGTTCGACGATCGCTGACCTGAAGAAATATAGTTTAGCACTATCTGAGAAACGCTGAACTCAGGTCGACGATTTCTGAAATCGTCGATCTCCGTTCGACGATCTTGGGGAAAATCGTCGAGCGCGGTTCAGAGATCAGAAACACTCTATACACTTGAAAAAGCACTTTGATTTGCCTAGTCTTGGTCATTTTTAGATTTTTGAAATCTTGGATATTATTTTAGACTTCCTCCATCTAGCATTTCTAACTGATTCAGGAAGAATGTATGTTTCTTTTCATCCAAGGGTTTGGTGAAAATATCTCCCCTTTGCAAATCAGTTGGGATATTTTAAAGTTCAATTTTATTTTTCTCAACATTATACCTTAGAAAGTGATGCCTAATTTCTATATGTTTTGTCATACTATGGAGGACTGGATTTTGTGCTATGGAAATATCACTAGTATTATCACAAAATATTTTTGACTTTTCTAAGTTGTAGCCATAGTCTAGGAGCTGATTTTCAATCCACAAGAGTTGTGAACAACAACTACCTACAGCAATATATTCAGCTTCAGCAGTAGAAGTTGACACAGATGTTTGTTTCTTGCAAAACCAGGAGACAAGTTTGTCACCAAGAAACTGACAAGTTCCACTGGTGCTTTTCCTGTCTATTCTGCATCCAGCATAATCAGCATCTGAGAATCCAGTTAAGTCAAATGCTGAGTCTTTTGGATACCAGAGACCTAGATTTGGACAACTTTTTACATACCTAAGAATCCTTTTTACTAAGGTTAAGTGTGACTCTCTAGGGCTCACTTGGAATCTAGTACATATGCATGTAGCAAACATTATGTCAAGTCTACTAGCTGTAAGGTACAATAAAAAATCAATCATTGCTATATATGTTGTCTGATCAACAGGTTTCCCATGTTCATCAGCATCTAATACAGCATTAGTAGGCATAGGTGTTTTCATACATGATGCTTCAGACATACCAAATTTCTTAACCAATTCTTTTGCATACTTGGTTTGAGAAATAAATATGCCTTCAGCATGTTGTTTGATTTGCAATCCTAGAAAGAAGGATAGCTCACACATGCTACTCATTTCAAATTTAGAATGCATTAGGTTGGAAAACCTTCTGCACAAATTTGAATCAGTAGAAGCAAATATAATATCATCTACATAGATTTGTACTAGTAGGGTATGGGACTTATGGGTTCTAATAAAAAGAGTTTGGTCTACTCTACCCCTTATAAACTCATTTTTCAGAAGAAAGCATGCTAGGGTCTCATACCATGCTCTAGGAGCTTGCTTTAGACCATATAATGCTTTATGCAATTTGAAAACATGATCAGGATGAGTTGAAGAGATAAAACCTGGGGGTTATCTAACATAGACTTCTTCTTTGATATCTACATTGAGAAAAACACTCTTTACATCCATCTGGTATACTTTGAATCCTTTGTGTGCTGCATATGCTAAGAAGATTCTTATGGCCTCTAACCTTGCAACTGGTGCAAAGGTCTGGTCATAATCTATCCCTTCTTCTTGAGAGTACCCTTGAGCAACTAGTCTTGTCTTGTTCCTTACAATGACTCCTTGATCATTCAATTTATTTTTGAACAATGACTTTGTTCCAACAATGGAGTGATCCTTTGGCCTTGGTACTAGTTCCCAAACTTTGTTCCTTTCAAATTGATGCAACTCTTCTTGCATTGCAATGATCCAGTGTGGATCTTGCTCTGCATCTTGAATGGATTGAGGTTCAATTTGAGAGAGAAAGCAAGTGTGCATCAGGTTTTGGTTGACCTGATTTCTGGTTTGCACACCAGCTGAGATGTCTCCAATCACTTGGGAGATTGGATGGTCTCTTGATGTTACTAAATCAACAGGAGATGTTGATTGTTCACTAACCTGTGTTGTTGTTTCCTCTTGTGGTACAACAACCGGCTCTTCAAGAAGATTCTCTTCAAGATGTTGAATGTCTTCTTCATCTTCACTACTTTCATCTTTTTGAATGATTTGTAACATGTCCAAGTCTTCAGCAAGAGAGTGTACCTGCAAAGGTTCTATGGTAGAAGTATTCTTCTCCTTGAAAGACATGTTAGACTCATCAAAAGATATATGAACAGATTCTTCAATTTTGAGAGTAGATTTATTATATACCCTATAAGCTTTACTGATCATGGAGTATCCCAGAAACACTCCTTCATCAGCTTTAGCTTGAAATTTTGCTAAGTATTTCTTGTCATTATTATGAATGTAGCAAATACAACCAAAGATTTTAAAGTAATCTACTTTAGGTTTCTTCCCTTTGAGTAATTCATAGGGAGTCTTGCCCTTCAGTTTATGTATTAAACTTCTATTCAACACATAGTTGGAGGTGTTCACTGCCTCTGCCCAAAAGGATAGAGGAAGGTGAGCATCTAACAACAATGTAGTAGCAGATTCAATAAGGGTTCTATTTTTCCTTTTAGCTACCCCATTTTGTTGAGGAGTTCTAGGAGCTGAGAAAGTGTGTCTGATCCATTTACTCTGACAGAACTCTTGCATAAGAAGAGAATCAAACTCTGTCTCATGATCACTTTTGATCAGGGCAATGTGAGTATTAAACTCACTCTGTATGCATTTGAGAAACTCTGTCAAACACTTAAAATTATCGGACTTCTTCCTCAAAAAGAACACCCATTGGAATCTAGAGAAGTCATCTACAACCACTAAAGTATAAGATTTCCCTCCTAAGCTTTGTACTGTAATGGGTCCAAAAAGATCTATGTGTAACAGATACAAAATCCTAGGTGAATCACTCTTATTAAGTGACTTGAAACTATTTTTGGTTTGCTTGCCTAATTGACAAGCCCTGCAGAGTCCTTCCTTCTTGTTGGGGCCAGAAGGTAGTCCTCTAACAAGGTTGTCCTTGGATAGCCTAGCAATGGTTCTAAGGTTTATATGTCCTAATCTCTTATGTCATAGTTCATTAGGTCTACAAATAGAGTTAAACAAGCAAATATCTACCTTGGTTGAAAGAAAATCTACAAGATAGATGTTACCTTTCCTTTTACCTGTCAACACAGTTGTGTTGTCCTCTAATTTGATCTTGCATAAGGATTTGCTGAAAGTCACTTGGTAGCCTTCATCACATAGTTGACAGATACTGATCAATTTGTGCTTCAGTCCTTCCACATAGGCTACTTTCTTGAATGTGACTGTGCCAATCTGGACTGCATCATATCCTTTTGTTAGTCCAAAGTTTGAATCACCAAATATTACTTTGGGTCCAAGCTTCGCTTTGAAGGATGTGAAATTATCCTTGTTTCCTGTCATGTGCTTTGAGCACCCACTATCCAGATACCATTGCTGGTTTGATGTTGGATAGGTCTTCACCTGCACATAAAACAATTTACTTGTTTTTGACCCAGTTTACCTTGGGCCTAGGTTGATAACCTTTGAACTCAGAAATAAAAGACATCCTTGGTTGACTCTTATAACCTTCAGGATGATATCTCCTTGGAGGTATTATCCATTCAGTATAAGGGTTAAATCTTTGGGATGAAGGACCCCTAGGTTTGGAATTTGATTTACCTTTGAAAAAGTTTTCAAAACTCTGATCTCTGCTCGACGATCGCTGAGCTGAGTTCGACGATCTTGGGTCAGATCGTCGAGCTCCATTCGAAGATCGACTATGGCAGAGTTCAGGGTTTAGAGATCGTCGACCTGAGTTCGACGATGTAGCCTGAGATCGTTGAGCTCCGTTCGGCGATCGTCTAGCTCCGTTCGACGATTTCTGTTGAACTCTTATTTTCTTAGGTAAGTCAGAATTCTTCCTATCTACCTCTACAACTCCCTTGCCTTAATCAGAGATAAACTTGATTGGGGTTGTTAATACTATAGGTTGGCTGGATGATGCACCCAAGCCCAGTGTACTATTGAATCTTGAGTTCACTGTGCTTGTGATGTCCATTAGCTTGATGCTTCTCCTATTGAGGGATTCTTCAAACTTTTTGGCCTCTGATAGCTCACCTTTCAGTGAGGTTATCTGATCCCTACAGCATTCCAACTTCTCAGAGAGTTTGAAGTTTTCTGATTTTAAAGTGTTGTGTTCAGATAGCTGATTTCTGAGAGAAATGATTTCCTTCTCAAATTTTAATAAATCTACACACAGTGCTTTAAACTCACACTTGAAGTCCTCAGAATTAAAATCAAAAGAACTTATTACCTGGTTCTCTTCAGATTGAGTCTTTGATTCTGACTCTGACTCTTCTGCATCAGAACTTTGTTGTGAGACATTGATAGCCATCATGCAGAATTCCTTTTCATCAGCATCATCTTCATCATCACTAGAGCTGGATGAAGCTTCTTATTCTTTTTCTGTCTCACTCCAAGTTTCAGCAACAAATCCCTTCCGTGTATGTTTGTTCTTGCTGGAGGAGGGATTATCATTGCTGCTCTTCTTGAAGTCCTTTTCTTTTCTCCTTTCTTTCTTGTCCTTTTTGTCCTTGTTTTTATTTTCTGGACAGTCAGGCACAATGTGGCCTGGTTTCCTGCAACCAAAACAGATAATCTCTTTCTTATTTGATTTGTCATACCTTGGCTTGGTATGCTATCTGTATGATCTTTTCCTGAAATCCTTCCTGGCCATTTTGTAAATTCTTTTGGCCAGTAGGCTTAGCAACTCTTAATTGCATGTGACCTTGTCTTCAGGCTGATCTTCAATGGCTTTGAAAGCTATTGATTTTTTCTTTCTTGTAGCTGGTGAGGCAGCCTTCTGCTCTTCTTCTCTATTCTTGATGAGCAGCTCATAAGACTTGAGCTTGCCCAAGAGAGCTTCAGTTGTGATCTCATTTAGGCTTCTGGCATCCTTGATTGGCCAGATCCTTGAGTCCCAAGTGCTTGAGAAGCACATTAGGATTTTATCATTGAGCTCAGTCTATGAGATATCCTTGTCCAAAGTTTTCAGCTCATTGACTATGAGACTGAGTCTATTATACATGTCTGCTACTGACTCAGCTTCTCCTTTCTTGAAATTCTCATACTGGCTTATGAGATGAGATCTTCTATCTTTTCTCTCATCAGCAGATCCTAAGACTATCTCAGATAACTTGTCCCAGATGTCCTTTGCTGAGTTGCATTCAGCTACCTTTTGGAATATTTCATCCGATATAGTCTGGGCTAGAATGTTCATAGTTTTTGCATCAGCCAATTTCCATTTCATTATTTCTGCATCTGTTCCTGAAGGAGGTGGAACAGCACTTGTACTTGTATTCTCTGGAGGTCTTGGACACACTGTCAAAACAGAATTGAAAATGTCCTCATCAATAGAGTTCATGTACAGTCTAATCCTTGCCTTCCAAAGTGCAAACTTAGATAGATTGCACAATGGAGGTCTGGTGCTAGCATAATCTTTGTTTTGGGCCATGTTTTATGAAGAAATAATTCTAATAACAAACTTAAAACAAGCAGATCTAACTAGAGGGATCTTTGGGTTCAGGTGTTAGTCTGTGCAACCACTAAGGTGTGGTATTTTAACCAACCTCGCTCTGATACCAATTGAAAGTGCAAGTTAGATCTGATATACTCTAGAGGGGGGTGAATAGAGTATGGTGCTTGCTAAAAATGTTTTACAACTCTTGTTGTATTCCTAAGTGAACAGGTAAGCAAATGAACTACAGCAACTATCTAATCAAAAAGCAATCACAAACCACAGCCAGAAAACAAAAGAAAATAAGCAACCAGAAGACACAAGGAGCTATAGTGGTTCCCCAATCAATCTGGGTACATCCACTCTTCTACCACCCTAGGTAGGAATCCACTACAGGATGAGTTGATCAGGTGTCCTGGGCACCAATGAGCTTTTGATAATGTGCTCAAAAACCAAACCAGATTTTTTGATCAGGTGTCTTGCCACCACTGAGTTTTGACAAGATCTCAGAAACCAACACAAACTTTTGAAGGGAGTTTGATAAACCCTTTACAGCAGAGAGAGAGAGGGATGAGATGATCTTCTCTGTCAATAATTAGAGAGAAGATAGTAGATGTTATCAAAGCTCCCCCTGAGTTATTGAGTTGTTCAGGAAGTGAAGCTTTGCAGTAGGGTGATAGGCCTTCAGAAGATTTGATCTCCAGCAAAAGATGATTTCAGCAACAGCTGAAATGTGTGGTGTCTGGAGTCTTGAATGATGATGGCCTTTGAACACTGGAATCAAGAGGGATCTGAAAATTTCAGTATGTTGATCTCCTTTTGTGATGGTGTTCTTGTATGAATTCTAAGACTGAGAATGTTTGCGACTCTTTCTCTTTCTATTGTTCTTGTTTTAATAGTTGTTGTTGATGATGATGTCCAGCAGGAATTAAAAACATTGATCTTTTATTCTTCAGATCTGAATAGAATATTTTTTCTGTCCAAGATAGTCGTTAGCCTGTCATAAATGACTTCCTTAACTGCATTTTGTCTTCTGGAGGAAAGTCCAATAAAACATTCCTTTGAAAATCCCTTGAAACTTGCTCTAGATTAATTGAAAACGGCTACAAGATCCTTGACATAAATGCTGAGAATAATTCCATAACTGTCTGAAATTGAATCTTGAAAAATGTCGATCTCTATAGAAAAACGTCGACCTAAGCTCCACTATCGTTGAACTGAGCTCAGAGACTGGACTTAGACTGAAACAGAGATCGTCGATCTGAGCTCAACTATCGTCGAACTGAGCTTAGAGATAGAGAAACAAACTAGAGACAAGAATGTCGATCTGAGCTCGAAGATCGTTGAATGGAGTTCGACGACACGTTGAAGTTGATCTCAGAGATCATCGAATGGAGTTCGACGATTCGTCGAAGTGAGCTCAGCGATCGTCGAACGGAGTTCGACGATTCGTCGTCCTGAGCTCGACGAAATGACTTAGTCTCCAGAACTGAAATATCTAGTCTTGAGGGCAGCTTCCAAACCTAAATACTAACCCTTAGACTCAATTCTAATTTACCTTTAGATCTATACAAGGAGGTCAAAACAGATTTCCTAAAAGACATAGTGATCCTTGCCCAAATCAGCAATAGGGTGTTCCAACACTGTGATTTCTCCCTCCGCGACCGGCCATCCCACTAGTCGCGGCTCCTACTCTACCCTCGCTGATGACCGTTTGTCGATGAGGTGGTTGCTCTATCATAACATACCTTCCCCATCGTCCGATCATTCTGCCATGATCACCATAGTCTATTTCGTGGGTAACCACCCACTAATTACCATGATTAGTAGGGGTTATTATTAATTAAGAATTGACATGCATTTAGTAAATATTATGCACATCATATACACTCAGAACTATATTAAATGTGGTCTACAAAAAGTAATTATGGGAGGTTATGGTGTGCGGATAGCCGCGCAACCACCTCCTGGAGCCCATAAAAAGGCCCAAGACCTCCTTCATTTCTAACTTTTGCTCCTCCATTTCTTCTTTCTCTTGTCAAAGCTCTGACAAAATTCTCCTACGAACCTCCTCCACCAGCCAAGCCACCCAAAAATCTGTCTAAGTCCACGACGCTCCCAAGAAAAAAGAAGTTTTGTGCAACATTCTACAAAGCCTCCTACGCGCATAGCACTACTCAAGTCATAGCCCAAACATCTCTGTGCGCTCTGCCACAAAGTTCGTCAGGAAACATCTGAAAACGCTCCATCAGAGCATAAAAAAGTACTAGATTTGTGTGAGGCAGCTTGTCGGCCACCGAGCACTCTCAATCTCTCATCTCACTGTTCTTACGAGGAGCAGCCTGTCACCCTCAATTCTCCGTACAATCTGTAAACAACCACCAATAGTGAAATTTGACCAGCATTGTACTGGTCACGTGGTTTTTTACCCATTTAAGGTGTTTTTCCACATTAAAATTGCCTTGTGTGCTTCTGCTTTTTTGTGAATGTGTGTGCACTCTGTCGCATCGCATGCTAATGCGGTCTAATTTAGTCCGGCCTACCAGGAGGGTTGAGTTGGCCGCAATAATTTGTCGTCATCTGTGGGAAGACATTCTCCCAAAGTACGACGAATCCTTCTAAAGACTTTGAAGACAGTGTCTACTGCCCAACAATACTCGTAACTGGAATCAATGACAAGAAGTAGTACTCGCATAAATCAGGTATCAACCCGACATGGACTGGATAATGTCAGGCCCTCAAATTCCCTGATAAATGCACAAAAACAAGAAGAAACAGTTTCCACACCGGACAACGCACTCACATGAAGGATCACCCGCCTAGAGGAGTAGCAAACCGAAACACTCGTGCTTCTCAGATATATGAGAATGGCCCAAGAAGCCGTAGCGCAGCCAGCACTCGCCAACTAGAATCCACTGCTTGGAATCCCCGCTCCAAAAAATCTTCCAGAGGAGAGATCTGAAGAATACTTAGAAGTCGTAAGTACTTCGCACCCCGCCCATTTGGCTAGGACCGCCGAAGCTGGGCAACAAAAATAATGCCAACGGGTGACTTCCCCCAAAAGACCTTTTGGAGAAGAGATTAAAGAATTCCTAGCAGAGGAGTATGGCCAGATCGGCCGAAGGACTACATATCTACATCATCCTGCTCATGTCGGATCCCGCTAGCGCAGGAGATTTTAATACATCATGTCCCAACTAGATTCAATTTACCCAATATCGAGACTTATGACAGGACTGAAGACCCTTTGGAATATATCAATCACTTCACCACAATGCTGTGAAACTACAGCGCGGCGGATCAACTACTCTGCCAAGTATTCCCAGCCATACTAAAGGGCCAGGCCCGAACATGTTTCCACTCCCATAGAGAAGGGATATTTCATAGCTTTGTCGAGTTGACTCGATAGTTTCTAGATCAGTTTGTAGCTAATCGAAGGATTTTGAAGGACCCTTCCCATCTATCCGGCATCCGTCGGAATGAGGGAGAAACCCTTAAGGATTTCTTCCGCTGATTCACATCAGAGGCAAGGAAAATACTAGAGGTTGATCTCGAACTGCTCTGAGGAGTCTTCTTAGGGGGACTCCGCCCCAGCAGATTCTACTCATCATTAATGAGAGAAATAGTCCCTTGCTACCCTGGCCTTAATCAGAGGGTAAAAGCTCAAATTGTGCTAGATAAAGCTTTAGAAGCTCATCGCCAACCGTTTGAGTGAGCAACAAAAAGAAAGCGAGAAGAATCAACCCAGTGTCGATGAGAGGAGCGCCGAAATAACACACAAATGCAGGAGTGGTGCGGGACTGCCCTCCCAGAGCCTACTAAGAGTACACGCCACTAAACACCTCTCACACAAATTTGTTATACGCGATATAGGATAATCATGCATTGCGAAAGCCTCGAGAGATACCAGAAGGGAATGGGGACCAAACAAAGTACTGCAAGTTCTACAGAGGAACAAGGCACATTACTAACGAATGTGTGAAACTAAAGGATGAGATCAAGTGCTTGATTCGATAAGGAATCCTAGGAAGGTTCTTTCAAGATCAGACCCGCAATCTCCAAGCGTAGCCTAGGAGAGAACAACCACGGCCCCACCAAGAGCCACAGGGGAGTAGACAAGTTGTCGGGATAGTAGAGGCCATCTCTGGGGGACACCCGGCCACCACCAATGTCATTATATAACCCTCAGAAGAAAACCAGAATACCCAGGACAATGAGACCATAAGATTTGGTGAAGAATATCTGAAAGGATTGCTTATTCCACATCAGGATCCACTGGTCATTAGTGTCGAGATCAGAGATCCCCATTTTCGCGTTAGAGGATCCTCGTGGACAACGACAGCTCAGTGAACATCATATTTCTGACTACACATTGTAATATGAAGATCTCGGAGGATAAGCTTCAGCTAGCTTCTGGCCCTATTTATGGGTTTGATGGCGGCCCCATCTTAGTTAAAGACCTCATCAAGCTCGCAGTCACATTGAGAGAATTTCTGAAATGAGCCACACATGACATCCAATTTTTTGTCACCGAGGCAGAGTCACCTTACAATGTGATCTTCAGGAGACCCTTTCAAGTGGCCTTTAAGGAAATTCCGTCCATCCCCCCATTTGGTGAAAAAGTTCATCACCCCAGCATGAGTTGGAGTCGAACATGAAGATCAGGAGACTGCACGCACATGCTATCTGCAATAGACTCGGCTAGGGCTAGAAATAGTCGCACACTCAGAAGCCATCAACACCTAAAAAGCCATCGACGGAAAGGAGCTAGGAACCGGGTGGAAACACCTTACAATGTTTGGGATTATAAAACTCTATCTTTAATTCATCAGCTACAACTAACCAAGACAAAGATACCATTATATTTGCACACATACATTACATTTAAATCTAACCGCTTTTGTTTGCTTCTAGTCTAGCTATTGTAGGAACACTCAGAACACATCAACTGAATCTCCAGTAGCCAACATCACAGTAGTCCTTATTTTCCTTGGATCAAAGGTGCGCCTATATCCACCGCGTTAAGGACACGTCGCACGGCCACACCCCGAACAACCTCACATCGCCCTGGGTCAAAGTTGCCCCCCCTGCGGTAAGTCATGATAATGCTAGGGCATGGCCCCTTAGCATACGCCAAAATGGCTATCCCTCTAACGTATACCACAATACACTCAGAATCAGTAAAAAGTCTGCATAGTTGCAGGTGCATCTCCTCCACAAATAGAGAGATGCTAAACAAACGATTCGCTAACTCCCAATACTCTATGAATCCTAGCATGGGAGAGAAGTCCTGCTCTCGTCCCTTCTGGCAATGATAACAACTAAACAAAGAATTCCAAGCTCCGACATACCCATGAATTTTGAACATGGCCAAATAAGGTGTTCCCGTAGCGGCGATCTGTCTGACTCTCAAAATAAAGCCAACTGTTGTGGTTGTAAACCTTAACACGGTCGCCGTCATCAACACGGACCTCGCACCAATATCTGAACAACTCCAAGGAAAACTTCGAGCCATGCTCTCTGAAGAACGCAACTAGCCCCATGATGCATATCATCCCAAGAGGTGTAAATTGTGACATAGGGATGCCACAAAACTTCAAGTTGTCAATCACGTCTTCGCACTGCGGAAACCAGAATCAAAATCATAATATCGCGTCACATACCGTCAGCCAGCCCTTAGCCGGATTCTGAACTCTTTCCTCAACATGAGGGATCCTTACTTCAAAATCATCAGGTAACCCATATCTTTTTTTTCAAATTAAGAATTACTCACCGGTAAGTGTGGAGCGCAATCGCATCGGGCAAACTTCCACATTATTCTTCTAGACTTGAAAATCAAAGCAAACGAGAATTATGAAAAATTGCATTAGAAATAAACAACAATGACAACGCCCGACCGACAGTGTGGAAATCGCGCCTAGGGCACTCAATAGAGCCCCCATGCACAAACACCTGTAGTTCGAAAGTGGATGCAAAAAGACGCGTCAGACAATGCATGAGTACACGAGCCGCCACACACGCCCAGGTGCGTGCGCGAGTGCGTGCGCCCATGTGAGCGCGTGCCACCACGCACGCATAGGTGCCCGCACGGACGCGCACACACCACCTTGCTTGCTCGGTAGCGTGGGGCGGCACACGCTCCGCCACGCGCGCAACCATGTGTACGCAAGTGTGCGTGCGCGGCTCTGCGACCAGGCGTGCTCGCTCCTTTGCCTTCGTGCCATCACCTTCGAATCTCCGCTTTTGTGCGTCTTCACCTCCGCACATCTTCACCTCCAAGCACATCGACTTGTTCCAAATAATAAATGACGTACCGTGGCAGGCACATCGCCGCCAGCCTCTCCCGCATACACTTCTCCATTGCTTGCCACCATAGTTGCCGGGGAAGAAGACACGGAAAAAATCCTCGCTCTTCTCACGGTTCGGTTCTAAGCAATGAGAATTTTGGGGGCATATGATGTGGTCATCCTAAATTTATAAGAGAATTTGGGGGGGGGCGAATAGCCTCCTCCCCATGACCCCCCACTAACTTGGTGAAATCATGGGTTTGACTGCCACACACGCGATCGCCACACGCGATCTGTGTGCACTATTCGAACCACCACAATGATCGGCCGCCTGCGCTGCCATCACCGATGTAGGGCGGCCCGTGACTAGCCGGTCATGCCAGGGTCGCGTCGTAACCGCCCATCCCCAAAGCCACCTCTCGCGATCGCGAGGTTCCGCTCATGAGGGGCATCCACGACCCGTCCGCCCCTCCACGTAGCCACCTCCAAAGGACATGGGGCGCCGCTCTCAAGGGGCGTCCAAGTCCGGTCGTCCCACCCCATGGTAGCCTCCCACGGCCGCGAGGCGCTGCCCACGGGGGGAGGTCGCGCCCTACAACCCTTTCACGTGGTTTCTCCCGCCATGTCCGGTCGTCTCACCGGTCGTGGTACCTACTCTCCCCTCACCGATGATCATCTGTCCCTCACCAAATAAGGTGTTCCCGTAGCGGCGATCTATCCGGCTCTCAAAATCAAGAAAACTCTTATTGTTGTAAACCTCAATACGGTCGCCTCCATCAACACGGATCTCGCACCAATCTCTGAACAACTCCAAGGAGAACTTCGATCCATGATCTCTGAAGAACGTAACTAGCCCCGTGATGTGTGTCATCCAAAGAGGAGTAAATTGTGCCATAGGGATGCCGCAAAACTTCAAGATGTCATGCACCTCTTTGCACGATGGAAATTGGAATCCAGACCGTAATATCGTCTCACAAACCATCAGCCAGCCCTTCGGTGGTTTCTGAACTCTTTCCTCAACATGGGGAATTCTTGCTTCAAGATCAGCAGGTAACCCGTATCTTTTTTCCAAATTACAACTAGCTCACCAGTAAGTGTGGAGCGCAATCACATCGGGCAGACTTGTGCATTATGCTTCGAGAACTGAAAATCAAAGCAAAAGAGAATTATGAAAATTTGCATTAGAAATAAACAACAATGACAACGCTAGACCAATGGTGTGGCAATCGTGCTTGGGGCGCTCAAAAGAGCCCATGTGCACAAACAACTGTAGTCCAAAAAGCGCGCACAAAAATACACATCCGACAACACATGAGTACATGGTCTTGAGATGGCCAAATTGCATGCACACACTCCCACATGCATGTGCCCATGCGTGCACAAACAAGTGTGCGCGCCCATGTGAGCGTACTGCTACGCACGGATGTGCGTGTAGGTGCACACGCACAGGTGGGTGCGCACCCAGGTATGCACCCACCATCATGCGCACCTAGGTGCGTGCGCGGGTGCGCGCACCACTGCGTGCATGTGCGGACACGCACACACCACCTTGCGCACCCGGGAGCGCGTAGTGGCGAGTGAACCGCCGCACGAGCGCGACCATACGTGCGTAGGTGCGTGTGCCTAGCTTTGCGACCAGGCGCACTTGCATCTTTGCCTTTGCGCCTTCACCTTTGCACCTCCGCTTTTGTGCGTCTTTACCTCCACGCATCTTCACCACCGAGCACATCTACTTGTTCTCAATAATAAATGACGTACCTTGGCGGACACACCACCGCCAGCCGCTCACGCAGGCACCTCTCCATTGCTTGCCACCATAGTCTCCTGGTAAAAAGACACGGAAAAAATCCTCGTTTTTCTCACGCTTCATGTAATGGCCTCCATAGTCCACGACTCGAAAGGACAACCGTCAGCACCCCCAACTTCCAGCTCAAAAGGGTTCAGCCTCAACAGTTCTACAGACCATGCTCCCCAACCCCTCTCCATCCCAAGGCGGGTTGTTGGAAGTAGCAACCTCCCTTCAATGAGAAGTGATCCAGTTAAGCGCCCCCTACATGGACTTCCTAGGAGGTCACCCATACCAGGACTACTCCAACCCGAGAACACTTAACTATAAAGTTCTTTCACTTCTCATCACCAATTAAGCTCACTGGATGCTAACGTTCGGCGGTAGTGCTAGCGCTGGCGGCAGCGTAGTTGATTTAATGGGCATAGCTCTTTGTGAGCTACTATCTGGTAGTAGAAATACCACCTGACGATAGTAAGCATCGAGTTGATGGCATCAAGGCCACATGTCGGCATTCAAGTGGCATGTTTAAACGGTGGTCTTGCGGGAGAAACCACCGACAGAGCTACCGCGCAGCGATAGAGCTCGGAATAGGAAACTTAAATCGAATCGCATCCACTCGTGGATCTCAATCAAGATCCGAAGGTGGAGCTGTTTCCTCATTGAAATAAGGTCAGTAAATGAGGGTTTGAACCTCATTTCCCTTGGGCCATTTTCTTTCTAAGAGGTAGAGAGAGGGGAGAGCTAAGGAAGAAGAAGAAGCAGATCCTGCCATTGCTGGAGCTTCGGAGCTCTGAGTCATGAGCCGTGTTCAAATCCACGGAGGCGAGTCTGTTGCGGTCATTTTCATTCGTCTAGTTTCTCATCCATGGCTCCAAAATAAACTTCAAGGGTAACAATCTTCCTCCTTAGACATATGAAGTCCTTATCTTGGCATACTTGCATGCAATCCCTCCCTAATTGGTGGAGAGCGAAGGGATTTCCAACTTGTTGATCAATGATATCCCCAGTGAGATACTTGCATATAGAATCCATAATAGAAGTATGAAATAGACATGATGTGTGAAGCCCATTCAGACAGGTTGGTCTGAATTGGTGATGTATTGCTTTACATGCCAGAGAAGCCTCCGTGGTTAAACGTGTAGTTTACGAAGTCATGGGGTGTGCAGGTTACTCTAATGATATTACTGGAGTTGGTATCTATGAAAATACCCAAGTTTTGGGGAAGAATTCGTGTTTTGTCCCCTATCGCACGAAGGTAGTGCTACCGCTGGTGGTAGCTCCCAGAGAGATATTTGTGAGGCTTGTTTCTTGGAGACTAGGGGCCAATATGTTTAGCTGCGAGTTTAAAGTGCCCAGCTATGGTGGTCGTGCGAGCTAGCCTTGAAACATAACGTAGTTATGTATTATATGAATGGGCAAGGGGATGTTGACCCATGTCATGGCTTGCGAGCCTGACGGTTTGAGCAACGGGTGGTGGCTAACCTGTACGCACCCTATGACGATCGATTTGGAGTGAGTATCTGGCATGTATCTAAAGGAAATAGAGCACCTTTGACTTTGTCGTAGCATAAAAGGTGTTGGATCCCTAGTTGATTTGGTCTAGGTCCACTGACTTAGGATGTGACCCATCATGTATAGTCTGGGTCAAGTTTATATCTTAGAGTCTAGGACAGTCCTCTATCTCAACTTCAAATGGACCAGCCTTCCTCAAGACCATCAGGAACTCCAGATCTATCAGTTTTTCAGACTAAGTGAAATGAGTTCGACGTTCATCGAACTCAGCTCGACGAAGGGAGTTCTGCGCCCGACGATCATGAGACAATTCGTAGTGCTGAGCTCGACGAACTATGTTCTTTGTTCGACGAACACCGGGATTCTACTTCAAGCATTATCAGGACTACTTCAGAATTTCTCTAAGTCCAGCTTCATGCTTCGGTCGACGAATTATATTCTGAGCTCGACGAACTTGGACCTCAAGTTCACAGCTTCTCAGGTCGACGAATGCTAATCTCTACTCGACGATTTTTGTACTCAGAGAATCTGTGTTGACACTTAGGGTTTGTGTTGACACCAGACGATTTGTGTCGACACCAGGATTTCAGTCGACACTAGTTTATGTCGACACCAGAGGATTTGTGTCGGCACCAAGATTAATCTGTCGACACCAATTTGTGTCGACACAGTATTTCAGCAAATGCAGAGTATTTCGTCTTAGTCCAGAACTTTTCTCAGATCGACGAATTTGATTCTCAACTCGACAAATGAAAACTGTCTATCAGACGAATAAAGATTGTCTGATATTGAAGATTGTCTGTTCAACGAATGAAGACTGTCAGCTCGACGAACTCAGCTCAGCTCGACGAACTCAGCTCAGCTCGACGAACTCAGCTTAGCTCAACGAACTCAGGCTCAGCTCGACGAACTCAAAACTCAGTTCGACGAATTATTTTCTTCGGTCGACGATTCCAGACTAGGTCTTCTTCCGTTCCCGTCTCATTCCATGGCGCTGATTCCTGAACATTTAATGGCAGTTCTTCCCAGAATACTACCGTTAGAATGCGAAGTTAATCCTGGATTATTACATGCCATTTTCCCATGGAAAAAGTTGGGGAAATAATTAATTGTTGCTTCCTTTCCAGGCCGTCTGCCATTACTACTCTATATTCAAAATTCGAATGTTTCTTATGAGACATGGAGACATACAGAAAGAGTGAGTAATACAGAGACACAACAAAAAGACAGACAGTGATTCAGAAAACACACAGAAAAAGAAATTCATTCTTGGCCCAGAGAGAAACTGATCAAGAAGAAGAAGAAGAAGAACACTACATCAATATCAAGAGTCTTCTTCATCTGCTTTTTCTGAGGATAACTTCAAAGACAATACATTCATATCAGTCACAAGAAGTTCCTG
Organism: Platanthera guangdongensis; assembly: GCA_039583875.1. Classification (NCBI taxonomy): domain Eukaryota; kingdom Viridiplantae; phylum Streptophyta; class Magnoliopsida; order Asparagales; family Orchidaceae; genus Platanthera; species Platanthera guangdongensis. The sequence goes on along the minus strand of CM077150.1, from coordinate 74,061,171 downwards.
GAGACTTTCTCTGGACCAGGAAATCTAGGTCTTTGAAGACCTATCACCCTGAAGCAGTACTCCAGCATTCTTCCTGATTCATTCTACATCTCAGGGGGAGCAAAGCTGCTAAATAATAATCCACAAGTCTTCTCATTTGACTTGATAAAGAGAAGACCTCATCACCCTCTCACTCCACCTCTGTGCAGGGTTTTAATTCCCTTCAAAATTATTCTGGTTGCAAGTCTCCCTCCAAAAGACTTGAGGGTTTGGTTTTTGGGAACCTGATCAAAACCTCATTGGTGTCAGGACACCTGATCAACCCCTTCCTGCAGTGGATTCCTACCAGGGTGGTAGAAGAGTGGACTACCCAGATTTGGGGAACCACTATAAAATTCTTGTGTCGTCTGGTTGCTTTCTTTTCTTTTTGTTTTCTGGCCTTGCTCTGTGAATGTGTTGTGATTAGATAGTTGATGCATCTTGGTTTATTGTATTTGCTTCCCTGCACACACACCTAAAATACAACAACAGTTGTAAAAGTTTAAAATCACCAACATACTCTATTCACCACCCCCCCCCCTCTAGAGTATATCTGATCTAACTAACACCTTCAGGTGGTATCAAGCATACCTCCTGAACTTTCGATTGGTATCAAAGCGATGTTGGTTAAATTACCAGACCTTACAGGTTGGTTACCATATCATACCTGATTGGTTGTACAGGCTAACACCTGAACCCAAAGATCTCGTAGTTAGATCTGTTTGTTTTTATTCTGTTATTGGACTTATCCTTCTCACAGACATGGCCCAAAACAAGGATTATACAAGCATCAGACCTCCAGTATGCAATCTTAATAAGTTTGTCATCTGGAAGGCAAGAATTAGATTATATATGAACTCCATTGATGAGAATATCTTTTCTGTCATTTCAACACGTGTTCCTCCAGCTCCTGCAACTTTTGCCATCACATCAACTAATCTGAGTGCAGTACCACCTCCAAACAATATTGAAGCCTATAAGAAAGCCAAGATGGATGATGCAAAGGCTATGAATATTCTGGCCCAAACAATGTCAAATGACACATTTCAGAAGGTGGCTGAGTGCACCTCAGCCAAGGCCATTTGGGACTCTCTCAACCAAATGGTAGCAGGCTCAGCTGATGAAAGAAAGGATAGGAGATCCAGTCTCATTTCTCTCTATGAGAATTTCAAAAAGGATGAGACAGAATATGTGGCTGAGATGTACAATAGATTAAGTTCAATCATCAGTGAACTCAAGACTCTTGACAAGGACATCACCTTAACTGAGGTAAATGACAAGATACTGATGTGTTTCCCCAGTTTATGGGATTCCAGAATCTGGCCAATCAAAGAAGCTAGAAGCCTCAATGAGATTTCAACAGAATCTCTATTAAGCAAGCTGAAGTCATATGATCAGCTTGTCAAATCAAGAGAGGCAGCAGAACAGAAGACAACTACCCCAATTAGGAAGGAGCACAGCTTGGCCTTCAAAGCTTCTGAAGACAATGAAACATCTACATCCAATGAAGAGTTAATGAGTCTTTTTGCCAAAAGATTCTACAAAATGGCAAGAAAAGACTTTAGAAGAAAATCATCCAGGCAGGATGATAAGCCCAAATATGACAAGACACCAACTAAGGAGGTTGTATGTTTTGGATGCAGAAAGCATGGGCACTATATTTCAGAATGCCCAGAGAATCATAAAAAGGACAAGGGCAGGGACAAGGATTCCAGAAGAAAACAAAGCAGCAGACCCTCCTCCAACAAATATAAAAGGAAAGACAAAGGATTTGTTGTTGAGTCCTGAAGTGACACAGAAGAGGAAACATCCTCCACCAGCTCCAGTGAAGAAGTGGAAGAAGCCAGATCCAAGGAGGTGTGCCTAATGGCAATAGATGCCTCCAGAAGCAACTGTGGATCAGAAGAGGATTTTGAAGATGAAGGTGCCTCAGACTCAGAGACTGATCAGGTGATTTCTAGTTTTGATTTCAATTCTGACTAATTTAAAGTAGAGTTTAAAACTATGTGCATGGATCTAATAAACTCAGAGAAAGAAATAAAAACCTTGAGGACTAGACTAGAAAACCTTGAATCTGTAAGCACAGACAATAGAAAACTAACTGATCAATTGACACTAGCTAATGAACAGATAATCAAGTTAAAATCTGAATTATGTGAGGCAAAACAACTTGAGCAATCTCTCAATGGGAGAAGCCTCAAGCTGATGGATATCACAAGCACAGTTAATGCCAGATTAAATAGCAGGCTGGGCTTGGGTGCTTCATCAAGTTTACCCCCCATAATAAAGAACAATATACTTTCTACTCCCATAAAGTTTATCATTGGTAAGGGTAAAGAGAAACTAACTGAAAAACTCATGTCAGAAAACAAGTTAAATCCCCTAGACAATAGAAACAGAAAATAGAAGAAAGCTGTTAAAAACTAAGTTCAGCAGAATTCATCGAACTCAGATCGACGAAATCCTGCAAGTTCGTCGAACCCCAATCGACGAATGCTGAACGCAAACTTCAGAAATAATTATTCGTCCAACTGCGATCGACGAACTGTGTATGGTTCGTCGAGCAGAGGTCGACGAACGTGGGACGCAGAAAATGACCATGGTCATTCTCTGAGTGGAGGTCAACGATCTCATCCCAATTCGTCGAACTCTGGTCGACGAACTCACAATAATTCGTCGATCCCAGAACGACCAAATATAAATCATTTCTCCTATAGAAATTTTAAAGCAGCTAACAAGACATTTAATCCAGTAGTTGATTGGATAATCCCACCTAGGAGATATCACCCTCTAGGGTATAAGTCTCAACCTGCCTTATCAGTCATTTCTAGTTTTACTTTTCAGCCAAACCAAGGACCCAAGGTAACCTGGGTCAAGAACAATTGAGCTTTATTTTTTAATGCAGGTACAGGTGAAGAGCTGTCCAAGGTTAAGTCAGACCTGGTACCTGGACAGTGGCTTCTCCAAGCATATGACTGGCAGCAAAGCAAATCTCTCCAGCTATAAGTCCAAGCTAGGACCAAAGGTGATAATTGGAGACTCAAAGAGTGGTCAGTCAAAAGGATATGGAAGAGTAAGCATTGGAGCAGTGACCTTCAAAAAGGTGACATATGTAAGAGGACTTAAACATAACCTTATATCCATAAGTCAATTATGTGATGAAGGTTATCAGGTACATTTCAACTCTACCTCTTGCTCTATTATAAATGATAAAAACCAAACTGTTCTAATTGGACTTAGACAAGGAAACATATATTTAGTAGATTTTATTTCTGCCACAACTGATGTTTGTTTACTCAATATCACTAGTAACCAAAATGAGTTATGACACAAAAGGCTAGGACATGTAAACCTTAAGAACATATCTAGATTATCTAAACACAACCTTGTTAGAGGTTTACCTTCTGGTACCTACAAGAAGGAAAGCATATGAAGGGCTTGTCAACTAGGCAAGCAAACTAAAACTAGTTTCAAATTCATTAATAAAAGTGATTCACATAGGATATTGTATCTGCTTCATGTGGACCTTTTTGGACCCATTGCAGTACAAATCCTAGGAGGGAAGTCTTACACCTTAGTCATTGTTGATGATTTCTCCAGATTCAGTTGGGTAGCCTTTCTGAGAGTTAAGTCAGATACATTCAAAGTTCTTACAGATTTTCTCAGGACCATACAGATTGAGTTCTCTACTCATGTTGCATTGATCAGAAGTGATCATGGCACAGAGTTTGAGTCTCTTCTTATGCATGAGTTCTGTGAGAAGGAAGGTATCAGGCAGTGCTTCTCAGCTCCTAGAACTCCCCAACAAAATGGGGTTGCTGAAAGGAAAAATAGGACACTCATTGAAGCTGCAGGTACATTGTTAGCAGATGCTTACATGCCTCTATCCTTTTGGGCAGAAGCTGTAAACACAGCTAACTATGTCCTGAACAGATGTCTTATACATAAACTAAAACATAAGACCCCCTATGAATTACTTAAAGAAAAGAAACCTAAAATCACTTACTTTAAAGTTTTTGGTTGCATATGTTACATCCACACTAATAACAAAAGATACATTAGAAAATTTGAGGCTAAGGCTGAAGAAAGGATTTTTCTAGGATATTCCCAAGTAAGCAAGGCCTATAGGGTTTTCAACAAATCATCCCTTAAAATTGAAGAATCTGTCCATGTGTCTTTTGATGAAGCTAACATGTCTTATAAGGAGAAAGACATTTCTACCAATAGTTTTTTGCAGGTTTCACCACTGTGTGAGTCTATGGATGGACTAAACCTTACCCAAGAGGTTCCAACTCATCCAACTCCACAGGCTGCTGAAGACAGTGAAGAAGAAGTCCAAGAGGAAGTAACTGAACTTCCATCAACAGCCAGTACCATTCCTCAAGAGGAATTATTTACAGAAGTTGTTGCCCAACCAACTCCACCAACTGATCTTGTCACACTTAGAGATCACCCCAGATCTCAAGTGATTGGAGACATTTCAGTTGGTGTATACAAGACATCAGCTCAATCAAGACTTGATGCATGCCTGTTTTCTCTCTCAAATTGAACCTCTCACCATCCATGAAGCTGAGCAAGATCCCCACTAGATTCTTGCAATGCAAGAGGAACTAAATCAATTTGAGAGATGTAGAGTTTGGGATTTGGTTCCAAGACCCCATAACTACCCAGTTATTGGAACCAAATGGGTCTATAGGAACAAATTGGATGCACAAGGGAACATAGTGAGAAACAAGGCTAGACTTGTTGCTCAAGGCTATAGGCAAGAGGAAGGAATAGACTATGACCAAACCTTTTCCCCTGTTGCAAGGTTGAAGGCCATTAGGATATTCCTAGCCTATGCAGCCTACAAAAAGTTCAAAGTATTCCAGATGGATGTTAAGAGTGCCTTTCTGAATGGTGTACTTCAAGAAGAGGTTTATGTAGAACAACCTCCAGGTTTTATCTCTTTAACTCAACCCTCTTATGTTTACAAATTGCATACAGCTCTCTATGGTTTAAAGCAAGCTCCAAGAGCTTGGTATGAGACCCTAGCTAGCTTTCTCTTAGAACATAAATTTACAAGAGGAACCATAGATAAAACTCTTTTCACTAGTCATCATAAGGACCAAATCTTATTGGTACAAATATATGTGGATGACATTATTTTTGGGTCTACTGATCCCAAATTGTGCAAGAGATTTGTTGACCTCATGCATTCCAAATTTGAGATGAGTAGCATGGGTGAGCTTTCCTACTTCCTTGGTCTCCAAGTGAAGCAGCTCCCTGATGGTATCTTCCTCTCCCAATCTAAGTATGCTAAAGAGCTTATTAAAAAGTTTGGGATGGGTGATGCTTCGGGAATGAAAACACCTATGGCTACCAATGCTGTTGTGGATTCTGATGCAGCAGGGAAACCTGTAGATCAGAAACATTATAGGGCAATTGTTGGATCCCTATTATACTTAACAGCTAGAGGGCCTGACATAATGTTTGTCACATGCCTTTGTGCTAGATTCCAAGTGAATCCTAAAGAATCTCATCTTATTTTTCTAAAAAGGATTTTGAGATATATAAAGAGTTGTCCTAGTTTAGGACTCTGGTATCTTGCAGAGTCAGAATTTGAGTTAACTGGATACTCAGATGCTGACTATGCTGGATGTAGAGTGGACAGGAAAAGTACCTCTGGAACTTGCCAGTTCCTGGGTATGAGACTTGTCTCTTGGTTTTGCAAAAAGCAGACATCTGTGTCTACATCAACTACTGAGGCAGAGTATATGGCTGCTGGCAGCTGCTATTCACAGATGCTATGGATACAAAACCAGCTCCTAGATTATGGTATCAACTTAAATAATTCAACCTTATTTTGTGATAATACAAGTGTTATTGCTATAGCTCAGAATCTAGTTCATCATTCTAGGACTAAACATATTGAAATAAGACATCATTTCATTAGAGATAATGTAGACAAAAAGAAGATTAACTTGATTCATATTCCTACTGATTTACAGAGAGCAGATATTTTCACCAAACCTTTAGATGAGAAAACTCATCTGTTCTTTATAAATCAACTGGGAATGATTAATGGAGAGGAGTTAAATTAATTTCTGTCAGCATTCGATGAAATTTCCAGAGTTCGTCGAACGAAGTTCGACGAATTAGGGAAAGTTTGAGAGATTCTCGTCGAACGGAGATCGACGAATTCTCTGTGTGGAAACAATTTTCGTCGACCGGAGATCGACGAAACTTGCTTCAGAAACCATTTCGTCGAACGGAGTTCGACGAACTGTTTTCAATTCTTCTAAATGAGTTCGACGAACTACTCACCTCGAACTTATTTCGTCGATCTCAGTTCGAAGAACTGTCTCTTTTCGTGGAACGGAGCTTGTCTATTCATATTCCGAAAATCTTATATATAGGTTTTCTTCGACCTCCGTCCCGCGCTTTTAGTTCCTTTGCTCTTGATCTTCGTTTTCTCTGTGATTTTCTTTGCAGGTCATCAATGGCGATTCCTCCAGGAGCACTTGCGGCGATGAAGTTTGATGCAGCATTCTCCATGAATTTTGAGTCTTTCCAACATTCAGATCCAATCTTTTTTATATCCTGGAATTACTTGAAGAATTGCATCTCAAGGATTTCATGACTCGCAGCATCAAGCTACACTCAACCGAGATAAGAGAATGGGTGTACACTGCCACCGTTTCTGAAGACGGAGATCTGACAGGACATATTGGAAACACTGTCATTTCCCTGTCTCCAGCAGTCCTCTCTGAAATTTTTTGACTGATTAATGGTGAAGACAACTTGGAAATGGACGCTGAAAATATTCCGATATGTTGAAGGTAATGGGTTTCTCCGGCAGCAACCCTAATAAGCTTCTGAAGAAACAACTGTCTGCCACCTATCAATTTTTGGCCGACATTGTAGGAAAAATTCTGATGGGCAAGCACTCGGCACATGACTATATCACTCGCCATCAATTCCTGATTATGTGCGCAGTGCTCAACAAACGACAGGTCGGCTGGGGCATGGTCTTCTTTGACCTAATCAAGAAGAAAACAAGCAAGAAGGAAGTCTGCTACGGCAGAATCCTGGGGATTTTCCTCCAGGAAAAGGCCAGTGAATGTTTGGTCTCCCCGACCACATTCATCAATGTCAGCAAGTGCCTCACCTGCGCCTTGTTTGGCAGATGGGAGAGGACAATCACCAAACCCTCCAAGGGTTCCTCCTCCTCCATCAACGCTTCTGAGAGCACAAGGACCGTCAAGGTCACTCCCCACCCTGACACTGAAGAAGCCATTCCACCTACCAAATCTCTTCCCACTCCTCCTGCACCTCAATTGACTTCACCTCAACATCAATCTCCACCGCTTGATCTTGCTCATATCCCTACACCTCCAGTTTCCCCCACTGTAACACATATTCCCTCACCTCCTCAATCCCCTCTTCCCCCACACCTATCCACTATTCCATCCTACACCATACCCACTTAACCACACACTGTTCTCCCTCCATTATCCCCTCCACATATTCCTCCTTCCTCCTCTGCTTCTATCCCCTCCACCATTCTTTCTCCACTTCTGGACTCTTCCACCATTCCCTCCATCATCTCTATTCTGACTCCTCTCATTCAATCACTCATCACAGAGGCCATTACACCTCTGGTGAATTCCATTAATTCTTTATCTGCACAAATCACAGCCCTTTCTGCTGCCCCCTCTTCATTTAGGGGCCTGGCTCCAGGTTCTCCTGAACCCAGGCAGGGGGAGATGCTCCATGATAAAGCTGGTGCAGCAGCTATAGAGGTTGATACAGTTTTTGACAATACAATTGACACTGCAGATACAGTTTTTGAAAGTACAGATACAGTTGATACAGTGCTTGATAATGCAGTTGCAGTTACAGATACAGCAATTGATTTTATTCAATTTATGGACACTGACATTAGCTTTGATGAGTCAGTAGATACAATAACAACTGCTGGTGATTTCCTTATAAATCCCACAGTTAATTTATCTGAGATACTTCATACCTTTGATCCTGTTTATATGAAGCTTCCTTCAGCAGAGGTTGCTAAGCCATATTTGGCTATTGTCCAGTATACCTCTCCAGTTAGTCCAGCAGTTGCCAAGCAACTCTGTGACACCTTTGCTGCTCCTACTGCTGTTCCAATTCCTGTGTCTATTCCAGAAATCTGCTCTGTCCCAGATTTTGTCATGGACGATTCTCCCATACCTGATCTGGATGAGCTCATTCTGGCAGACATTGAAGAAGAGAACAAAGCAGCAGCTGAAAGCTCTGTCTCTACTGCTGTTGAACCCTCACCCTCTGAACCTTATATCCCCCCTCAAGAAAAACCTCTTATCATTTCTGATGAAACTCTGAGAAAGTTAAATTCTCTGTATGACAATCCTCAGAGTTCAGGTTCTGATGATGATGATGATGATGAATCAGATGAGGAGGCTGCTAAAAAGAAAAAGAAGTTGCTTTCTAAGAAAAGGAAGGCTCCTCCTCCTCCTTCTCCCAAGCCTAATCCCACTACAGACACTCCATACTATATTCTGCACAATGTTGCTCCTTACAAAGGGATGTCTGCATGGATGTGGCTATCAAAGAACCAGCAAAGAGAGAAGAAGAGAAGTAGGAGATACTCTCCTCCCCCAGTTCATAGATACAGAAAGGATCCTCCTCCTCCTCCTCCAGCAGCAGGTGCCTCTGGCTCTGGCTCTCAGAGATCTACCCATTTTCAAACTTATCAGAGACAGACAGGGAGATCTTCTGGTGGTAGTCAGCCAAAGCCACCATCTTCAGGCAGACAACACCATCAACAACAGCAGCAGCAGCACCAAGAATCTAAGGAACAAGTAGCTGAAAGGCCTTATTCTCCTCCTGAAGATCCAGAAACAGCCAACACAGCCAGAATGGCAAGGTTCCAAGAGCTCATTGGCTTATCTCTAATCAACAAAGTTAAAGCCGAAGGCAAGGACACAACAGGCTTAACTATTATGTCTCAGTATAGGAGAGATGAGATAAAGAGATTTGGGAAAGGAAATAAGCTACTCAATGTTGATGAGTACATGCATCTTCACCCAGAAGTAGTTGTCCCCAGAGCCACTTCACTGAACATCATAGGGGCAGCTGACATGACTATGACCAAGGCTCAAGCTTCAGATCCCAATAGGGAAATCATTTTCAAAAAGCCAGGAGATAAAGCACCAGGAGATAAGCTAAAACAAAAGCAGACAGAGAAGTAATTTTGTGGTTATTTCATTTCTGCTTCTATTTCAGACTATATCTTGCATTAAAACAAAGCCTGTATGTGTATATATATCGGATGCATGTGTTGTAAATTCTCTGTCAGATATACTTCTTAATTTTGCTTTGTTTTTCTGTTTGTTCTTTGCTTGGAGTCTCTGTTAGTGACCTCACCCAAATAGGGGGAGATTGTTGGATCCCTAATTGATTTGGGCTAGGTCCACTGACTTAGGATGTGACCCATCATGTATAGTCTGGGTCAAGTTTATGTCTTAGAGTCTAGGACAGTCCTCTATCTCAACTTCAAATGGACCAGCCTTCCTCAAGACCATCAGGAACTCCAGATCTATCAGTTTTTCAGACTAAGTGAAATGAGTTCGACATTCATCGAACTCAACACGACGAAGGGAGTTCTGCGCCCGACGATCGTGAGACAATTCGTAGTGCTGAGCTCGACGAACTATGTTCTTTGTTCGACGAACACCGGGATTCTACTTCAAGCATTATCAGGACTACTTCAGAATTTCTCTAAGTCCAGCTTCATGCTTCGGTCGACGAATTATATTCTGAGCTCGACAAACTTGGACCTCAAGTTCACAGCTTCTCAGGTCGACGAATGCTAATCTCTACTCGACGATTTTTGTACTCAGAGAATCTGTGTTGACACTTAGGGTTTGTGTTGACACCAGACAATTTGTGTCGACACCAGGATTTCAGTCGACACCAGCTTATCTCGACACCAGAGGATTTTTGTCGACACCAAGATCAATCTGTCGACACCAATTTGTGTCGACACAGCATTTCAGCAGATGCAGAGTATTTCGTCTTAGTCCAGAACTTTTCTCAGGTCGACGAATTTGATTATCAGCTCGATAAATGAAAACTGTCTATCAGACGAATAAAGATTGTCTAATATTGAAGATTGTCTGTTCAACAAATGAAGACTATCAGCTCGACGAACTCAGCTCAGCTCGACGAACTCAGCTCAGCTCGACGAACTCAGCTTAGCTCGACGAACTCAGGCTCAGCTCGACGAACTCAAAACTCAGTTCGACGAATTATGTTCTTCGGTCGACGATTCCAGACTAGGTCTTCTTCCGTTCCCGTCTCATTCCATGGCGCTGATTCCTGAACATTTAATGGCAGTTCTTCCCAGAATACTACCGTTAGAATGCGAAGTTAATCCTGGATTATTACATGTCATTTTCCCATGGAAAAAGTTGGGGAAATAATTAATTGCTGCTTCCTTTCCAGGCCGTCTGCCATTACTGCTCTATATTCTGAAAGATATGGTACCTAAACACCTAGAGGGGGGGTGAATAGGTGACCTAATCCGTTTTAAACTTTAATGGCAGCAAACAGTTAATTATCACAGATTTCTAACTTTTGCACAGCAATCACAAAGCATTCACAGCATACACAGCACAATCACAGCACAACACAGCAGACACAGTGGTTTATAGTGGTTCCCCAAGATATGGGTACATCCACTTTCCCCCTTCGCCTATCTAGCAGTGTACTAGATTCGGCCAAACTTCTCCACTGTCTCAGAACCCAAATTGGTTCCTACACCTCAGGCCCAAGGCCTTACAACTCAGCTTTATCCCAAAGCCTACACTCAGCCACAAAGGCCTACACTCAGCCACTTAGGCCTACACTCAGCCAATCAAGGCCTACACTCAGAGATAACAATCTCCTACACTCAGGCCAAAAGCCCTACCCTCAGCCTTTATAATTATAGGCTTACAATTCACTCAGATCCAGAGGATCCTACAAGTTAAAAATGAATTTAAAATATTAACTCAACAACCCTAAGACAAGAGAGGAAGGTTATGAGTTTCTTGATGAGTTCTTGGAAGAACTCAGCTGGATCCAATCTGACTTAGCTTTCTTCAAAGCTTCTTGAAAGTAGAACTGAATAAGAATGAATCTTTCTGCAGTTGATCCTTGACCTCTGCCACTTAGAATTCAGAATAAATCTGAACCCTTCTTCTCAGCCTAGTTCCAATGGCTGATTTCTTGGATGGAGCCCTCTCTCTCCAACTTCTTAGATCTGCACTTGAACTGCAAGATCTTCTTGTGTTGATACTCTGTGTACCACTTTAATAACTTGTTTTTCAACAATCTGAACTTCTTCTTTCTGTAAACTGTATGAGCCTATTTATAGGCCTTCTTCATGGTAACCGGCTGGTCCGGTTCATAACTATCTTCTGACATCTCTGACAGGTGCTGTAGACCGGCTGGAACGGCAGCTGTCAAGTCATCCAGTCATTTCATGAAAATCTCTAACTGTCTGAAAGTGTCGAGACTTTCTGTCTTTAAGTGTCGACACTTATAGACCAAGTGTCGACACCAGTTGTGTAAGTGTCGACACAAGTCTACAAGGTGTCGACACAACTCCTTGTGTTGTAGATACTAAGTCTCGACACAGATTCTTCTGCATGTGTCGACACTGAAATTGAGTGTCGACACAAGTACTTGATCTTCCATCTTTTGCTGAATTCTTCTAAGTGTCGACACATCTCCTTTGTGTCGACACATCTTCTTGTCTTGAATCTGTTAAGTGTCGACACTGCTTCTTGGTGTCGACATATAGTCTTCTATGTTGATACTTGCTGAGTGTCGACACAGCTCCTTGTGTCGACACTTGATTCTTCTGTTGAGACTTCAGCTGAGTGTCGACACATTCCCTTTGTGTCGACACTTGTACTTAGAATATTTGATGATATTTCTGTTCATTGCTAAGTGTCGACACAGCTCCTTGTGTCGACACTTTCTTCAAGTGTAGAGTCTTCAGCTGAGTGTCGACACATTGTTCTAGGTGTCGACACTTACTCCATGTGTTGACTCTTCTGTTGAGTGTCGACACTTTGTTCTTGGTGTCGACACTTTCTTCAAGTGTTGACTCTTCTTGTTGTGTGTCGACACATTGTTCTTGGTGTCGACACTTTAACTTAGTCTCTGCAGACTTTTGTTGAGTGTCAACACAGCTCCAAGTGTCGACACTTTCTGGTGTAGACTCAGCTTCACTGGGTGTCGACACAGCTCCTTGTGTCGACACTGCTTCTCTGCACTTTTCTTCACTGAGTGTCGACACAGCTCCAAGTGTCGTCACTTTCTGTCTGGTGTCAACTCTACTTCCCAGGTGTCGACACAATGACTCCAAGTGTCGACACTGATTGTCTGGGTGTCGACACAAGTCTTCTTAAGTGTCGACACTTTCCCTCTGGGTGTCGACACATGGACTTAGAAACTTTTTGCTTCAGTCCAGTAATTACTTAGCCTGCACAAGTAAACTCAGCATACATCAAATACATTATGATGTATATCATTGAGTTGGGTGAGGCTTCTTCAAATCAGGTACATTTAATCAATGTACCCAACAATCTCCCCCTATTTGGAGAAGTCATAACCCTTAGTCAATGATATACACCATTCATAATAAAAATTACAAAATGATGTAAAGTAGGATAATGTTCAGCAGGGTAAGCATAAACATGTATTAATCACACATGTATACAAATACAATCAACACAGAATAAATAAGAAATAGACATATCCACAGAACAAACATGAAATATATTGATCATATATTGTTCTAACATTTGTCTTATACATTTTCAGTAGTTCACAAAAATTTTTACATTCAAAAGATTACAAAATAATCTTCAAGTAAATTCTTAATCTATTTCTGTTCTAGTTCCTTGATAACTATTCCCTTGCCAGCTTGAACTTGAGCTTGAACAGGGGCATCTGAAGTTTCAGCATCAGCAGGCTTCTTGCCTTTTAGATCTTTCTTTTTAAGCTCTTCATCTTTGATTTTCTGCCTCTCAAAATAGTGATATGGCTTAGGAAAGTACTTGCTAGGCTCCTGGGCTGTAGGAGGTAGCTTTCCCATCTTTGCCTTCCTTCTGTATTGAACAATGGCCTCTTGTCTTGATTCATGCTTTCTTCATTCAGCTTTAGAGAACCATTTGTTCCTATCATGAGTGTTATCCTTGGCAGCTTTCCAGGAAGTTAATATTATATTCCTAGAGGTAGGGCTCCACTGTTCAAAGTCTGGCCTTTGTTCTGCTTGTTCCCTAAACCTCTTCTTAGACAACCTTGTCTCCTCTTCTTTCTGTAGTGCCTCTTGTAGAGCTTCAGAAATAGGCTGAACCACTTTTTCCAAAATAACATTAGACTTCCCTTCAGTTGGGTTATACATGTGATGAACATCAGCTTGCACCATGTCAAAATCTGGTGGAGGATAGATCACTTGAGCTACCTCTGGTTGCTCACCTCCAAGATATGCAGTTTGAATTCCAGATTCAGCAACATTGTCATCATCACAGAGTGGAGGATAGCCCAGTGTAGCTCTGATGGAATTAGATATCCATTTGGCATGATCAGATCTAGCTTTGACTAAAACTCTCTCCCCCTTTATGACTTCTCTAGCCATATGATCTCTGACATCATCCTTTTGAAATCTTATTTGACTATCCAAGTATCTGATTCCCTCTTTAAAGAATGGTTTGAGCTTTTGAAGTTGTTCAGAGATGGCTTTCTGGGAAGCTTGGAGAGCAGTCTTTACAGCAGAAAGTTCTTCTTGAAATACTTTATCAAAATCAGCTTTAGCAGCAGCAGTAGATGTAGAAGGTTCAGCAACCTTGTTCTTCAATTCAGTGACTATAGCATTATGAGAAGCAGTCAAGTTGTCATTCATTCTTAACTGATTTTCTAGAACATATCCTTGCTTCAATGTTATATCATCTACTTGGGCTTTGATCTTCTCCTGGTGGGTTGCCAAGAACACCACTGCATTTCCACCCTTGTGGAAGCATTCTGTCATTTCTTTCTTGTTAAGGTTCATTTCAAACCTTATAGACTTTATATCTTGGGCCAGATCAAATTGTAATGACTTTTGCCCTTCATCTACATACTTCTCTATTGCCTGCCTTTTCTCATCCAACTTAATCTGTAGTGCAACCATTCAAGCACCATAATCAGCAGTTGGAGCTTGCTGAACTATAGGCTGTGGTGCAATTGAGTGTAAAGCCTTTTTGTAACTTTGACTCCTTCTCTTGAAGACATAAAGTTTCTTTTTCTGTGCCCTAGTAGCCTCCTCATCTTCAGATTCTAAGGAACTGGCTATCTCAACTCTCTCCTTAGGGCTTTGAGGCTTCTCAGGTTGTTGCCTTATAGGCTCTTCTAGAACTTGCACTTGCTCCCCCTCAAGAGCATCATTCTCTTCTTCAGCAGTATCAGCTTCCTTATCAAAATCTGCTTGATCCAGATTTAGGAACAAATCTTCCATTGTGTATTCTGGTGGTGAAGGAGCTGGAGAAGTTCTTGGTTCTTCAACCACAGGATCAGGAATTACTTGAACAGCAGATGTGTCTTCTATAACAACATCTGGAGCTTGACTATGCAGCTGAGTTTGCTGAGGAACATCAGACAAATCAGCATCTTCTATAAGATATTCTAAAGTATTTAGGTCAGTGAGTACCTCTAGTATGATGGAGGTGGCTTGTTCACTTTCTAGTGTAGAGGGTTCTTCTATAATTGGAAGCTCCCCCTTGCTTTGATCCCTGTGGATGGGGCTAGCTTGTGGTGCTCCCCCTGGATCTCTACATCAGCTGGAGGAGTAGGAGACTTCACTGCAGGCTCTTCCTCTTGGTCATCTGGAGTGAAAACAACTTGTTCTTCACTTTCAGAACTACTAGTGGACACTTGTGGCACTGGAGCAGTTTTTCTCTTTTTCTTTGGAGGAATCTCCTTCTCAGCAACTACCTTCTCAGGGGTTGGCATTTCCTTTGACAACACCCTGTCCCATCTTGAAAAGATCCTTAGATCCATCTTCCTCATATGATTTATCTTACTTCCTGCAGCAGTACTCATTACATCTGGTATCACACCAGCTAGGTATAGACTTAAGATTCTGCCCAGATTGGGCTTCTTCAGACTTTCCTTGATCTTGTCAAATACTATTACTGACCAATCAGTTCTTAAAGTGAAGATTATCCTGGTCATTACATTGAACATGGAGGCATACACTCTGTCATGCCCTCCTGGCTTACTGAGTAAGACCTTTCCCACTATCTCAGACAGGAATTTGCCTTGGCTGTTCATGCCCTTCCTGTTAAACACAGAGCCTATCTTCATTTTTGGATCAAGTCCACACCAGGTTAGAGCTTCCCTGGTCCTTGAAGCTGTAACTTCTTCTTATTCTTGAGTTTTTGGAAGCTGTAGAATCTTCCTCAAACTTTTGGGGGATACCTTAACCCTTGCACCATGAACTCTGGATTTGATTTTGTATCCAGATTCATCTATCTGAGCTCCATTAAGGAATTCAAGCACCTCCTTCTTCCATATCTTAGTTGGTTCAGACACTAGATATTCTAGTCCAAAATCGGTGACTAGGGTTACGACCGACTTGATTTCTTGATCTGCATCGTCGAACGCGCCGCGCACTAGCTCATATCCTTCATTAACGTTCTCCTCAAGCTTAGGTGCCATTAGGGTTTGTAGAATTGGTCTTGAGAGAAGAGAGGTGTCGACGCAGAAGTTTTGGTCTCGAAACTTTGAAAGCGTGTCGACAACAAAGACAGAACCCTATTTATACCTTTCTGATTTTGAAGATGAACAGGCGGGATAGCTAACTTAAAAAATGTCGACACTGGAAATAAGTGTCGACACTGACTTATAATGTCTCGACACACATGTGTCGACACAAGTTTAGTCAACAGATTTTATGTGTCGACACTTGGTTATATGTCGACACAACATAACTCGACACATTGTCGAGACTTTACTTAGAAAATTCTGAGTAAAACTTAAGTGTCGACACCACTTTGGATGTGTCGACACCTACTTGACATGTGTCGACACTAACATTCTGAAGTGTCGACACCAACTTCCTAGATGTGTCGACACCTTTTTCCTGAAGTGTCGACACCACTATTCTGTGTCGACATAGACTTGTCTATGTGTCAACACCTTTTTACTTAGCCAATTTTAATTCTGTAAACTTACTCTAAGTTTATCATTCCTACTTCAATTTTGAATCTATTGAACTTAGCTTCTTCTAGGGGCTTAGTAAACATATCAGCTATTTGATTATCAGTTTTAACATATTCTAATAAAATATCTTCTCTTTCTACATGTTCCCTAAGAAAATGATATTTGATTTCAATATGTTTAGTTCTACTATGAGATATAGGGTTATTAGCTATTGAAATAGCACTAGTAGAATCACAGAAAAGTGGAGTTCTACTTACCTGAAATCCATAGTCCTCTAGCTGATGTTGAATCCACAGAAGTTGAGCACAGCAACTTCCTGCAGCCACATACTCTGACTCTGCAGTGGAGATAGCCACACTGGTTTACTTTTTGCTACTCCATGAAATTAGTCTCCCACCTAGGAATTGACAGGTTCCAGTAGTGCTTTTTCTATCTTCTTTGCATCCTGCAAAGTCTGCATCTGAATAACCTGTTAGATCAAAATCTCCATTCCTGGGGTACCAGAGGCCTAGATAGGGAGTGCCCTTTAGATATCTTAATATTCTTTTGACTGCTGTCACATGAGACTCTTTAGGGCAGGCTTGATACCTTGCACAAACACATGTAGCATACATGATGTCAGGTCTACTAGCAGTCAAGTATAATAGTGAGCCAACTATCCCTCTATACAAGTTTTCATCTACAGGTTTCCCTGCATCATCCTTGCTAAGAGACATACTTGACCCCATAGGAGTCTTCATGGTGTTGGATGAATCCATATCATACTTCCTTATGAGTTCTAGGGTGAACTTTGACTGACAAATGGATAAACCACTCTCAGTCTGTTTAACTTGGAGACCCAAGAAAAACTTCAGCTCTCTCATACTACTCATCTCAAACTGACCTTGCATAAGTTTTGCAAACTTTTTGCAAAGGCTGCTTTCAGTAGACCCAAATATAATGTCATCTACATATATTTGGACTAGTATAACTTTGCCTCTAGATTCCCTAAGGAATAGAGTCTTATCTATTTCCCCCTTGAGAATTTTTCTCAATGAGGAAACTAGATAGGGTTTCATACCAAGCCCTAGGGGCTTGCTTTAACCCATATAAAGCTTTTCTAAGTCTATAGACATGATGAGGTAGAGTTGGATCAACAAAACCTGAAGGCTGTTCCACATAGACTTCTTCCTTAAGATTACCATTTAGGAATGCTGACTTGACATCCATTTGGTATACCTTGAATCCTTGATAGGTTGCATAGGCCAAGAACATCCTTATGGCTTCCAGTCTGGCTACTGGAGCAAAGGTTTGATCAAAATCAATACCTTCTTTTTGCCTATATCCTTTAGAAACCAGTCTAGCCTTATTCTTAATGAGGACCCCTTGTTCATCCATCTTATTCCTGTAGATCCACTTAGTTCCTATTACATTGTGATCTTTAGGTTTAGGAACTAATTCCCAGACCTTACACCTCTTGAACTGATTAAGCTCTTCTTGCATGCTTCAGTCCATTGTGGATCTTGTATTGCTTCTTCAAACTTCTTAGGTTCAACTTGTGACAGAAAGCTGGAGTAGATTGCTGCATTCATGTTTCTACTCCTGGTTTGTACTCCTTGTCTTGGATCTCCAATAATCTGCTCTACTGGATGATCTCTTAGATGCCTGTTGGCTGGAGGCATCCTTACTTCTGGTTGAACCACTTCAGCATCTGCATCATGTTGTACTCCTTGTATTTCTTCAGCAATTGGTACATGTAGTTCTCCCCCTGGATAACAGTTACTGTCTTTTACTTGCTGTCTTGCAGCAGGCACTTCTTCTATAGTAAGCTTGTCCATTTTCTTTGTTAAACCTGTGGGGCTGCATACACTACTAGACAACTCATTATTAATAAGTTTAGTCTCATCAAAAACTACATGCACAGATTCTTCTACAACTTGTGTAGTCAAGTTGTAGACTCTATAAGCCTTACTATTATTGTTGTACCCAACAAAAATTCCCTCTTGGGACTTGGCAGCAAACTTAGTCAAGTAAGACTTCCCATTGTTAAGTATGAAGCATTTGCAACCAAAGATCCTGAAGTAGGATAGGTTTGGTTTCCTGCCTTTCACAACTTCATAGGGGGTCTTGTTAAGCCTTTTAGTGATGGTAGCCCTATTTATAACATGGCATGCAGTATTAACTGCTTCAGCCCAGAAATACTCTGGCAGTGATGTATCACTTAATAGGGTCCTACCAGCCTCTATCAAGGTTCTATTCTTCCTCTCAGCAATACCATTTTGCTGAGGTGTTCTAGGTGAAGAGAATTCTTGAAATATCCCAAAGTCTTCACATAGTTTTGTCATGATATCAGACTGAAATTCAGTACCATGGTCACTTCTAATCTTGACCACTGTACTGTTTAGTTCATTCTGAATTTGCTTGACAAAGTTATGGAAGACACTAGGTGTTTCATATTTCTATCTTAAGAAGAACACCCAGGAAAACCTTGAGTAGTCATCTACAACTACAAAGGTATAGACCTTCCTACCTAAGCTGTGAACTGGCATTGGACCAAAGAGATCCATATGCAAGAGGTATAAACACCTCACAGCATCTTTGTTTTCTATGCTTCTAAAGGTGGATTTAGTTTGCTTGCCCTTTTGACAAGCTGAGCAAATACCATCTTTAACACACTTAACTTGAGGACCATTCCTCACTAACTCTTTGCTAAAGAGTTTGCCAATAGTCTTGTAGTTAAGATGGGCTAGCCTCTTGTACCATTTGACACAATGAGAGACTGTCTCATCAGCTACAAGACAAACTGGAGAACCATTGTTCTCAACCATAATGTCTAAGCAATAGATATTTCTTTTCCTATACCCAATCAAAATGATCTCTTGATCAGTTGACCTCTTGATATGACAACCATTTTTAACAAATGAGATGTCATACCCTACATCACTTAATTGACTTATACTTATTAGGTTGTGTTTCAACCCTTTAACATAAGCCACTTGAGTAATGGTAACCAAGTTTGTAGAAATGTTACCAAACCCTTTGATGATTCCTTTTTCAGAACCACCAAAGGTGACTTTTGGACCATCTTTTATTGGAATGTAGTCCTTTAGTAATCCTCTAGTTCCAGTCATATGTCTGGAACATCCACTGTCCAAGTACCATGTTGGGGTATGGCAACTTGGACTCACCTGCAAAACAAATTAATGAACCTTAGAACCCAAAGTAGTCTTGGGTCCTTGGTACTTGTTAGTTTGCAATCTGACAAAGCTACCTACTGGCTTTCCAACAGGTAGTTTGGAACTCACTTTGGCACTAACATTGTGCCAACAGTCCACTGTAAAGTGGCCAACCTTGCCACAGCACCAACATTCAAACTTATTGTACCTTTGCTTAGGTACAGCCTTTGATGTCTTATCTACAGCAGGCTTGTTGAATGTTGGGGCTTTGCCCTTGGACTTAAACTGGGACTGTTCAGTCCTTGCAGGTCTAATAAAACTCAATCCAGCCTTGCCTTTATGATGAACAAATTCATCAATCAAGGGTAGCACTGATTTAGGTTTAGAAAACCTAGCAACAAGCTCTCTCTCTTTCTGAAGATTGATCTCCAGACTCTTGATTTGATCATTCTTAAAAGTGATAGTCCCCATCTGAATCACTGTAATGTGTTTCAGCCTGGCTATCTCATTAAGCTTTTGATCAAATTGCTTCTCAGAATCTGTTGCAGCAGCTCTAAGATCAGCAATTTCCTTTGCCTGACTTTTGGCTAGGGACTTGCTTTTCTTGTAAGCTTGCAACAGTACCTTATATTCATCTATAAGCTGATGAATATCATCCTCAGACTCAGATACACTTTCATCACTTGATGAAGATGAATCTGATTCTGAACTGGAACAAGAAACTGAACTAAGAGTTGAACTTTGTACCTTACTGGGTCCTGGCTGCTCCAGGATTTTGTCACTCTCAGTCAATGCCATCAGTCCTTGGCACTGACAGTCTTCTTGTTCATAGATAGACTCCATTATCTGCATGAATTCTTCCTCTTCTTCTTCAGCAAACAGTCCTATGTAGGCCTCAGCCTCAGACTCAGTTTCTGAAGAAGAGATATCTGATAGAGTCTTCTCCTTCTTGGTAACAAAAGACTTTTCTTTCTTTCCCTTGAAATAAGTCTTTTTCCTATCACTAGATTCTTTCCTCTTTTCAGGACAGTCTGCAATAACATGGCCCTGTCTATTGCAGTAATAGCACACTATCTTAGAACCAGTTGCCTTGCTTGACTTTGTCCTCTTCCTGTCTTTCTTTGAAGGCTTTTTCTCCTGATAAAAGACTTCCTTTCCCTTTGAAGTAGAAGGTCTTGACCTCCACTGTTTCTTCTTCAAGAATTTCTGAAAGTGTCTAGTGAAGGCAGCAAAGTCTTCATCACTTTCACTGCTCTCAGTCTTAGTGCTGACTGACTCATCTGATTCTGATTCAACTACCTCTGGAGGTGGAGTTGATGACTTATTCCTGCACTTTCTGGGGACTTCTGTCTTGAAAGCAACAGTTCTTTCCTTGTGTTCAGTTCTTGTTGATTTCTCCTCCTCTTTCCTCACTGTCAACTGCATCTCATATGACAACAACTTGCCAAACAGTGTAGGAGGAGGAATTTCTCCCAACTTAGTCATTTCTCTTATGGCACAGATCTTGGTGTCCCAATCTTTGGTTAGGGACCTTAAGAACTTGTCATTTAGTTCATAGTTACTGAACTCTCTTCCATAAGACATGAGTTCATTCACTATTCTGTAGAACTTCTTATAGCACTCAATTATGCTATCACCCTTTCCTTGTCTAAAACTCTCATACTCCTGATTTAGCAAGGATTTTCTATCTTGTCTAACTTCTTCAGATCCTTCCATATACACTATAAGAGTGTCACACATCTCTTTGGCTATCTTACAGTGTATAAGATTCTGAAAAGTTGCATCATCTATGACACTTACTATAATGTTTTGTGCCCTCTTGTCCATTGTGGCTAGGACAATCTCATCCTTAGTCATCTCAGAGAAATCCTTTGGGGTTCTCTGATTTGCATCTAGAACAGATATCTTCATGGGCACATAAGGCCCCTCTTTTACTGTGATGTAGATTCTAGGGTCTGAGGCCTCCATAAACAGTCTTACCCTTTCCTTCCAGATCCCAAAGATCTCTTTCCTGCATATGGGCAATTTCATGGAACCCAATTCCTTGTGATTCTCAGAGGAACCCATGTTTCTTGATTTTCTTGAATTTCTTGAATCTGTATTTTGCCTTACACTGAATCTGCCAAACATGATCTCCTCAGACTGTTAGTCCTTTTTGAGAAATCTCCCTCTGATACCACTTGAATGATATGGTACCTAAACACCTAGAGGGGGGTGAATAGGTGACCTAATCTGTTTTAAGCTTTAATGGCAGCAAACAGTTAATTATCATAGATTTCTAACTTTTGCACAGCAATCACAAAGCATTCACAGCATACACAGCACAATCACAGCACAACACAGCAGACACAGTGGTTTATAGTGGTTCCCCAAGATATGGGTACATCCACTTCCCCATTCGCCTATCTAGCAGTGTACTAGATTCGGCTAAACTTCTCCACTATCTCAGAACCCAAATTGGTTCCTACACCTCAGGCCCAAGGCCTTACAACTCAGCTTTATCCCAAAGCCTACACTCAGCCACAAAGGCCTACACTCAGCCACTCAGGCCTACACTCAGCCAATCAAGGCCTACACTCAGAGATAACAATCTCCTACACTCAGGCCAAAAGCCCTACCCTCAGCCTTTATAATTATAGGCTTACAATTCACTCAGATCCAGAGGATCCTACAAGTTAAAAATGAATTTCAAATATTAACTCAATAACCCTAAGACAAGAGAGGAAGGTTATGAGTTTCTTGATGAGTTCTTGGAAGAACTCAGCTGGATCCAATCTGACTTAGCTTTCTTCAAAGCTTCTTGAAAGTAGAACTGAATAAGAATGAATCCTTCTATAGTTGATCATTGACCTCTGCCACTTAGATTCAGAATAAATCTGAACCCTTCTTCTCAGCCTAGTTCCAACGGCTGATTTCTTGGATGGAGCCCTCTCTCTCCAACTTCTTAGATCTGCACTTGAACTGCAAGATCTTCTTGTGTTGATACTCTGTGTACCACTTTAATAACTTGTTTTTCAACAATCTGAACTTCTTCTTTCTGTAAACTGTATGAGCCTATTTATAGGCCTTCTTCATAGTAACCGGCTGGTCCGTTTCATAACTGTCTTCTGACATCTCTGACATGTGCTGTAGACCGGCTGGAACGGCAGCTGTCAAGTCATCCAGTCATTTCATGAAAATCTCTAACTGTCTGAAAGTGTCGAGACTTTCTGTCTTTAAGTGTCGACACTTATAGACCAAGTGTCGACACCAGTTATGTAAGTGTCGACACAAGTCTACAATGTGTCGACACAACTCCTTGTGTTGTAGATACTAAGTCTCGACACAGATTCTTCTGCATGTGTCGACACTGAAATTGAGTGTCGACACAAGTACTTGATCTTCCATCTTTTGCTGAATTCTTCTAAGTGTCGACACATCTCCTTTATGTCGACACATCTTCTTGTCTTGAATCTGTTAAGTGTCGACACTGCTTCTTGGTGTCGACACATAGTCTTCTATGTTAATACTTGCTGAGTGTCGACACAGCTCCTTGTGTCGACACTTGATTCTTTTGTTGAGACTTCAGCTGAGTGTCGACACATTCCCTTTATGTCGACACTTGTACTTAGAATATTTGATGATATTTCTGTTCATTGCTAAGTGTCGACACAGCTCCTTGTGTCGACACTTTCTTCAAGTGTAGAGTCTTCAGCTAAGTGTCAACACATTGTTCTAGGTGTCGACACTTACTCCATGTGTTGACTCTTCTGTTGAGTGTCGACACTTTGTTCTTGGTGTCGACACTTTCTCAAGTGTTGACTCTTCTTGTTGTGTGTCGACACATTGTTCTTGGTGTCGACACTTTAACTTAGTCTCTGCAGACTTTTGCTGAGTGTCGACACAGCTCCAAGTGTCGACACTTTCTGGTGTAGACTCAGCTTCACTGGGTGTCGACACAGCTCCTTGTGTCGATACTGCTTCTCTGCACTTTTCTTCACTGAGTGTCGACACAGCTCCAAGTGTCGACACTTTCTGTCTGGTGTCGACTCTGCTTCCCAGGTGTCGACACAATGACTCCAAGTGTCGACACTGCTTGTCTGGGTGTCGACACAAGTCTTCTTAAGTGTCGACACTTTCCCTCTGGGTGTCGACACATGGACTTAGAAACTTTTTGCTTCAGTCCAGTAATTACTTAACCTGCACAAGTAAACTCAACATACATCAAATACATTATGATGTATATCATTGAGTTGGGTGAGGCTTCTTCAAATCAGGTACATTTAATCAATGTACCCAACATATTCAAAATTCGAATGTTTCTTATGAGACATGGAGACATACAGAAAGAGTGAGTAATACAGAGACACAACAAAAAGACAGACAATGATTTAGACAACACACAGAAAAAGGAATTCATTCTTGGCCCAGAGAGAAACTGATCAAGAAGAAGAAGAAGAACACTATATCAATATCAAGAGTCTTCTTCATCTGCTTTTTCTCAGGATAACTTCAAAGACAATACATTCATAACAGTCACAAGAAGTTCCTGGAGACTTTCTTTGGACCAGGAAATCTAGGTCTTTGAAGACCTATCACCCTGAAGCAGTGCTCCAGCATTCTTCCTGATTCATTCTACATCTCAGGGGGAGCAAAGCTGCTAAACAACAATCCACAAGTCTTCTCATTTGACTTGAGAAAGAGAAGACATCATCACCCTATCACTCCACCTCTGTACAGGGTTTTAATTCCCTTCAAAATCATCCTGGTTGCAAGTCTCCCTCCAAAAGACTTGAGGGTTTGGTTTTTGGGAACTTGATCAAAACCCCATTGGTGCCAGGACACCTGATCAACCCCTTCCTGTAGTGGATTCCTACCAAGGTGGTAGAAGAGTGGACTACCCAGATTTGGGGAACCACTATAAAATTCTTGTGTCGTCTGGTTGCTTTCTTTTCTTTTTTTTTTCTGGCCTTGCTCTGTGAATGTGATGTGATTAGATAGTTGTTGCATCTTGGTTTATTGTATTTGCTTCCCTGCACACACACCTAAAATACAACAACAGTTGTAAAAGTTTAAAATCACCAACATACTCTATTCACCCCCCTCTAGAGTATATCTGATCTAACTAACACCTTCAGGTGGTATAAAGCATACCTCATGAACTTTCAAAAGGAAGAGAGTCTTAGGCTACAGGCCGGAAAGATTAGTAATGCTCAATGTTGAACCATCGGTCTGGGACTGAGGATGGTGGTGGGACTGTGATTCCAGGATGCCAAAAAATATGCCCTAAGTGCACGGGGCGTGTGGCCGGTCATCCCCACGTCTGTAGTGAATTGTTCTTAAGTTGCATGTTCTGATGCCATTATAGACGCATGTTGTTTACCTGTAGGGAAGGAGCACCGCCACCCCGAGTGAGGGGCGGGGTCGTTATAATTTGGTTAGCTAAAGCTGACTGTTGCCTTATTTGCCACATCTTTGTGGATTGTTCCTATACATGTGTTGGGGAGAGAAGTAGAAATTAGTGGGCTGAAGCCCTTTGTGCTATGCCAGCCCTCGAAGGCCATGTGAAGTCTCTTTAATACTTTCATGTATTGTCGACCTGCATGCTGATGTATGAAAATCACCTTAATTTATTGGAAACTATTTGTAAGGCCTTAAGGCCAAACTTTTTGTGTATTTTGATTATCATTCCTACTTGTTGGTTAGTGGACATTCCTGTATTTGGGTTCTTATTACTCCTAATGCTTCTGGTAGAATCCAACCCTGAGTTAGGATACGTAAATGGTTTGAGAACAATGCGTAACTCCACTGACTGTCTATGGAATATGACATGGGTCCCCGACCAAACCTTTTATTATATTCTACATGACAAGCGGTGGTGTTACACTTCGGTTCCAAGCACCGAGAATTTTGAGGGCATATGATGAGGTCATCCTAAATTTATAAGAGAATTTGGGGTGTGAATTACCTCCTACCCATGATTCCCCACTAACATAGTGGGATCATTTGTTTGACCACCACACACGTGATCGCCACACGTGATCTATGTGCACCTTTCAAACCACCACCATGATCGGCCACCTGCGCTGTCATCACTGATGTCGGGCTGCCCGTGACTAGTTGGACATGCTAGGGCTGCGCCGTAAACGCCCCTCCACGCGTCCGCCTCTCGCGGCCGTGAGGTTCTGACCTCTCGCGGCCGCGAGGTTCTGAGTATGAGGGGCATCCAGGACCCGGTAGCCTCCCGCGGCCTCAAAGTGCCGCCCGCAAGGGCCGTCCAAGTCCGGCATCCCCACCCCGCTACCGCCTCCCGCGACCGCGAGGCTCCTCCCACAGGGGAGGCCGCGCCCGGCCGCCCCTTCCCCGAGGTTTCTTCCGTCGCGGCTGACCATCCCACTGACCGCGACTCCTACTCTCCCCTCGCCGACGACCGTCTGTCGGTGTGGTGGCCGCTCTATCGTAGCATAACTTCCCTGTCGTCTGATCATTCCGCCATGATCGCCACCGTCCATTTCGTGGGTAACCACCCACTAACCACCATGACTAGTGGGGGGTTATCATTAATTAAGAATTGACCTGCATTTAGTAAATATTATGCACATCATATACGCCCCGGAACTATATTAAATGTGGTATACAAATAATAATTGTGGGTGGTTACGGTATGCAGATAGCCGTGTAACCCCTGTAACCACCTCCTGGAGCCCATATAAAGACCCAAGACCCCCTTCATTTCTAACTTTTACTCCTCCCAGTCTTCTTCTTCCTCAGGTTGAAGCTCTGTCGAAATTCTCCTACGAGCTTCCTCCACCAACCGGGCCACCCAAAAATCCGTCAACGTCCATGATGCTCTCAAAAAAAAGATGTTTTGTGCGACATTTTGCAAAACCTCCTACGGGCCCAATACCACTCAAGTCATCACCCACACATCTCTGTGCGCTCCGCCGTGAAGTTTGCCAGGCAACATCTGAAAACGCTCCATCAGAGCATAAAAAAGTACTAGCTTCGTGTGAAACGACCTGTCGCCCACCGAGCACTCTCAATCTATCATCTCACTGTTGTTATGAGCAGCGGCCTGCCACCCTCAATTCTCCGCACAACCTGTAAACAACCACCAATTGTGAAGTTTGACCGGCTTCGTATCGGTCATGTGATTTTTTACCCATTTAAAGGGTTTTCCCACGTTAAAATCGCCATGTGTACTTCTGCTTGTTCTGTGACTATATACGCGCTCGACCGCTATATGGGCTAAGCCGACCTAGTTTAGTCTGGCCTACCAGGAGGGTTGAGTTGGCCGCAACAACCCTTTTACTAGTATTTCATTAGAGTATCAACATTACGTCTATATGTGAACTAAACAACGCCTTTGGTGCGTTCACCTGAGAAGGTGAAATCAGAGAGTAGTGAAGAAATGTACCTTTTATGCTGTTGTGGAAATCACTCGCCGGTGAGAGTCCCAATCACCGTCAATTTACGCAGCAAAGGATCCGTTTGGCATGGTGTTGGCAGTCGAGAATGTGATGGTTATGTACCGTTGTTGCCGACCTCACCTAAGGAACTCAACCACTTTTAATTTCAGAACTAGCTTTTATATTGGTGGCGGTTAGAATCATTGTCGTGCGAAACAAACATTCTATTGTTTGTATTTTTGTTTGCTCAAACTCACTAGAGCAAAAACATAGCCCCAAGCACCAAACCGAACTTGGTTTTTATTGGGAAGCATGAGAGAGAGGAGAGCGAGTGCAATTGCTGCCATAGAAGATGGGTCCCACATGAATTAATAGATGATCTCACCTAATTTTTTTCCCTAAATCCTGCCGGATAAGGCCCACTTTCGTTCCACTCTCCACCACTATGCACCATCCACCCGCTCTCCACTATGTTCTTAAGAAATCGGGCTTAGCTTATATTTCTACTCCACAATTTGTTATTATGTCCAGCTTTTCAACCACCTGATTATTTTTGGGAATTGATATTCGCAAACCTTAAATCGCTATCCGCAAACATTTGATATTCGCAAACTACTGTTTTTGAAATTAGCTGTCCGCAAACATAATTGTTATCCACAAACCACTGTTTTATAACTTAGCTATCCGCAAACATAATTGTTATCCGCAAACCACTATTTTATAAATTAGCTATCCACAAACATAATGTTAGCCGCAATAATGACACCACAAATACATAGATATTAATAAACTTCCCAAAACATCATCATAATGTAATTAATTTCAGTTTTTCTAAATTCCATATGAACAGGGGCGTAGCAAGAATTTTGCTTGAGTGGGGGCACGACTTTACGACAATCGTATATAAAAATGTATAACAATAATAATTAAAATTATTTGCGGATCTTTATATAATATTCCACATATTATATATATATATAAATAGACTGCGGTTCTTAGAAAGAACCGCAGTCTATATATATATATATATATATATATATATATATATATATATATATATATATATATATATATATATATATATATATATATATATATATGAGAGAGAGAGAGAGAGAGACTGCGTTCAGAAAGAACCGCAGTCTATTAGCCGGCCTAGTTTAGTCTGGCCTACCAGGAGGGTTGAGTTGGCCGCAACAACCCTTTTACTAGTATTTCATTAGAGTATCAACATTACGTCTATATGTGAACTAAACAACGCCTTCGGTGTGTTCACCTGAGAAGGTGAAATCAGAGAGTAGTGAAGAAATGTACCTTGTATGCTATGGTGGAAATCACTCGCCGGTGAGAGTGCCCAATCACCGTCAATTTACGTAGCAAAGGATCTGTTTGGCATGGTGTTGGCAGTCGAGAATGTGATGGTTATGTACCGTTGTTGCCGACCTCACCTAAGGAACTTCAACCACTTTTAATTTCAGAACTAGCTTTTATATTGGTGGCGGTTAGAATCATTGTCATGCGAAACAAACATTTTATTATTTGTATTTTTGTTTGCTCAAACTCACTAGAGCAAAAACATAGCCCCAAGCACCAAACCGAACTTAGTTTTTATTGGGAAGCATGAGAGAGAAGAGAGCGAGTGCAATTGTTGCCATAGAAGATGGGTCCCCCATGAATTTAATAGATGATCTCACCTAATTTGTTTCCATAAATCTTGCCGGATAAGGCCCACTTTCGTTCCACTCTCCACCATTATGCACCATCCACCCGCTCTCCACTATGTTCTTAAGAAATCGGGCTTAGCATCTATTTCTACTCCACAATTTGTTAATATGTCCAGCTTTTTCAACCACCTGATTATTTTTGGGAATTGATATTCGCAAACCTCAAATCGCTATCCCCAAACATTTGATATTTGCAAACTACTGTTTTTCAAATTAGCTATCCGCAAACATAATTGTTATCCACAAACCACTGTTTTATAACTTAGCTATCCGCAAACATAATTGTTATCCGCAAACCACTATTTTATAAATTAGCTATCCGCAAACATAATTGTTAGCCGCAATAATGACACCACAAATACATAGATATTAATAAACTTCCTAAAACATCATCATAATGTAATTAATTTTAGTTTTTCTAAAGTCCATACGAACATGGGCATAGCCAGAATTTTGCTTGAGTGGGGGCACGACTTTTACGACAATAGTATATAAAAATGTATAACAATAATAATTAAAAATTATTTGCGGATCTTTATATAATATTCCGTATATTATATATATATATATATATATATATATATATATATATATATATATATATATATATATATATATATATAGAGAAGAGAGAGAGAGAGATTGCGGTTCTTTCTAAGAACCGCAGTTTATTGACTATTTATATATATATATATAAATAGACTGCGGTTCAAAAAGAACCGCAGTCTATTAGTCGGCCTAGTTTAGTCTGGCCTACCAGAAGGGTTGAGTTGGCCGCAACAATCCTTTTACTAGTATTTCATTAGAGTATCAACATTACGTCTATATGTGAACTAAACAACGCCTTTGGTGTGTTCACCTGAGAAGGTGAAATCAGAGAGTAGTGAAGAAATGTACCTTTTATGCTGTGGTGGAAATCACTCGCCGGTGAGAGTGCCCAATCACCGTCAATTTACGCAGCAAAGGATCCGTTTGGCATGGTGTTGGCAGTCGAGAATGTGATGGTTATGTACCGTTGTTGTCGACCTCACCTAAGGAACTTCAACCACTTTTAATTTCAGAACTAGCTTTTATATTGGTGGCGGTTAGAATCATTGTCATGCGAAACAAACATTTTATTATTTGTATTTTTGTTTGCTCAAACTCACTAGAGCAAAAACATAGCCCCAAGCACCAAACCAAACTTGGTTTTTATTGGGAAGCATGAGAGAGAAGAGAGCGAGTGCAATTGCTGCCATAAAAGATGGGTCCCCCATGAATTTAATAGATGATCTCACCTAATTGTTTTCCCTAAATCCTGCTGGATAAGGCCCACTTTCGTTCCACTCTCCACCACTATGCACCATCCACCCGCTCTCCACTATGTTCTTAAGAAATCGGGCTTAGCTTCTATTTCTACTCCACAATTCGTTAATATGTCCAGCTTTTTCAATCACGTGATTATTTTTGGGAATTGATATTCACAAACCTCAAATCGCTATCCACAAACATTTGATATTCACAAACTACTGTTTTTCAAATTAGCTATCCGCAAACATAATTGTTATCCGCAAACCACTGTTTTATAACATAGCTATCCGCAAACATAATTGTTATCCGCAAACCACTATTTTATAAATTAGCTATCCGCAAACATAATTGTTAGCCGCAATAATGACACCACAAATACATAGATATTAATAAACTTCCCAAAACATCATTATAATGTAATTAATTTCATTTTTTCTAAAGTCCATACGAACAGGGGCGTAGCCAGAATTTTGCTTGAGTGGGGGCACGACTTTACGACAATAGTATATAAAAATGTATAACAATAATAATTAAAAATTATTTGCGGATCTTTATATAATATTCCGTATATTATATATATATATAGACTGCGGTTCTTAGAAAGAACCGTAGTCTATTGACTATATATATATATATATATATATATATATATATATATATATATATATATATATATATATATATATATATATATATATATATATATATATATAAATAGACTGCGGTTCAGAACCGCAGTCTATTATATATATACTGCGGTTCTTAGAAAGAACCGCAGTATATATATATATATATATATATATATATATATATATATATATATATATATATATATATATATATATATATATATATATATATATATATAGACTGCGGTTCTAAGAACTGCAGTCTCTCTCTCTCTCTCTATATATATATATATAAAACAGTAGACAGCGGTTCGTAGAATATGATTTAATATTAATATTAGTAGTCCAAAATTTTGGCAAAACTAGACCTCTAAAGTTTCCTTGAAAATATTTAGCTTCGTTTTTTGCCTAATTTGTCACTGTATTTTGTTAGTCTTTTTGCTTGCATATGAAGAAAAATTAATATTAGTATTTGTAACATGACCATTTGAAAAAAACTTTAAACGAAATTGCATAAAAAACTTATACATACCACTTTTCATTATCAATTATCCAATGTCAGTAATGTACTTGGTCCCGTTGCCGGCGGTGGTCCTTGTAACCGTTCGTTGTAATACACTCTCCAATTTTTCGCAACTTGTTCGTGATATGTACTCCATGAAGGCAAAAGATGTGGCATCGGAGAGCAAGCACTCAAGACTAGCCGAATGAAGTGATTGTTATTTACAAACTCAATGCAAATAAGTGTTGGAACCTCCGGCATTGATGAATGAAGTGGAAAATATGTCAAACTTTGCGCCTTTGACAGTTGAACCATTGCTGCATTGTAACATGAACAAATAACTAGTCTCATATCTGGTAGTGTCATCCATTTATCAAATGGCGCAATAATTTCTATGCACTGTAGAGAGTCCAACAACTCTAATCTCCGGTTGCTACCATATATATCATCGTACACATCATGCCGAGTTTCAAGCTCCCAATATAGATCCATTCGTACTTGTTGCCAACCACCAATCACATTCAACGCATCACTAACTACTCTGAATCCACAATGACCGTCACCAGCAACGTCATAGGCATCAACAATATGGGTAGACCAAAAGGGTGTAAAATGATGTCGAACCTTTATAACAAAATTTGTGTTTTTGCGAACCGACAACTTCATCTTTGTTTTTTTTATTTCCTGACTTTCTCCTCCAATAATGCATATTCAAAATGAGAAGGGAGGCGTTTTGTAGATAAAATGTTTTCCTTAAATTTTTTGTAGCTTCCCTTTGGCCTACCTTTTAACTTGATCGGTACATTTGGCTCCATAGTTTGACTCAATGTTGGATCTATAATTTCTCTTAGTTTGCTTTTGATTTCTTTTTTTTGTTGTGCAGTTGAGTCATAGAATTTTTTGGCCACCCCTTCAAGCTCCATGTCTATATTGTTCTCCAAGTCCACCTCAAAATTCTCATTTAGGAATAACTGTTTCCAATGCCCGTGAACTAGCCATAAAGGGAGTGCTTTGGAGTTATTAATATATGAGAAAAGTTCATGTGAGCATGACAACCCCATTGTATACCTTTTATAGTGTGAGCACTCGTGTACTAACTTGAACTGCCCCCTCTTTTAACTAAATCTTCTTCTTCTTCTTTAATTAATGTCAATGCTTGTATAGAAATCTTTCCCACTAAATCTGTATACAAGTAACTTGTGAAATCTTTGCTAACTTTGATACAACTCTCGCCAAACGACCGTTTAATTTCTGTATGTTGAAGCTTCAACATTTGATCAAAAGTGTTCCATATAGTTGTCAAATTACCAATTGAAACCTCTAAGAATTTTTTCAATTGGCTATGTCCCCCCTTCACACGATTTGTACATGAGTTGCCCAAGTGGAAGTACTTATCAATCCATGCAGAAATAAAACGATCTTTATAGGGCTCTAACCAAGTCGTAGTAACATAACCCAATACATTAGAGTATAAAGATGAAAACTCAATAATCAAATTATTATAAGCAACATTGAAATCACTTTCCGTACCAACTTCAATCAGCATTTGTCACACCTTCATGAAACGTTCGAAATCCTTGCCACTACTGAACATCTTCTTTCAATTAGCTAGAATGTTTCTATTAATGTGCACACGACATAAAATATTCTTCGTGTGTGGAAATACATTGGCAACAACATTCATCAAAGCAATCTCTCTATCTGTAATCATAACTGATGGCAAATATTTGTGCTCAAAAAGGGACATAAAACATTGCAAAGCTCATTCATAACTTGACTGAGTTTCATCAGACATAAAGGTAAAACATGAAAAAATGACTTGGTGGTTGATGTCATTCCAACTATGCATAGTAACGACATTCGATATCTGTTGATCTTATAGGTGCAATCAAGTTGAAAAACTGATGGAAACATATTTGTTAGTTTAATCGAAATCGGATGTGCAAAAAATAAACTATGTAGTTTCTTTGAATTTTCTTGGACTTTATTGAAACTAACATAGCCTGCGTTGTCTATGCACTTGTATAGAAACTGTATCGGAGTACGACCCTCTAAATTCTTTTTCAGTAGCTTTGCTCTTGCATTGTAAATTGTTCGGATAACTGTAACATTTTCAATGTTTTTTGATTTCACAGTGGATAGTATTTTCCGTAGTTTCACACCTGCACCATACATTTGCTCGACTAATTTTTCCTCCTCAACGTCTAATCTACCGGCATAGGCATGCGCTTCTAAATGTACTTTATCATGGTTGTGCACACCACACAGTACTCGAAGCTTCCACACTTCTACATTTGCTTCCTTTTATCCAATAAGCGAAAATAAACATCCACAACGTTTGGACGTAGTTCTACGGAGCCCCTTCTTTACCCAACCCTTTCTGTTTTGATTTTCCCGGTAGTGGCCACTTCTGTCACAACCTAAGAACACACGCGGTTTTAACCGCCCATCAATCTTATGATCCCTTTATAGTTACAACATAGCCAATATTTTTTCCAACCCGGCGAACCCAATCAACAAGTTCTTCCTTAGACCGAAACATAATGTCGGTTTCAAAATGTGAGCTGACATCTATTTCAACTTTTTGAACTTGTTCGACATTTTGAATATTTGGGTCTACATGTCCAACAAAAAAGGAAGGACTATTAACTAACAATACAAACAACATTATTTGAAAATGCATACTAGTTGTATATTTCATACCATACAGAATCAAGGAAGACTGTTTCTGGTCCATCGACATCTCAGACATGATCCAACTGCACGATATTCAGACATGCATCATTATATCCGGGTGTGCGAACCAGAAGAGCAAACAGTAAAATGTCAATCGATGAACCAATGTGAGAACCAATTGTTGAAATTTGTGAAGTGGAAGTGGGTGACGGGACAGGCCGCGCGGCCTGTGGCGGACAGCCTTGGCGGACTGGGCGGACTAGGCGGACTGAGGTTTGCGGCCTGGTGGAAAGTCTGGTGGAAGCCGGCTGTGTTGAGCGGGTTGTTGTATGGAGTCCGCGGTGTGGTGCGGCCTGGTATCTGCGGATAGAGAGGCTTGCGGACTGGTGCATTGCTCAGAGGCCGCGGGTGCAAGTTTGTGCTGATAGGCGGGTTGGCTCGAGTTCGCGGGAAGCCTTGCGGACTGATGTGTCCGCGGTGCGGGCTGTTGCGGACTGGGCTTAGAGCTTGGCTGAGGCCTTGTCAAGTTCTGGTGTTACAGCAGGTCTTGCTGTGGAGACCGGTTGGCGGACTGATTCTTGGAGTCCGGCAGGAAGCTGCTGCGTTGGACAAGTGCGAGGTGCTCGCGGACTGGTGGCGGTCTGTGCTAGGGTGTTTGGCGGACGGGACTTTTTGTCCTCCATGCTCGCACTAGCTCTTGATGGTTTTGGACTTGATCACACATTGTGCCAAGTTCATGGTGTCCGCCGTATCCGCCAAGTCCGCTGTGACCGGGTGGACTGTTGCTGTTTGCCTTTGGTCGTGGACTTGTGGCGGACTGTGTGAGTCTTGCGGACTGCCTCGGGTTGGTGCGGACAGCCATTGAAGGGGGCTTGCTGTCCTGATGCAGTTGGGGCTTTGCGGGCTGGTGCCTTGTCCGCTTAGCTTAGGCGGACTGGAGAGGGTTCGTCATTGGTTGCCTTGCTCCTGGCGGTTTCCCTTGGTAACCGGCTATGTATTTGCGGACTGAGCGGACGGTGGTTGTATTCGCACGGACTGAGGGTGGTGTCGCTATCTCTTGGGCGGTGACCACACTCCTCACCTTGCCTATAAATAGGACCCCCCTGGCACAACCTAAGTAACTTGAGTGAACAGTAAGTTGGGGTCGCGCGGATAACTTCAAGGAGCCAGGAGTTTGGCTGTGACTTCGGCCAAGTGCTTGGAAGTGTGCGGTCTCTGCGGACTCAGCAGGAGGTCGCTCTGCGGCTTGTCAGTTCTGTTTCATCTTTGCCAGCTTCAATAACCTGTCCGCCAGTTTCAGGCGGGTAGGGGAGTTCCTCAGTTCGGGTCAGCAGAAGGCGAATAACAGTCTGTCCGCGCGGCCTCGCGGCTTCGGCGGACTCCGTGGTATTCGGCGGATTGCAGCATAGCTTGGGCGAGCTCAGCGGTCTCGGCGGTCTCGGCGACCTCGCGGTCTCGGCGGACTCCGGTGCTGTCCGCCCGGCTTGTTTTTTGGTTCTTTCTGTTTTCAGCTGTAATACTAGCGAAATCATGTCTCGCTATGTATACCTCGGATTGTAAAGAAGTGAATGCATAATAAGACCTTCTTGTGCCTCCATTGTTTTGTTGGGTGCAACCTCTAGTCCTTGGGCTTTCCGCAGGTTCAGCGTGCGAACTGGGTAGTTCCGAAGATATTAATTTGGCGTTTGGGCTATCTTGCTGACCACGTTGAGAAAATTTAACATGGTATCAGAGCGAGGTTTCTGAGGTTGCGGAGGTTCAGTTGCGTGAGCGGAGGTCAGCCAGTGTTGTTACTCAGTGATTGAGTGGTGTTCAACCTGTGTTGTTGCTCGGAGCTGCTGAAGGGTACCAACAGGTGATTGCAATGGAAGGAAGCTTAGCAAGAGGTCTGGGCATTGAACTCCTAACGCCGACTAACTACAAGAAGTGGAAGTCGTGCATGAAGAGTTATCTTCTAGGCGAGGAGCTGTGGGAAGTTGTCGGTGGAGACGACAGACAGGAAGTAACTGCTGCTTTCGGTACTACTGAGCAGGTGAGGCTCTGGAGAAGAACCAATGCTAAGGCAGAGTTCGTTCTGAAGAGAGCTGTCTCTCCGGAACTGTTTGATCACATCATTGGATGTGAGTCGGCTGCTGATATTTGGACAACCATTGATGAGTTGTTCAATAGGAAGAATGTGGCGCGGCTGCAGTTCCTGGAGAATTAGTTGGCCAGGGCAACTCAGGGAGACCTTTCCATCTCCAAGTACTTCTTAAAGATGAAGAGCTTGTGTGCTGAGCTGTCGGCACTGGATCCTGATGAGCCTATCTCTGAGGCAAAGATGAAAAGGCACATTATCCGCGGCTTGCGGAAGGAGTATGTGGCCTTTGTTACATCTGTTCAAGGATGGGCTACTCAGCCGTCTCTGCTGGAGCTGGAGAATCTGCTTGCCTCGCAGGAGAGCTTAGCAAGGCAGATGGCTGGAGTGAACCTGAATCAGGAAGGCAGCGAGGCTCTCTTCTCAGGCAAGAAGAAGGGATGGGAAGGGAAGAATAAGAAGAAGGCGCAGGCCGCTGGTGAGAAGGAGACTTCATCTTCATATCCACCGGAGAGGAGCAATGCTCCTAAGGACTGGAAGAAGAACTTGAAGTGCTACCGGTGTCATCAGCGAGGGCACTTCAAGCGGGACTGCAAGGTCAAACTGCAGCCTGGGCATGCTGCAGGAAAGGAGGAAGCTTGCTCGCGAAGTGAAGAAGCAGAATGGGGAGGAGCCTTCATGACAGGCACTTGTGTCCGGGCCTTATCTGCTGAGGACTTCAACAGCGAGTGGATCATCGACTCCGGGTGTGGTCATCACCTCACCGGAGACAAGTCGAAGTTCACCTCCATGCAAGCTTACTCAGGTAATGAAGCTATTATCACTGCTGATAATACTGTTTATGCAGTAGAGAAGGAGGGGGTCGTGTCTTTGGGTAGTGATCAGGGGCCACTCACGTTAAGGAGTGTGTATCACGTGCCGGGCATGAAGAAAAACCTCTTCTCGGTGACCAACGCGGTGGACGCTGGGTATCACGTTCTGTTTGGGCCAACAGACGTGAGGTTCCTTCGCAATGTATCAGCGGTGAAGGCTGATGTTGCTCATGTTGGGAGGAGGGTGAAGAACTTATTTGTTCTTTCCACCAGTGCCTATGTTGATAGGATGAGAGCCAATGATAGTGCGGCTATCTGGCATGAGAGGCTGGGGCATGTTGGCATGGACAAGCTGAAGGCAATGGCTAGTAGAAGTCTGGTGAGGGGGTTGCCGATGTTGTCCTCCTTTGGTGATGGGCATGTTTGTGCGGGCTGTCAATATGGTAAGGCACATCGCCTTCCGTTTGATAAATCTCAAACAAGGAGCAAGAAACCATTGGAGTGTATTCATGGCGACCTGATGGGACCGACGGTTACTGCCAGCCTTGGTGGAAGCAGATACATGCTTGTCTTGGTTGATGACTACTCAAGGTATACTTGGGTGTACTTCTTAAAGGAGAAGTCGGATGCCTTCCGTTTGTTCGTGGAGTTCAAGGAGTTGGTAGAAGGCCGGCTTGGCTTGCGGATTAAGAAGTTTAGAACTGATAACGGGGGGGGGGGGGGGAGTTTGTCTCTTCCGAGTTTTCTAACTTCTGCAGGAAGCACGGGATCCAACTGGAGCTTACTTGTGCTCACACTCCACAACAGAATGGGGTAGCGGAGCGGAAGATCCGTCATTTGACGGAAACCTGCAAATGCTGGCTGCATGCGAAAGATATCCCAAGGTCCTTTTGGGCGGAGGGAATATCTTGTGCTGCTTATGTTATCAACCGGATGCCACTCAGCCCTATCAACATGAAGACTCCTTTTGAGCTGTTGCTGAAGGAGAAGCCGAGTGTTGAACACCTTAGGGTGTTCGGTTCAACTTGCTACGTGCATGTCCCGGATGCTTCACGGACAAAGCTGGATGCGAAGACAAGGAAACTTGTCTTTGTTGGCTATGATGAGCGGAAGAAGAGATGGAAGTGCAAGGACCCTGTGACGAAGAAGTTCGTGGTGTCAAGAGACGTTGTCTTCGACGAGCTGACGTCATATGGAGGTGGCTCGGTGGAGCTTACCAGAAGTAGCAAGGTTGAGGAAGCACCGGTGGAGGCTGCTGAAGGCTTGAAAGAGGAGCTTGCTGTTTCAGCAGCAGCTCGTGTTGCTTCGAACTCCGAGGCTGAGCCTTCTGGCTCAGGAAGCAGGGGGAGCACTGCTCAATGCTTGCCCAAGGTAGGAGTGGAGCCTGAAGAAGCAACGGAAGCCGTGAGCAAGGAGCCATGTCTTCGGAGATCGAAGAGGGTGGTTAAGCCACCGGCTCGGTACTGTGATGGGAATGCAGTGAGCTTTGTCTCCTGCTTCTTTGCAGGTCCTCTGGATGAGCGAGAGCCTGCAAACTTCAACGAGGCCACTGGAGTGAAGGAGTGGGATGATGCCATGAAGGAAGAGATTGATGCTCTGAAGAAGAATGAAACCTGGGACCTTGTGCCCAAGGTTGATGGCGTTACTCCGGTTACTTGCAAGTGGGTGTATAAGTTGAAGAAGAAGGCTGATGGGAGCATTGATCGGTTCAAGGCTCGCCTGGTCGCTAGAGGATTCTCACAGCAGTATGAAGAAGACTATGAGGAGACATTCAGTCCAGTTGCGAAGATGACTTCTGTAAGAGTGGTGATCGCCTTGGCTGCTAGCAAGGGATGGAGGTTGTGGCAACTCGATGTGAAGAATGCCTTTCTTTATGGAGAGATTGACAAGGACATCTTCATGGATCAGCCGCTTGGTTTTGTCTCTGAGAAGCATCCGGACTATGTCTGCAAACTCAGGAAGGCTCTCTATGGGTTGAAGCAAGCTCCTCGAGCGTGGTATGGGAAGATTGCAGAGTGCTTGCAATTCTGTGGATACCTGGCTTCTAACTCGGATTCAAGCTTGTTCGTCAAGAAGAAGGGAGAGCTAAGAGTCTTGGTCCTGCTGTATGTGGATGATATGATCATCACAGGGAACTCGGAGGAGGAAGTAGCAAGGCTCAGGGCAGAGCTTGCTATACGCTTCGAGATGAAGGACTTGGGAGAGTTGCATCACTTTCTCGGTCTGGAAGTGGAGAGGAAGGAGTGCGGGATTCTCATTAGCCAGAAAGGGTATGCTGATCGTATTGTGATGCGGTTCGGCATGGGCGAAGGGAAGAAGTGCTCTACTCCACTGGAACCTGGGCTAAAGCTTCGACGAGATGAGGGAAGGGTTCTTAATGATCCCTTGGTGTTCAGGGCTCTTGTTGGGAGCTTGATCTATCTGACGATTACAAGGCCGGATATAGCTTATGCTGTTGGCCGAGTAAGTCGATATATGGCTGAACCAAGGCAATCTCATCTAGTGGCGGCAAAGGGGATTCTGAAGTATGTCAAGGTGACTTCTGAGATGGGACTCCTCTATGGAAGGGATGCGGAGTTTGCGTTGCTCGGGTACACGGATGCTGACTATGGCGGTGATTCGGATGATCGAAGGTCTACTTCAGGTTATGTGTTCACTTGCGGTTCAGCTAGCATCTCGTGGTGTAGCAAGAAGCAGGACTCGGTGTCAGTTTCAACCACGGAGGCAGAGTATAAGGCTTCGGCCTTGGCTGCTCGGGAAGCCGTTTGGTTGAGGAGACTTATAGAGGATGTCCATGAAGAAGTGCAAGGGCCTACTTTACTCCGGGGTGACAATGAGAGTGCTCTCAAACTGGTAAACAATCCAGTGTGTCACGCCAGGACCAAGCATATAGAGATTGATCACCATTTCATCAGGGAGAAGGTGTTGGAAGGATCTCTGCTGGTCGGGCATGTTCGGAGTGAAGATAATCTTGCTGACATCTTCACAAAGCCGCTGTCGAAGGGGCCCTTTGAACGCTTGCGCAACTTGCTGGGCTTGGTCACCACTTCTCACTTCAAGGGGGGGTGTTGAAATTTGTGAAGTGGAAGTGGGTGACGGGACAGGCCGCGCGGCCTGTGGCGGACAGCCTTGGCGGACTGGGCGGACTAGGCGGACTGAGGTTTGCGGCCTGGTGGAAAGTCTGGTGGAAGCCGGCTGTGTTGAGCGGGTTGTTGCATGGAGTCCGCGGTGTGGTGCGGCCTGGTATCTGCGGATAGAGAGGCTTGCGGACTGGTGCATTGCTCAGAGGTCGCGGGTGCAAGTTTGTGCTGATAGGCGGGTTGGCTCGAGTTCGCGGGAAGCCTTGCGGACTGATGTGTCCGCGGTGCGGGCTGTTGCGGACTGGGCTTAGAGCTTGGCTGAGGCCTTGTCAAGTTCTGGTGTTACAGCAGGTCTTGCTGTGGAGACCGGTTGGCGGACTGATTCTTGGAGTCCGGCAGGAAGCTGCTGCGTTGGACAAGTGCGAGGTGCTCGCAGATTGGTGGCGGTCTGTGCTAGGGTGTTTGGCGGACGGGACTTTGTGTTCGCCATGCTCGCACTGGCTCTTGATGGTTTTGGACTTGGTCACACATTGTGCCAAGTTCATGGTGTCCGCCGTATCCGCCAAGTCCGCTGTGACCGGGCGGACTGTTGCTGTTTGCCTTTGGTCGTGGACTTGTGGCGGACTGTGTGAGTCTTGCGGACTGCCTCGGGTTGGTGCGGACAGCCATTGAAGGGGGCTTGCTGTCCTGATGCAGTTGGGGCTTTGCGGGCTGGTGCCTTGTCCGCTTAGCTTAGGCGGACTGGAGAGGGTTCGTCATTGGTTGCCTTGCTCCTGGCGGTTTCCCTTGGTAACCGGCTATGTCTTTGCGGACTGAGCGGACGGTGGTTGTATTCGCGCGGACTGAGGGTGGTGTCGCTATCTCTTGGGCGGTGACCACACTCCTCACCTTGCCTATAAATAGGACCCCCCTGGCACAACCTAAGTAACTTGAGTGAACAGTAAGTTGGGGTCGCGCGGATAACTTCAAGGAGCCAGGAGTTTGGCTGTGACTTCGGTCAAGTGCTTGGAAGTGTGCGGTCTCTGCGGACTCAGCAGGAGGTCGCTCTACGGCTTGTCAGTTCTGTTTCATCTTTGCCAGCTTCAATAACCTGTCCGCCAGTTTCAGGCGGGTAGGGGAGTTCCTCAGTTCGGGTCAGCAGAAGACGAATAACGGTCTGTCCGCGCGGCCTCGCGGCTTCGGCGGACTCCGTGGTATTCGGCGGATTGCAGCATAGCTTGGGCGAGCTCAGCGGTCTCGGCGGTCTCGGCGACCTCGCGGTCTCGGCGGACTCCGGTGCTGTCCGCCCGGCTTGTTTTTTGGTTCTTTCTGTTTTCAGCTGTAATACTAGCGAAATCATGTCTCGCTATGTATGCCTCGGATTGTAAAGAAGTGAATGCATAATAAGACCTTCTTGTGCCTCCATTGTTTTGTTGGGTGCAACCTCTAGTCCTTGGGCTTTCCGCAGGTTCAGCGTGCGAACTGGGTAGTTCCGAAGATATTAATTTGGCGTTTGGACTATCTTGCTGACCACGTTGAGAAAATTTAACACCAATGTGGCATCTACAAAGAACAAAATGATGAACAACAGTAAAATGCCAATCTATATGATATCGGGGGCACTGCCTAAGACAA
Source organism: Platanthera guangdongensis (assembly GCA_039583875.1). Taxonomy (NCBI): domain Eukaryota; kingdom Viridiplantae; phylum Streptophyta; class Magnoliopsida; order Asparagales; family Orchidaceae; genus Platanthera; species Platanthera guangdongensis. The sequence continues at coordinate 74,019,970 of CM077150.1, read as the reverse complement.
CATGATTAGATCTAATACATTGGATGACAATAAAGTGAGAACCAATGTGTCATCTCTTCTCACAAAATCAGAAGTGCAAACAGTAAAATGCCAATTAGGAAGAGGTAAAAACACCAAAGCAGGAAGAGGTAAAAGGTGAAGAAATCTCTTCTCACAAAACCAGATCACTATAATAAATCTCTTACTCAGAACAAGGGAGCAGGGGCGGCGGAGGATAGGAGCGATCCGGGGGCGGCGGAAGCAGGAGCGATCGCGGGGCGGCGGAAGCAGGGGCGATCGCGGGGCGGCGGAGAAGGACCGATCGTGGGGCGGCGGAAGCAGGAGCGCCGAGCGTGGGGTGCGGCGGAAGCAGGAGCGCCGAGCGTGGGGTGCGGCGGAAGCAGGAGCGCCGAGCGTGGGGGGCGGCGGAGGATTTGACGAGAGTTGCTTTGGAAGAACTCCTGTTTGCGGATAAAAAAACAAAAAAACCTAAAAAAGAGTTAACCTGATTTGCGGATAGCGATTTCAGATTTGCGAATATCAATTCCCTTATTTTTTTTTCTCCATTAGCAAATTAGAAGAGGACAGGATTCCACCATTCTGCAGTTCCCGGAAGCTTCTTTAGTGGATTTCTTCCTTCCGTCTTCTTATTCTTTCCCTGGTTAGGAGAGATGGAAAGCTACGCTGACCTCAATTGAGCTGTTCTGAAATTTTTGAACTGTCTCCCAGTTTGTCTTCTTATTTTCTTTTTGGTAACGCAGAGGAGCGGCCATGGCTTCTGCTGCTTCCTGCTCATCGGTTTATGCTGCCGTGACCTCCTTCAGTAGTTTAAAGGGCTCGAGGCCTCCGTGTAGGGCACGGGCATCGTTGGACAGTAACGTATCTGACATGGGAGGCAATGGTGAGATTCTGATAACGATTCCCTGAAAATCGTCCAATTTCGTTCATGAGATAGACAATTGATGAACTTCTGTTTTAGTTTGGATGTTTTGGTTTTCATATTGGATGGTTGGTGAGGAAAAAGAGATTCCCTGGAGCAGGTGTTTTTGATGGTTTGGTAGGGAAAATGCTTTTAAAAAACGGGTTCTTTTGTGCCGTTAATTTTTGGTTGTTTTCTCTAGGGAGGGTTCTAATTCTTGCCATCACCAATGCACACTTCTAGCTTCACAGCTGTACCAGGATTTTGGGTGTGTTTCCAACTGGGTATGGAAATGCAGTTGTAATTTGTAAGATATCAGTAAAACAGTGTAAAATTAGTTTGTAAAGAAAGTATTATTTTGGTTTAGTAAATCAGCTGTCAGATTATTCTGTTGCTATTAGTGTGGTTTTATACTTTTCTCTTGAACATCATCTTACTAGCTCTTCTATAATATAAAAAAACCTTTATACCTATGTTTTCAGAAAATTTGTTTGGAACAAACAACTGAGAAGCTATGCTAAATTGCAATGTCTGAATGAATAGCTTCTCTAGTTCTGCTAAGATTATTCTTTATTCTAGAAATTTGATTATCGTCTCCTTAGTTGTGTTATATCATATGAAAATTTTCCATACTTGTTGCCTTTGGATCGGTAGACAATTTTAAGCGGGGTCAATAAGTGTTCACACTCACTTTCGATTTTGTTGGAGTGAGTAAATATGCACAACATAAAATAATCAGAGAAAGGGAATGGCGGAGGAGGAGAGTATTTGAGTCCGGACACTGTATTGATGAGGCGGAACACGAGCCATCATCATGACAATACCAACAGTCTCTTTTTAAGCATGCTGCGCATCAAGATCAGTAGTAGGAGGTTGATGCTGAATCCAGACCTCAACTAAGGTTTTGGGCCGCACAAACAAAGGTGGTTAAGTCTCCAACACCTCCTGAGTCGAGATATTGAAGGTCTGTGATGATGTCAAACAGATGTTGAAGGCTGTCCTTACCATAATAAAGGAAATGCAGTTCATCCCACATAGCTTTGGCCGTCTTATGATACATGGATATACAATATGATTCACCATCCAGGGAGTTGAGGATACATGTCTGGACACGACCATCATCTCGAAGCCAACCATCAGTGGGTGCCAAAGGCGTGTCCTTAGTAGATGATACAAAAACTCCTTTGTTTGAAGAACACGACGGACGGAGGGCACCAACTCAAAATTTTTTTCTTCCCACTAAGAGAAATAATGGTGATTCGAAACTCATTCCGGACTTTAGTAAGAGGTGTCGCAGCACGAGTAGGAAGGGAAGAAGCATCAATGGACTCCATGTAGCTTACAGGCGGCTAGAACAGACAGAGAGATCTTGCGGCAAGGAGTTGTGATCAAGTAGCACAGAGCAAGGGCGGGTAGGAGCTGCGACAACTCCAACATCACCCTGGTGCGGCTAGACAGGGTAGAATTACGGCTAGGCAAGGAGAACTACGGTTAGGCAGAGAATATAGGGAGAAATGCAGCTAGGCAGGGAGAACTGCGGATAGGCAGGGAGAATTGTGGCCAGGAAGGGAGAACTTCGGCTAGGCAGAGGAGAATTGCGGATAGACATAGCCCAAGGAGCAGTGAGTTGAAGTTGTGGCAAGGAGAACTGCGATTAGGCAGGTAGCGGCGGCAAGCAGAACTGCGGCTAGGTAGGTAGAGACGGTAAGGAATGCGCTCAGACAACAAGAGCAGGAAGTTTGCTAGCACAGCAGCGAGAAGCCTTGGCGTCCAGGCGGAAAAGAACTGGCGATCAGAAGCTTGGGACAAAGAACTCGTGGGATTTCAGCAACTAGGATAGCAGGAGCAGCAAGTAGAAAAGGAAAGTTGAGACAAGCCAAGATAGAATGCGGACGAAACAAGCAAGTGCGACCCCATGAAAAAATCTATAAAAGTAGATGGGGGGGGGGGAACGGGGGAAGAAAATGAATGGAGCAAGAGACGAAAAGGAGATGCGGTTAGAAAAAAATCTAATCGCCCTGATGGGCGCGAATATGATTCGCAACAGGAAAATAAAGGACCGTATCGCTTTGATACCATGAGGAAAAACACCAGAATAGAGAGAAATAAATTATAATCTTTATTAATTTCTCAAAAAATTATGCATACATACATGTATTTGTACATTAATATAGGAAGAGAGAAAGGAGAAACAATCCCAATCTAAGATATTAGATTAAAACATAAGGAGGAAGAGGACCCAAAATGAGCCTTGCATTGGGCTTTTACTCTTGGCCAGTTGATTTGTAATAATCAGTTCCCTTTAAAGTGATTTTTCACTTGATACCAGAATTCTGATGGCTAGCGTGAGCCTAACTGAATTAATTTCATTCAAACCAATTTATATGGATTCTATCTAGGTCCCAATCTAAAAGGAGTACTATGTTGTAAGTCTAAGTTGGGTTTCAACCGAACCCATATATTTATTGTCTTTCATATTTGGGGGCCGCACGTCTTAAGTTTCGAATATTAGCATGTTGTGTTGAAATGTGGATGTTGCAGGCTTAGACAGGAATGTAGTTGTAGAAGGTGATAGAATTGTTGAAATTTGTGAAGTGGAAGTGGGTGATGGGCATGCCGGGCGGACTGTGCGGCCTGAGCGATCTGAGTTCGCGGCCTGGGAGGACTGCTGGTTAAGTCCTAGGTGACCTTGACTATCTTGGTGGCTTGGCTGTTCTTGAGGAGCGGCCTGTGCGGCCTGGTGTGCGACCTTGGGCGGGCTGTTGTGCGGCCTGGTTGGCCTATGGCCAAGGAAGTCGGGCTTCTAGCGAAGCGGACTGAGTGGACTGCGGTTTGCGGGCTGTTGGCAGTGCTTTGTTGTTCAGCGGTCTTGTGGTTTTGTAAGCTTGTGTTAACCGGCAGATTGGGTGTTCTATCCGCGGGAGGCTGTATGTTTTTTAGCTTGTGTACTAGCGAAATCATGTCTCGCTACGTATACCTTGCCCTGTAAAAAAGTGTTAATGAATATAAGACTTGCTTGTTCTTCCATTTGCATTTGGTGTTAAGCTTGCTCTTTGGGCTTCCGCATGATCAAGATGTTAACTGGATAGTTCTGAGAATATTAATTTGGCTTTAGGCTATCTTGCTGACCACTTTGAGAACATTAAACATGGTATCAGAGCCAGGTTCAGTTGCTTGAGCGGTTTACAACGTGTGCTGTTGCTCTGTTGTTGCTCTGTGCTTCTGGAAGCTTAACCAAAGGTTGTTGCAATGGAAGTAAACTACGCAAGAGGTCTTGGTATTGAACTTTTAACGCCGACTAACTTTAAGAAGTGGAAGTCGTGCATGAAGAGTTACCTTCTGGGCGAGGAACTATGAGAGGTCGTCGGTGGTGACGACAGACAGGAAGTGACTGCTGCTTTTGGTACTGCTGAGCATGTGAAGCTCTGGAGAAAAACCAATGCAAAAGCGGAGTTTGTTCTCAAGAGAGCTGTTTCACCGGAACTGTTTGATCACATCATTAGATGTGAGTCTGCTGCTGTTATTTGGATAACCATTGATGAGTTGTTCAATCGGAAGAATGTAGCACAACTTCAGTTTCTGGAGAATGAGTTGGCTAGAACAACTCAAGGAGACATGACCATCTCAAAATTCTTTCTGAAGATGAAGAGCTTGTGTGCTGAGCTATCAGCACTTGATCCTGATGAGCCTATCTTTGAGGCTAAGGTGAAAAGACACATAATCCACGGCTTGCGAAAGGAGTATGTTGCCTTTGTGACATCTGTTCAAGGCTGAGCTACTCAGCCATCTTTGCTGGAGCTTGAGAACCTGCTTGCTTCACAAGAAAGTTTAGCAAGGCAGATGACTGAAGTCAATGTCAATCAGGAAGGCAGTGAAGCTCTCTTCTCAGGCAAGAAGAAGAAGGGATGTGAAGGGAAAAAGAAGAAGACTGCAGCTGAAAATGAGCCTTTAACTTCTTATCAACCAGAGAGGAGCGCTGCTCCTAAGAAGGATTTGAAGAAGAACTTGAAGTGCTACATGTGTCACCAGCGGGGACACTTAAAGCGTGACTGTAAGGTCAAACTGCAGCCTAGGCATGTTGCTGGCAAGGAGGAAGCTTGCTCTAAAAGTGAGGAAGCTGGATGGGGCAGAGCTTTCATGACAGGCACTTGTGTCCGTGCTTTGTCCGCTGTCGACTTCAAAGACGAGTGGATCGTGGACTCCGGGTGTGGTCATCACCTCACCGGAGACAAGTCGAAGTTCTCTTCCTTGCAAGCTTACTCAGGTAACGAAGCTATCATAATTGTTGATAATACTGCTTATGCAGTAGAGAAAGAGGGGGTTGTGTCTTTGGGTAGTGATAAGAGGCCACTCATGTTAAGGAGTGTGTATCACGTGCCGGGCATGAAGAAGAACCTCTTCTCTGTGACCAATGCGGTCGGCGCGGGTTATCACGTTCTGTTGGGGCCAAACAGAAGTGAAGTTCCTTCGCAACGTATCAGCAGTTAAGGCTGATGTTGCTCATGTTGGGAGGAGAGTGAAGAACTTGTTTGTTCTTGCAACTAACTCTTATGTTGATCGGATGAGAGCAAACGATAGCGCTGCTATATGATATGAAAGGCTGGGGCATGTAAGAATGGATAAGCTGAAGGCTATGACTAACAGAAGCCTTGTAAGAGGCTTGCCTCAGCTATCTTCATTTGGCGACGATCATGTTTGTGCGGGATGTCAGTACGGCAAGGCTCATCGCCTTCCGTTTGATAAATCACAAACAAGGAGCAAGAGACCATTGAAGTGCATCCATGGAGACTTGATGGGACCAACCGTCACTGCTAGCCTTGGTGGGAGCAGATACATGCTTGTGCTGATTGATGACTACTCAAGATACACTTGGGTATATTTCTTGAAGGAGAAGTCTGAAGCATTCCGTTTGTTTGTGGAGTTCAAGGAGTTGGTGGAGGGCCGGCTTGGCTTGCGGATCGAGAAGCTTAGAAGAGACAACAGTGGTGAGTTTGTCTCTCCCGAGTTTTCTAACTTTTGCAGAAAGCACGAGATTCAAAGAGAGCTTACTTGTGCTCACACTCCACAATAAAATGGAGTAGCGGAACGGAAGATCCGTCATCTGACGGAGACTTGCAAATGCTGGCTTCATGCGAAAGACATTCCTAGGTCCTTCTGGGCGGAGGGGATGTCTTGTACTTCTTACGTCATCAATCGGATGCCGCTCAGCCCGATCAACATGAAGACTCCTTTTGAGATGTTGCTGAAGGAGAAGCCCAGTGTGGAACACCTTCAGATGTTCGGATCAACTTGCTATGTGCATGTTCCAGATGCTTCAAGGACCAAGCTGGATGCAAAGGCAAGGAAATTTTTCTTTGTTGATTATGATGAGCGGAAGAAGGGATGAAAATGCATGGATCCTGCGACAAAAAAGTTTGTTGTATTAAGAGACATGGTATTTGACGAACTGACGTCGTATGGAGGTGGCTCGGTTGAGCTAACCGAGAGCAAGGTTGATGAAGAGCAGAAGGTGGCTGATGAAGTTCTGGAAGAGGAGCTTGCTGTATCACTAACAGCTCCTGTTGCTTCAAACTCTGGTGTTGAGGCTTCCGGCTCTGGAAGCAGGGGGAGCATTGCTCAAAGCTTACCTGAAGGTGGAGTTGAGCCTGAAGAAGCAACAGAGGTAGTGAGCAAGGAAAAGCCTCTTCGGAGATCAAAGAGGGTTGTGAAGCTACCAGCTCGGTACTGTGATGGGAATGCAGTGAGTTTTGTCTCCTGCTTCTTTGCAGGTCTTCTGGATGAGCGAGAGCCTGCAAACTTCAATGAGGCCACTGGAGTCAAAGAGTGAGATAATGCCATGAAGGAAGGGATTGCTGCTCTCAAGAAGAATGAAATCTAGGACCTTGTGCCCAAGGTTGATGACATTACTCCGGTGACTTGCAAGTGGGTGTTTAAGTTGAAGAAGAAAGCTGATGGGAGCATTGATAGATACAAGGCTCGCCTGATTGCTCGAGGATTCTCACAGCAGTATGGAGAAGACTATGAGGAGACTTTTAGTCCAGTTGCAAAGATGACTTCAGTTCGGGTGGTGATCGCCTTGGCTGCTTGCAAGAGATGGAGGATATGACAGCTTGATGTGAAGAACGCGTTTCTTTACGGAGAGATTGACAAAGACATCTTCATGGATCAGCCACTTGGATTTGTTTCTGAAGATCATCCGGACTATGTCTGCAAGCTCAGGAAGGCTCTCTACGGGTTGAAGCAAGCTCCTAAAGCTTGGTATGGGAAGATAACAGAGTATCTTCAATTCTGCGGTTACCTTGCTTCCAACTCGGATTCTAGCTTGTTCGTCAAGAAGAAGGGAGAGCTTCAAGTCTTGGTCCTGCTGTATGTGGATGATATGATCATCACAGGGAATTCGAAGGAGCAAGTAGCTAGGCTCAGGGCTGAGCTTGCTATACGCTTCAAGATGAAATACTTGGGAGAGCTTCATCACTTTCTCAGTCTTGAAGTGGAGAGGAAGGAGAGCGGGATACTCATTTTCCAAAATGGTTATGCGGATCGTATTGTGAATCGATTCGGCATGAGTGAAGGAAAGAGTTGCTCTACTCCACTGGAACATGGGCTGAAGCTTCGACGAGATGAAGGAATGATTCTTCCTGATCCTTTGGTGTTCAGAGCTCTAACTAGGAGCTTGATCTACCTGACGATTACACGGCGAGACATTGCTTACGCTGTTGGTCGAGTAAGTCGGTTTATGGCTGAATCAAGGAAGTCTCATCTGGTGGCGGCAAAGAACATTTTGAAGTATGTCAAGATAACTTCTGATCTGAGACTCCTCTATAGTAGAGATGCAGACTTTGCTTTGCTTGGATACACGAATGCTGATTATGGTGGTGACTCGGATGATCGGAGGTCAACTTCGGGTTATGTGTTCACTTGTGGATCAACTTGTATTTCGTGGTGTAGCAAGAAGCAGGACTCAGTGTCCGTGTCTACTACAGAAGCTGAGTATAAGGCTTCGACCTTGACTGCTCGGGAAGTCATCTGGTTGCGGAGGCTTGTAGAGGATGTTCATGAAGAAGTGCAAGAGCCTACTTTACTCCAGGGTGACAAAGAGAGTGCTCTCAAACTGTTAAACAATCCAGTGTGTCACGCAAGGACCAAACATATTGAGATCAAACACCACTTCATAAGGGAGAAGGTGTTGGAGGGATCTCTTCTGGTTGGGCATGTTCGGAGTGAAGATAATCTTGCTGACATCTTCACAAAGCTGCTGTCGAAGGGGCCATTTCAGCGGTTACGAAGCTTGCTGAGTTTGATCACCACTTCTCACTTCAAGGGGGAGTGTTGAAATTTGTGAAATAGAAGTGGGTGATGGGCAGGCCGGGCGAACTGTGCGGCCTGAGCGGTCTGAGTCCGCGGCCTGGGCGGACTGCTCGTTGCGGCCTGGGTGACCTTGGCTGCCTTGGTGGCTTGGATCTTCTTGAGGAGCGGCCTGTGCGGCCTGGTGTGCGGCCTTGGGCGGGCTGTTGTGCGGCCTGGTTGGCCTATGGCCAAGGAAGTCGGGCTTCTAGCGAAGCGGACTCAGCGGACTGCGGTTTGCGGGCTGTTGGCAGTGCTTTGTTGTTCAGCGGTCTTGTGGTTTTGCAAGCTTGTGTTAACCGGCAGATTGAGTATTCTATCCGCGGGAGGCTTTGTGGACTGGCGAGTCCGCGGTGTCCGCTGTTGCGGACTGACCTTAGAGTTCGGCTGTGGCCTTTGTCGAGCTTTGGTGGTGCAGCAGGTGTTAGCTGCTGTGGAGGACTGCGCGGACTAATGTTGTAGTCTGGCAGGTGGCCGATGTCTTGGCAGCTGTGCGAGTAGGGCTTGCGGACTCTGCCTTATTCTGGTGGGGTGTTTGGCGATCTGCTTTGGGGCACACGGACTGGGCCTTGTCCGCCGAGCTCGCGCTTGCTCTTGGTGGTTTTCTGGATTTGGTCACATTCAGTGACAAGTTCAGTGTGTCCGCGGTATCCGCCGAGTCCGCTGTTGACCGGGCGGACTGCCTATTGGTCGTGGACTTGTGGCGGATGGAGGCTTGGCTTTCGAGCTGTGCGGACTGCCTCCTTGTCCACATATAGTGTGCAGACTGTCGCAGTGGTGGCTGTCCTTGTGAGGTGTTTGCGGGCTATGCGGACTGGTGCCTTGTCCGCATAGTATGGGCGGACTGATGCGAGTTCGCCTGTTGGTGAACATATTTGTTTTTCTCATGGCGGGTTTTCTTGGAATCCGACTAAGTCCATGCGGACTCAACAGACGAATCTTTGCTAGTGCGCGAGCTGGGGTGATGACTCTTTTCACTAGGGTGGTGACCACACTCATCACCTCGCCTATAAATAGACCCCCCGACACGTCTACAGTAACTGAGTGAACAGTAAGTCGGGCTTAGACAATTGTTGTGCTCTGGATTTTCCTGTCTGTGCGGGTTGAGTTGAGCTGACGGTTTGCTGTATGCAGGTCGCACGGCTAGATTCAAGGAGCCAGGAGTTTGGCTTTGACTTCGGTCAAGTACATTGAAGTGTGCGGTCTCAGCTGGTCGCTTCTGCGCCTTGTCAGTGGTTCTCTGCTTCAGCATTTCCAAGTGCCAATAACCTGTCCGCCGGTCTCAGGCGGGTAGGCGGTCTGTTCTTCAGTTCATCAGCAGGCAGCGAATAACGGTGTGTCCGCGCGACCTCGCGGTCTCGACAGACTCCGTGTGCTATTCGGCTTGTAGCAACAACAGTTCGGGCGGCTTCGGCAACCTTGGCGGACTGGGCGGTCTCGGCGGTTTCCAGTGCTGTCCGCCCGGCTTGTTTTGTGCTTTCTGTTTTTTAGCTTGTGTACTAGCAAAATCATGTCTCACTACGTATACCTTGCCCTGTAAAGAAGTGTTAATGAATATAAGACATGCTTGTTCTTCCATTTGCATTTGGTGTTATGCTTGCTCTTTGGGATTCCGCATGATCAAGGTGTTAACTGGATAGTTCTGAGAATATTAATTTGGGTTTAGGCTATCTTACTGACCACTTTGAGAAAATTCAACAAAAATTACCAAAATCGCTAAAAATCACATCAACAATAACATATATACGTATACATAAGAGGGTGATAACAACACTCAAGGTGAGTCTAATCCATGTCTACCATATAGAATGTACAATATATCTAACACCTCCCTCAACCTCACGGGGGTTCATACATCGTGATTTGGACAATAGATAAGCATGCTGGGTCCGCGTCTGCAGCTTAGCCATCAAATCTACAAGCTGCTGCTCGAAATGAATAAAGTAAGGAGCAAGAGTGCCACGACCGTATTACTTACGTAGGAAGAAGGCATCCACCCCGATATGTTTGTAGAGTAAGTGCTTCACCGGGTTTAGAGTAATCTGAATGACACCAGTGTTATCCCAGTGGAGTGAGATTTAGAGAAGAGACACCAAGGTACTCAAGAAGCCAACAGAGCCAAATAATATCGTCAGCAGTGATAGCCATGACTTGAAGCATAGTTTCAGTGTTGGAACGAAAAACACTAGTCTGTTTTTTGGACTTCCATGCAAGAAGTGAAGAACCAAAAAACAGACAAAAACAATTGACAGATCGATGGTCAACAAGATTACTAACCCAAGTAGCATCCAAGTAAAGCATGGAGCTATAGAGAACTAAATTTGGAGAAGAAGAGGCCAATAGAAGTCGTCATCCGGAGATATCTCATGAGCTGCAACAGATGACAATAATGCACAGAGACAGGCGTACTAACAAACTGGCTCAACACATGAACGATATCGACAATGTCGGGTCATGTAATAGTGAGGTAGACGAGACCCCCGACAAGGTGACGATAGCGAGTAGAATCAGAGAGTGAAACCCCATCATCCGGATGTAGCTGAAGGTGAAGCTCCATAAGAGTGTCCACTGCGTGAGAGTCAGAGAGAGCAGCCAGAGCTAAAAGATTTGATGTTTAACGCTCCTGAGAGAGATGAAAACCGCGGTCTGTAGAGATGACCTCAAGGCTCAAGAAGTACCTCAGCTGTCCAAGGTCAATCTTCTTAAACTGCTGCTGAAGGTGATGCTTGACGAAGGCCATATGAGAAGGATCATCTGCAGTAATAATCATATCATCCACATAAAATAACAGAAGAGTCCGAACACTAGAGAAGGTGTGCACAAACAAAGCTGAATCATATGTACTCGGCTGAAAACCGATGGTTGTAACTGCTGAGCTGAAACATGCAAACCACGAGCAGGGCACCTGCTTGAACCCATAAAGAGCTCGCCGCAAGCGACAGACAAGGCCTGGAGTAGACGCGAGACTAGGAGGAGGAAGCATGTACACCTGCTGAAGATCGCCGTGAAGAAAGACATTATTCGCGTCGAGTCGAGACAAAGACTAGTGGAGAGCAAATGCAACTGTAATAAGAGTACAAACTGTAGTCATGTGTGCGACCAGAGCAAAGGTCTCGTCGTAGTCTCATCCCTACTCCTGTTGAAAACCACGAGCCACAAGTCGATTCTTGTACCTCTCCACAAAACCATTTGCGCGAGTATTGACTTTGAAGATCCACTCACAAGTAATATGAACAACGGGGGGGGGGGGGGGGGGACGAACAAACTCCCTGGTATGAGTGTGCTCAAGTTCCTCCAACTCGCAAACTTCGCTGCCTGTCACTCAGGTATCTGGGCATGCTCACTGTAGGAAGTCAGCTATGGAGTATGACAGGCAGTAGCAGGAAGGGCAAGTAGGTCCAGCTGTAGTGTAGCAAGGATAAAGCGGTTGGGAGGATGTCCCTCATGAAGTGAGTAGTAGTTCGCAAGAGGATCATCCACATGATACTCGCTGGAGGAGAGATGAACTGAGTCTGGGGGAGTTGGAGATGTGGGAAAATGAGGATGACGAGTGTAGTGATATGGAAGGAGGGCGATGAGATCGTCAATGAGAGGTGGGTGGTGAAGGGGAGGAGTAAAGAGGTGAGACTGGAGAGGTCGAAGGTGCTTTAGACTGCGGTAAGGGGAGATGAGGGGACATACCGGAGGAGAGGAGACATGAGACCGTGAGATAGGAAGGGTGAGAAACTGCATATTAGAGGGAGTAACCGATGAGTACGAGGTCGAGGGGACAAAAAACACAAAGAAAGAGTGATACTCGTCAAAGGTGATATCACGTGAGATGCGAAGTCGACGTGCAACATGGTCATAACAACGATAACCCTTATGCTCGGGAATGTATCCAAGAAAGTCACAGGGAACAGACTGAGTAGAGTGCTTGATATGCCCACGTGGAGGGAGTAAAGCGTAGTATCAATAACTAAAAACATGAAGATGAGTGTAACAGGGGGTGAGGCTTGAGAGTAGGGGTGCAAAAAAGGCATGCCGGGCCCGGGCCCTCAAGACCATGTTTTTTTTTCGACTGGGCCTAGGACGGGTCCTGCTTAAACTGGGCTTAGGACGAGCCTGGGGATTAATGATATTAGGGGGTCTATCTAAGAGCACAAGATCAGGCCAAAGCAAGCCCCCCCCCCCCCCCCCCCCCCACACACACACAAACCCGCTGCCCTTTAGTACCAAGATTGCTGGGTGCCAGCCCATCAATTAAATGCTGGGCTGCCCTCCCAACATTTAATGTTGGGCGACAATGCCCAACATTAAATGCTGGGTTGGTCGCTCAACATTATTAATGCTGGCGCCGCCCAACTTTGTTAATGCTGGGCAGTGCACAACATTACCTAGGCTTCAAGCCGGGCCCAGGCCTGGTCCCGGCTCGGGCCAGGCACCGGGCCGGGCCCTGGACAAATAAGGGGGCCTGATAAGCCCCCTTAGGCCTGGACTGGGACAGACCCAGGCCAAAACAGACCCGGGCCAAAACAGACCCGGGCTGGGCAACCGAGCCCGGGCCAAATTTGCACCCCTAGTCGAGAGTACAAAACACACCAGGACTCTGGCCTTGATGAAAAGTGGAAGGTTGCAGGTTATCAAGATAGACAGCAGTAGAAACAACCTCAACCCAAAAATGAGGTGGAATATGAGAGGAGATGAGGAGGGTGCAAACTGTCTCAATAATGCGGCGATGCTTTCTTTTGGCGGTGTCATTCTGAGCGTGAACACTGGGGCAGGCAGCGGGAGAGTGACGTGGGTAGCTTGCAGGTCGCGAAGACCTGAAAGAGGTACTCCCCCTCCGAGTTAGAACAAAAATACGTTTGGAAGCAGAAAACTAGATGCATATCATAGTAGAAAAAGAAACATAAATATGAAAAAAATCAGAATGAGAATGCATAAATTAGATCCAACAATAACGAAAATAATCATCAACAAAAAGAACATAGTACCAGTGTCCGCCCTTTGATATAATAGGTGCGGGGCCCCATATATTAGAATAAATTAAATTAAAAAGACGCTGAGACCTAGACTCACTAGATTGATATGAGAGTTGTAACTATTTACCAAGCTTACAAATTATCAAGAGTGAGACTGATCAACAGAAACACGACCAAAAAAATCATGGTTGATGAGAGACGCAAGACGCAAACTACTGGGATGACCAAGACGGTTTTGTCACTGAGAGAAGCTCACCGAAGGAAGACAAGACATAAGCCACCAGTGATGATGGAGTGGATAAAAGATGAATACGATCAAGGACATACTCCCCGCTACAGCGACGACCAGCTGCAAGGAGTGCCCCTGTTAGACGGTCTTGCACATGATACGTAAACTCATAAAAAATAACAAGGCAACTGTTGGATGTGAGTTGGCCAGCGGATACATGGTTTATGGATAACTTGGGTATGTAGGCAACATCGTGATCATGAAAATGACTTGTATGAAGGAGGCTATGGATAATGATGGGGAGAATAATATCATCTGCTACCATAATACTAAGGTCAGAAGAGATGAGTTGACATGACAAGAGGTGGGTGACATCATAGGTCATGTGAAAAGAGGCTCCAGAGTCAAGCAACCAGTCAGAGGAAGAGATACTTGTAGAGGGCGGAGGAAGCTGGCTGAGAGGCAGAGACATCAAAAACATCCGGTGGAAGTACAAAGGCAGAGGAGCGAGGCAGTGAACCCTGTGAGACCTGTTGGGCAATCAGCTGGGCAACCTCAGATACAGAGAAAGACTGCACCAGAGCAGAAAAGTGAGCGGAAGGTGCGCTAGGAGCACATTACTGAGCTCTCTGATGCTTGCGACACTTAGATTTTACATGACCGACACTGACAATAGTGGAAGCGGACAAGCGGGCGATGAGCATCAGACTGAGCTGTAGAAGGCGCCGGAGGAGGACAAGGAACAAGGTGCACCGAAGTACTATAACCAGGCAAAGACAACAATGAAACACTCACATGAGAAAACTGTGCTAGAAGCTGGGGAGCAGCAAGAAAAACATGAGGCATCACACGAGGAGTAACAATGTCCTATGTAACAACCCTAAATTTTAATATAAAATAATAATAAATAAATTTAATTGTAGGGTCCGATCGCGAGCGAAATTGATCGAGCAAATGTCTTGTCAAGGTATGTTTTTATTATGGTTAATTTTTGTGCGTGAAGCAATAGGTAAGTTGTTGGAAATTTATCCGACACATGTTAGTGTTGGTGCGAGAGCGTAGCGCGCAGACCTATCAGTCTGAGGAACGAAAAAAATAGAAATAAGATTTGTAATGCGTAAATTCCCCAATTTAAAGGCCAATATACGGTTTCCATTCATAGCCGTTGCCTTAGCGATATGCGCCTCTTTAAAATCTCAAAAGCGCCCGACATTTATGAAACCGCCGCTTAGTTTTCTCTCGCAAGCTGTGTTCCGCGTTGAAATCCCACGAAAGTTCCATCGTCGTTCACGCCTGTAGGATCCGGCGACCCCTTATTTCCCTCTTTGGTAAGCAGTTGACTGAAGGTGTGCTCTCAGTTGAGAACGTCGACTCACATGGGCAATCTCTCCCCCGTGGCAGTCGATTGTCGATTCCGCGGCTTTCATCCTCTCTCGCAGCCGACGACTTCTCCATCCTCCATTCGAGTAAGTATCAAAAACTTCTCTCTTACAGGGAGAAGCTTTTGACTCCCCTACTCTTAGACGACTGATCCCTGCCATCTTTCAGGGAGTTTCAGCGTGCAACACTTGTGGATTAAGGCTCCTGTTTAGATGATTGCCTACATCCTTTCTTTTACCGTAAGTTGCAAATATTTGCATTAGCCAAAATTTGTCCCCTTTTTTAATTGTCGTGGTATTCATTGCGATTTCCTTAATTTCAGAATTTGTAGATTTCAATCTTTGTTTCCCCGTTGATCCGTTAAGATTTGTGGTAATCAAAGGGATGAGATAAAGGACCACAACACTTCATTCTCTAAAACTTTCTTGTCCACTTTTTTCCACTTGAGAGGTTTTAGTGTTGACATTAAAACCCTAGAAATTATTAATAAATTATCTAAGGTTTATGTCATGTTTCAGATTTTGGGTGCAGGTGGGTGGGCATAAGTTGGAGAAGGTTCCGTGTTATTAGAATAATTTAGAGGGGATCGTACTGTCTCGTCTGGTGTAGAGCGTCGCAATACAACGGTGAGAAACTCTTATTTCTTTTGGCTAGACCTACCAGTAGTATTGTATAAAAATGTTCTTTTTTATTATCTAGAAAATTCTTATAGTTATAAAAAACCACAACTATTGTTAGATAGGTATAACCCAACATACTTCCGGCTTATATATGTAGATCTTAAATAATATATATTTCCCTCTCAGTCAAACCATTATAAATTGTGAAAATTTACGAAACATACGAAATATCAATTATATAAGAATATGTATTTTAATTGATTAACTAATAAGAGAGATTGCTTAAGATATACAGATGAATACGTAAGCAGAGTAATACTAAACAAAAAATGATTATGAGACACGATCGAGAATTTCTGCCGTGATAGAGGCGCTCTATCTTACTCTTAAGGCATAGTGTACCGTATGAGCCTCAATTATGGGGAGACTACACCCCCATTTTAGAAGATTAGTAGATGTGAGTGTGTCCGTGTGACACTAGAGCACCTGAGTTCGTTAGTAGGGATTCAAATCATTAGAATAAAACTGTGCATCAGAAGCTATTCAGCCTAGAATTTAAAGAAGGACAAACATAAGCCATCTAGAACTCAATTATAGGCCGAAGCTTGGAAATCATTTTAGTCAACCAATTTTCGGAACTTGAGTAATTATGCTTAAAATGATTAAATTAGAACAAATATTTATGTTGCCAGTATTATTTTAGAAAAACATGCATAGTATACCAACATATATTTTCTATAATATAAAAACTTTGTTTCAAAAAACATGCATACATATTCTTTTAACATATTTTTAGTGTCACTAGAATGAATGCTTTTTCTTACTCTCCAATTGGGCTGACCTGTTTTCAAGCATTTTATTACAAGGGTCAAAGGTGAGGAGTTGCGCCTAGGATGAGCATGTTTGTGGATTTCCTCTTATAGTTTGTTTTAATTAAGTTGATTTTCCTTTCATGAACTCTGTGTAACCTTAATGTTTAAGATTTTCCCTGTATCAGACATTTATAGTATGCCGGACATTCAGATGTATGGTTCATTTTATATTTTAGTAGGATCCATGAATTCAAAAATTATGAGTACACTTTTAACAACAATTGCATTTTCTACTTACGCTGTAAGTTCCTTTTAGAACTTCTACTTTTTCTACTTTTACCTGCTATGTACCAATTTAAATACTGTTGATTAGTTACTTCTTATCGCGGGTCCTAGCCGGACTGTTGATTTGTTGTTAAGCTAGGTTGAGGTGTCATATCCAAAGAGTGGAGACGAGTCTCCTCAGCAATCACCAAGGCCATGGTATCACTGAGAGATGACGGAGGATCCCGATGCAGAAACTGTGTTTGAACAGGCTCGAACTCGGGGTGTAGGCACAAAAGAAACTCATACATAACCTAAAAGTTGCGATCCTGAGATGTAGCAACACACTGAGTGCAAATAACGCAGGGGGTGGGTGTCATCTCATCACACTGACGTCAGAGGTCCAGGAGCTCAGTAATGAAAGATTTTACATACCGATCACACTAGTGGATCACCTTGGCCGTAGGTAACTCGTAGACGGTCATGCGAATGGGGATCTCACAGGACGGACATATGACAACTATCGCGCTAGAGTTATTAGAGCGTCACCACACCCAGTTGAAACACTGAGAGGAAGTGGTTGTGTTGATAGTGGAAGAGTGGGAGTTCACAGGACTGACAACCGGTGGGGTGTCCGAAGGACTGGTAATTGGTGGAGGAAGAATAGGCTCGGTGCCTTCAATGTGGCCCCATAGATTGAGACCACAGAGAATCACGCCGACGATGACGGACCATGCCTTGTAGTTCCGCCCGTCGAGGATGTCATCGCCCTTCTGAAGGAAAGAAGAGGAGTGAGACGATGCCATGAGGTGGTTGACTAGGTTAAGAGTGCACTCGTGAGAGGAAGGAGACTGACGAGGTACGACGGCTGCAAGAGGCAACGAAGGAGGCCGACGGTGTTAGGAGGGCTGCAGAAGGAAGCAGAGGATGAGTTGTAGGCTTCCGGAAGCAGAGCGTTGTGAGCCGGAGGGGCAAAAGGCAGGGGGTCTCGGCGGGAGACGCGCAAAAAGCAGGAAGATCACAACGGATGACGACACAGGAAGACAACACGCCCGCACCCATCATCGATATTCAACGGGAAGACGACGCGCGGAAGCAGGGATGTAAACGTAGCGCGACGCGAATGTAAGATGCCGCACGAAAGAAGAGATGTGAATGGAGCGCGGAAGCAGAGCGTCGCCAACAGAGATGCAAACGAAAGACTGCGCGAAAGAGATGCGAACTGAGAGGTCTCGACGGTATTTCATCGTGAGCAAGATCAACAGTGGGAACGAAGCGACAGATAAACCCTAACACCATGATAGAATAACCTAAACCACTAATATTCACATCTACAATAGTATATATACATGTACATAAAAGGGTGATCACAACACCCAAGGTGAATCTAAGCTATGCATACCATATAAAATGTATAATATATCTAATAGAAGGGAGTTTTCTAATAAACAACTAATTGTTATTTTTTCTAGTGTTCAAATAGGATTATTTTTGTTAAGAGTCAAACTAACATATGCTCACCGGGTGATGATCATAACCAAGAGAGTAGCTGATTGTATTAAAGGTTATTCTGGCTCATTTGCTTGGTGATTTTGAGGAGAACTCGTGGAAACCCTAAGGTACGCTCCCGTGCTCTCTCAATCAACACGGTATCAGAGGCGGTTTGTTCCGCGTCGACCTGAAGGTTCGCCGTTGTTTCGCCGCTCGCTGTCGCGCTCCATCGACTCCGCTGAAGCCGTTCGTCTCTCGATCAGAAGCTGTTCGTCTTGATCAATCGTCTCCGTTGAGCTGGAGCCGTCTGCCTTTTGATCGATTCTCATCCGTCGACCTGAGGCCGTCTTGATCCATCTTCGTTTCTCGACCTGAAACCGTCTGTCTCTCGCGCGATCATCTTCGTCTGTTGGTGCAGGAGCTGCCGTCTGGTCTTCTTCTTCTTTCCGTTGGTGCGGTTGAAGCCGTCTGTTGGTGCCCTGCTTTGTTTTGTTGGTGCTTGGACCTCTTGGAGATGTGCTGTAGCAATTTGTTGGTGTCAGTTGGGCTGAAGTCGTCAGTGAGGGAGAGTTCCTGTTGCTGTTTGGAGGTCCTGCTGCCCGTGGTATTAGCTGGTTTTCTGCCTCGATCTCTTTCCCTCTTCTTCGTGATTGTTCCTATGAAGGACAAATTTAAGGGTGTTACTGCCTCTAGAGGGGTGGTTGATCAACCTAAATACTATAGTGGAGGAAGTTCTAACATGGACTTCAATCATGTGTTACTCAAATCAAGCTCAATGAGAGAAATTGCCTCTTATGGGCTCAATCTATGCGGATATTCATTGGGAGTCGTCGAATACTTGGGTTTCTCACCGGATCCAAGCCGGCTCCAAGCAAGACTGATCCTCTATATGAGGAATGGGAAGGTGAGAATCCTACTCTGATCAATTGACTCAATTCTATGGAACACAAGATTGCATGCCACTTTATATTCTGTCAAACGACGAAAGAAATGTGGGAGCTGATCAAACGAAATTACTCAAAAAAAGACTTGGCTAGAATATATCAACTCCAGATTGAGCAGATCCACATGACAGGGATGAGTGATTTCGAGAAATATTATAGCAAATTGACCCATAAGTGAGCAAAAATTGATCAATATTCCGCTATCCAGACTATAAAGGACTACAAGACTGAATTTATGCAACAGAGGGTATCTGAAATGTTTTCTGGTCTTCCTCCTGAACTTGAATTCCAGAGAGTTCTGATGTTAGGAAGAGATTTTGTGCTTGATCTAGAGACAGTGACCCACTATATTCGAGGAGAGGCAAGCCGTATAAACTTTCTTCGTTCAGATATTCATGTTGGCCATTAGAAATCTGCCCTTGTTGCTGAGCAGAAGAAATGACATCCAAGAAATATGAGACAAGAGGACAAGAGTAAAATGAGTGCCCTCACTGTGGGAAGAAAGGTCATGGGAGAGATAAATGCTGGGATCTTCATCCTCACTTAGTTCCTTAAGGTTGGATTCGTAGTTCTGATGGAAAATATGTGAGATCTCAAACTGATATGTTTGGCAATCTTGAGAATACTGGGTATCTTCTGGAGGAAAACGAGAGTTTGAATAGAGAACTCAAGGCTCTGAAAGCTAATGCCACTGGAAGATCGCTTGCTGATGACTTGGCAGGTACGGCTGCTCATGTTCATACTACTTCTGCGTCCTCTAAAGGATCATCTGCTCCTTGGATCATTGACTCAGGGGCTTCCACCACATGACTGGGTATTTCGTGAGAGTTTCTTTTATTTCTCCCGCATCGGGCAGTGTGAAACTCGCTGATGGTTTTTCAGCTTCTGTGACTGATAAAAGTGTTATTCATCTTTCTCCCTCTGTTTCACTCAAATCTGTTGTTATTGTTCCCTCATTTCCCACAAATCTGTTATCTGTGAGCAGTTTAATTAAACATCTTAACTGTTCTATCACTTTTTTCTCCTCTCATTGTGTCTTTCAGGATCTGGCGAGTGAGAAGACAATTGATGGACATGAGTCAGGTGGTGTGGGTGTCACGGACAACGATCAAGCTCTTAGTGCTCAGAGGTCTACCAATCCTGATCAGTTGATGCTGTGACATAAGAGATTTATACATGCTAGTTTGAAGACTCCAAAAACTATCTTTCCACATTTTCTTAATGTTAAAAAAACTAATTTTGATTGTCAGTCTTGTGAATTGGCTAAGCACTGTAGAACCAACTATGCTTCTAGAGTCGAAGTGTGAAATGTTTTGATTTGATACATTCTGATATCTGGACATCTCTTATTTGCTCTATGAATGATTTTCAGTATTTTGTTTCTTTTATTGATGTTCACTCACGCTTTACTTGGGTGTAACTCATAAAAAAGAAGAATGAGGTTTCAAAAATATTTCAGTTGTCTTATCATCATGTGCAGACTCAATTTGGAACAAAAATTTAAATTCTTAGCAGTGATAACAGAGGTGAATACACATGCAGGTGTAAAAGTATTGGACTTTGCACCAGTTTGACGTAAAAATGCCTCTCTATGGTGAATTGGAGGAAGAGATCTATATGACTCCTCCTAGTATAAAGGTTCCTGAAGGATATGGGTGTCGCCTCAAGAAAGCCTTGTATGGTCTTAAACAGTCGTATCGTGCTTGGTTTGTCAAGCTAAGCGACAAACTTATATATTTAAATTTCACTCGTACTTCAGATCACTCAGTCTTTGTCTACAAAAAGAAGGAATGTGACGGCGCACCGCGACCGACATGCGCGTATTCCCGCAGGAGGCGGTGATCCTCTCTCCGGACTGATGATCAGAGTCCTTGGTCGCGTCCGGATTCGTTTTTCTAGTCAGTTTTATGTTTTGCACTTTTTTTTTCGAGTTGTATTTAGCCCCCGATCGGTACAGTCATTATGAGTCATCCGATCGGGATGGTTTTATTTAGGTTATACTATGCAGACAGCAGTTCAGGGGGTGCGGCGGTTCAGATCTGGGGTTATTTATCCCGGCGACTTGGGGGAGTTGTGGATCGAGGGTTTGCAGCAGTTCTGAAAACCGCCGGTCGTGTCTCCCGGTGCGAAGCCTGGAGCTACTCGGCGCGATGCCGAGGTCCCGCCGTCCGTCCTTGGTGCGATTCCAGGCCGCCTCCTCCTTCCCCGACCTCTGGTGCGACGCCGGCGCGGCCTCCATTTCTCCTCTTCCCTCCGGTAAGCCCGTCCACTACCCTCTTCTTCTCCGGTAAGCCTTCCCCGCCTGAGCCCCTCCCCGTCTCCTGCTCCTGTCCCGCCGAATTCCTCCCGACATCTCCGGATTCAGCCCGCCAACCCTAAGCCGCTACAACAACCCCCAATCTCGGCCAGTCTTCTCCCCGTCGGCCTTTCCCAGCCCGAAGTTCTTCCCTAACCCCTTTCAACTCCCTTCCGTACTCCCCAAATCATTGCTTACCCTACTCCTCCTAGTCCAGAAGGCCAATGCTAATTCCCCCCTAACATTACCTCTCCTGGAACCTTCAGACCCCACCGTAATCCCTCCTGCAACCGCCCTTTTCTCCTACAGCCACTACACATACCCCACCTTGAGTCTACAACCTACAACCTACCCGACGGCCACTACAAAACCCTCCCAAGCACCCCATCAGTCCTGAACTCCGCTTCCGGCGCCTTTCCCCCACTGCTACGACCTTGGATGCCCGCGAACAACCGTCCCTGTTGCCGCCTGCACGTGCAAATTGTGGTATAAAATCCTGTCTTTTACTGTTGTTTATTTTGGAACCTATACTGTGTAGTGGATGCTCACTTTGATTGTTATTAGTATTATTCGTCGTGTGATTTGCAGGGCACATTCTGTGATCGCTTGAAATTATTAGCGCCTCAATTGTTTGTTTGCGAAATTAATATTTTGTCCTCCTTATATTTAATTAATTGTATCTGCCGAGCCTCTGCTGGTGATCATATAATAAAATTATTTTTTCCTGCAATTTTGGAGCGGCCCATTGTGCACTTTCATAACACAGCATTGCAATTAGGTTTGCATTTAAAAATCCCTTTTGAGTCGATCTGCCACTGCATCAAATTGGTATCAGAGCCCAAGGTTTGGGTCATATTTTATGTGTAGTGGTAGGATAGCCTTTAAGTTCAGTTATGTCTAGTTATCGTCGTCGTTCGTCTCTTCTATTTGGGGATCCCGAGTCCACCATTAGAGCCCCTTTAGAGAGACTCTCGCGTTATAATGATAATTATTATCGCTCCACGCACATCACTCCTAGGGATCATGTCAAACCCTCGATCCAATTTCATTATGCTAGGAACGATCTCCACGACGAGAGGTCCTCACATTATTATCGTTACGCCTCTCCATGACCTTATGATGATAGAGTGGAGTATCGTTCAGGTCGTTGTCGTTACACACCTCCTCTAGTTGAGGAATCTGAGTTGGATACGTGCGATCACCACTGCATGTTCGTAGGGCCTATGCACCCCCAAGCGCACAATTTGATTATGTTAGGGACTACCATCTAGATGACCCCCATGAACCCTATAGAGATCACCGTCGCCAGGATCACGACACATGTCACGATCCTCCTAGTATTCCGCAAATAGAGTTACCTGAGGCGGAATTTCAACGATTAGTTTTTGACCGCTTTGATCTCTTAGATTCTCAATTTGATCACATAAGATCTTTGCTAGGAAATACGCCTAGGGATTTGGGTCAAGCCCCTGATACGTCTAGTAGTGCTCCAATTGATATGAGAGACCTGACACCTGATTGTGCTACTTCCTCTTTTGACGAGACTCGTTGTCCATGTGATCTTGTTGTTGAATCTGCTCATGATCTCATTATACGGATGGAGAGAGATACTCTATTTGCGTATGATCACGTGAGTAAGGATGAGCGACCCAGTGACACTGCAATGGTATATCCATCCTTCACACCTCACTTAGACATAATGTCTCCTTTGTTTACGGGTCCGTATAGCGACACTATACTGAGTGACCCACACTTAAGTAGCGGCTCTTCCTACTCTACCCATGTCTCTATATCGAGTCACATCACTACTGAGAGTCGAGAGCGTAGTGTTGAATTCATAGTGGACACCTCACCCGCTCACGAGGACACGATCTCTAACAGCTATACTCATCTGGAGGATCATCCCCTTATTAATGACTTCATCGTTGAACCTCCAAATAAGCCTCCTGACGAGCCACTACTCTCCTGGGAGGATCATGAGCCTAGTATTGATTGTGTTATGGGTAGTCTACTTGCTCCCACTGACACTACTAATATTGGTGCACTTCTCTTGGAGGACCATGCTATCAATATCAACCCCCCCGGGGTTACGTCACTGGAATGCTTATTTAATGAGCTTTCCTGCTTACGCCTTCGTGACGTGTCGTATGTACGCACTAGTGCTCATCTCATACGTGATGACTTTTTGTATACACCCCCTGGTGAGCCACTTGACGGGCTTGATCGTTTAAAAGGTACACGTTACACCCGTTCGACACACTATTTGGTCATCATCCACGACATCCCTACGGGTGTTGACGTTAGTCACGTTGGATTTTTCTATCGACCACCTAGTAAACCTCCTGATAGGTTGCCTCATGTTATTGTTGTCCAAGTCATTGTCAGGCTTTTCATTAGGAAGTGTGTCGAGTATGTTGTACCACATTTGCATCATTCACTTCATTTTAGTGAGTCGGTTGAATCATTTACTTATCATATGCATACACTCCACTAGTCGGTCCGTAGGAAAATTGCAGCTTTTAATGATTATTATAAGGATCGTGCAGACCGACACAGGCAGGAACAAATATTGGAGGCAGGAGAACAGGTATTAATTCGCATGCGATCTGAGAGGGTCCCACAAGGAACAGCAAAAACTTGAAGCGCACGCAGAATGGGCCCCTATACAGTTGTGCAACGAATTGGTACGAACGCAAATGAGATAGACATTCCTCATGGTATGGGCATTCGCCGAGTATTCAACGTAGAGGATTTGACTCCTTACTACGAGGAGCATGTTTACGTGGACCCACTCACCACACCTCTACACGAGCCTTCATCTGCCACAGCCCCACCACTTGAGCCTTCTCCTCCTATTGCCTCCACCAGTCCGTCTTTGTTGTCACGCAGCGACGTCGCGACATGCAAATCGAGTTGCACCACCGACGGTTCCACCGACATCATTGCCGGGGGAGTTGACGGCGCACCGCGACCGACATGCGCGTATTCCCGCAGGAGGCGGTGATCCGCTCTCCGGACTGATGATCATAGTCCTTGGTCGCATCCAGATTCGTTTTTCCAGTCAGTTTTATGTTTTGCACTTTTTATTTTGAGTTGTATTTAGCCCCCCGATCGGTACAGTCATTATGAGTCGTCCGATCGGGATGGTTTTATTTAGGTTATACTATGCAGACAACGGTTCAGGGGGTGCGGCGGTTCAGATCTGGGGTTATTTATCCCGGCGACTTGGGGGAGTTGTGGATCGAGGGTTTGCAACAGTTCTGAAAACCGCCGGTCTTGTCTCCCGGTGCGAAGCCTGGAGCTACTCGGCGCGACGCCGAGGTCCCGTTGTCCGTCCTTGGTGCGATTCCAGGCCGCCTCCTCCTTCCCCGACCTCTGGTGCGACGTCGGCGCGGCTTCCACTCTCCTCTTCCCTCCGGTAAGCCCGTCCACCACCCTCTTCTTCTCCGGTAAGCCTTACCCGCCTGAGCCCCTCCCCGTCTCCTGCTCCTGTCCCGCCGAATTCCTCCCGACATCTCCAGATTCAGCCCGCCAACCCTAAGCCGCTACATCAACCCCCAATCTCGGCCAGTCTTCTCCCTCTCTGCCTTTCCAAGCCCGAAGTTCTTCCCCAACCCCTTTCAACTCCCTTTCGTACTCCCCAAATCATTGCTTACCCTACTCCTCCTAGTTCGGAAGGACAATGCTAATTTCCCCCTAACATTACCTCTCCTGGAACCTTCAGACCCCATCGTAATCCCTCCTGCAGCCGCCCTTTTATCCTACAGCCGCTACACATACCCCACCTTGAGTCTACAGCCTACAACCTACCCGACGACCATTACAAAATCCTCCCAAGCACCCCATCAGTCCTGAACTCCGCTTCCGGCGCCTTCCCCCACTGCCACGACCTTGGATGCCCGCCAACAACCGTCCCTGTTGCCGCCTGCAAGTGCAAATTGTGGTATAAAATCCTGTCTTTTACTGTTGTTTATTTTGGCACCTATACTGTGTAGTGGATGCTCACTTTAATTGTTGTTAGTATTATTCGTCGTGTGATTTGCAGGGCACATTCTGTGATCGCTTGAAATTATTTGCGCCTCAATCGTTAGTTTGCGAAATTAATATTTTGTCCTCCTTATATTTAATTAATTGTATCTGCCGAGCCTCTGCTGATAACCATATAATAAAATTATTATTTGCTGCAATTTTGGAGCGACCCATTGTGCACTTTCATAACACCGCATTGCAATTAAGTTTGCATTTAGAAATCCCTTTTGAGTCGACCTGCCGCTGCATCAGAATGCACTACTATTCTCATAGTCTATGTGGATGATATCATCATTACCGGAACTGATGAACACCACCTTACCCTTGTTAAAGAGGAATTGGCTTCTGCCTTTGAAATCAAAGATTCAGGTCTTCTTCGGTACTTCCTTGGAATTGAGATTGCTCAATTCGCAAGAAAGATTATGATCTCTCAGCGTAAATATGTTTTGGACCTTCTCAGTGATGTTGGATATTTGAGAGTCAAACCTGTGCATAGTCCTGTGGACCATAAGAATGAAATTCATAAGGAGACTTCTCCTGATCGTGAGAGGAAGTCAAAATTTCAACGAATCGTGGGAAAGTTGATTTATTTGACATTTATCAGACCTGATATCTCCTTCGCCGTTGGTCTAGTTAGTCAATTCATGCACAACCCTAAAGTCCATTACTATCAAGAAGTTCTGCAGATTCTCAAATACTTAAAAAAAAGACTCCGAAAAAAGCATCATCTATTAAGATCATGGTCACCTCAAGGTCCACGGGTACTGTGATGCTGATTAGGCGGGTTCTTCCCTGGACAGAAGATCTACGAGTGGATATACTTTTTTTGTTGGTGGCAACCTTATTTCGTGGAGAAATAAAAAACAAAATGTTGTCGCACGTTCCTCCACTGAAGCAGCGTATCGTGCCATTGCAGTCACAACCTGTGAACTCATCTGGGTTAAATCTATCTTGGGGGAAATGGGCTTCCCTGTTCTTGAGACTATACATCTTTATTGTGATAATCAAGATGCTATTCATATATCCAACAATCCCGTCTTTCATGAAAGAACAAAACACATTGAAATCACAAAATTCAGGATCAGACTGTTGCTATGGTATTTGTCATTTGTGTCATCTGAAGATCAACTTGCTGAGATGCTCACTAAAACTGTTTCTAGTAAATCTCATCATTCTTGCTCCCTCAAGCTCGGGATGCTGGATGCTTATGGTGTTAGCTTGAGCTGGGGGGGGGGGGGTGGGGTAAGAGTCAAGCTAACTTATGCCACCGGGTGGTGACCATTACCAAGAGAGTGGCTGATTGTATTCAGTCTCATTTACTCGGTGATTTTGAGGAGAACTCGTGGAAACCCTAAGATACGCTCCCGTGCTCTCTCAATCAACTGTTTTTTCAACTAATTACCTTGTTCCTTTTCCCATTATTAATAATATGTCAACATTTTCAATGCTCTTTGTGGTGCTGGAATGGTTTCAGTAGATGTTGGCGGGTACTGCTTGTAATTATGGTACTTTCAAATTTTCAACAACTTATAGGATTGTGACTTCTTATTTTTCTTAGTATTGATTTCTTTTTGCATCTAATGTCACTAGTATTTTTGAATGAGTGGATTATAATTTGTTTATAGACTTCCATGGTCTGCTAGATAAATCTTTTATCTTTTTTTTGGTGATTTCTGTCATCAGCATAAGCTACTTCGTCATTCTTCCTCAGCTAATTACAACTTTATGGTGTTATCTTATATTTTTGAGGGCTAAGAGTGAACTTTCTTCATCAGCTCCTAAGGGGTTATTTCCGCCAGAGCCTGAGCACTACCGCGGGCCAAAGCTCAGAGTCGCTATCATTGGATCAGGGCTTGCTGGCATGTCGACTGCTGTAGAACTTTTGGATCAAGGGCATATGGTAAAAAAAAAGCTTCCAACTTTTTATCTGGTTTCCCATCTTTTTTTAATCTAATTTTGGAGTGTCTCATTATTATTATTTTTTTCAAATTTTCCGATCTTGATAATATTCTCATGCATGAATTCAGTTCTTATATTCTTGCTTGTTGATTTATTATCATTTTCACGTATATAAACATTGGAGTATATCTTTGCTGCCCGACTTGAGGCTCTTTAATATTTTGGGTTTTGTTCTAGTCATGTTGTTTTTGGGTTAATCATCTTTCTGTCCAAAAACTACACTTTCATACATTCAAATTACTAATTGCTAATGATATTTATTGTTTTTATTCTTTTACTATTGCTTCCTGATAATATCATACTAATGTTTTTTTTCCATACTAGTCTTAGTGACAACATTCAAGTATCTTCTAATATTTAGAATATTGTATTTGCTTATGTTTATGCTTTGCAAGTTACTTTCATTGATAATCTTGAATTCATGCTTCTATGTTTAGAACTTACTAGGTGGCTCTATCTTGCAGGTTGACATTTATGAATCTCGGCCATTCATTGGGGGAAAAGTGGGCTCTTTTGTAGATAAACGTGGAAACCATATTGAAATGGGATTGCATGTATTTTTTGGCTGCTACAGCAACCTCTTTCGTCTAATGAAAAAGGTTTGTTTTTCAGGAATGGTTTCATGTATCTAACAGGCGAACCTGAGTATAACTAGATATTACTATATGTTAACAGTTATGTGTGATTTAAACTTTTGATGTTGAGCTGATCTTGTTTCTAAATTAGACTTCTAGCAGATTAAAAATAGTTGACAAATTAATAATTTTAATATTTGAATGGCATTCTATTATTATTAGTTTGTTTTGTTTTCTATTTCTTCAAAATAGTCATTTTTTCATGTTTATTGCCTTGCTAGTTTCTTTGTCAGAGGGTTCAAGTATTTTCTAAAGTTTAGAATATTATATTAGAGCTTCTCGCTCATGTTAGACTGCTATTTCTTTAATATTTGGAGACAGATGTAATACATTTTCCTGCTTTATGAATACTGTCTTGATTGTTCCCGTGATGTAGTATTTTCTTCCTGACGTGTGTAAAATGATTTGGGTTTTGTTAATTTGTTATGTTGTGAACTTTGTGCTCTTCAGATGTCTAACTGTGAAATGATTTGGCTATTGTTTTTCAATTGGCATAAAAAAGAGCACTAGAAAAAATTCATAAGCCTCAACTCGCCTCCACACTGGTCCTATCTCTTGTCTCAATTCGCTTTTTTTTCTACAAGATTCCCAGCATCACTTCCACTTCATTTGCTCGGTCTCGGCTCCATGCAATTGTTGCTGAATTGTATAACCTTAGGTTTGGCGACAACTATGACTGCCTTCTTCACGTGGTCACATTTTACTACTCTCTCCCACAAGTAATGCACTGTGGTGACTAGATATCTATTGGTGACCATTCAGATCTTGTTTGTTTTTCATTTTCCTTGGTGTGTGCGTGCTCGTGAAACCTTCCTCATTTGGAATAGATCTTGTTATTAGAAATTTTGTATTTAAATATTTAATTTGTATTGTTTTAACGGAGCCTAGTTTGGTGTTTGGTTTTGGGTTTCTTATAATTGATGAAAAACTCCAAAACCAAATGGCGGGAATCCAAATAATTGGAGGGAAAACCTTTTTCATGGTGTTAAGATGTAATGAAAAAGCCCATTAAGAAGAGCTCATGTATATTCTATTTAGTCTCACATTGTAGATGTAGAAGGCTCTTCCTCTCTTTCTCTCTATGCAAGTGTATGTATTCCAGTTGAAATAAAAACCTTGTATTATTAGGGCCACATCTTGGCTATTTATAGGTTACACACATATTACATATTACATCACTACTTCTCAAGATTGACAAAAGATATTCACTAAGCACATCTTGTTACAACCCCTGATCATATCCTCTGAACTAAGTCCCTTAGTTAAGCACTCGGCAACCTGCCCCTTTGTCGGCACGTGACTCAACTCCAGTAGCCCATTATCAAGCTTTTCTTTGATAAAAAATCTATCAACCTCTATATGTTTGGTACGATCGTGTTGAACTGGATTGTTTGCAATACTGATAGCTGACTGACTGTCACACCACAGCTTCATCATGCCCTTTTGGTCTAGCTTCAACTCCTCAAGCATTCCTTTCAGCCACTTGAGCTCTGCAACCCCTACTGCTAGAGTTGTCACGGTTCCGGTTATACTAAAACCATGAACCAAACCGCTAAGCTAACAATTCTTCAAATTAGAACCAAAACCTTATTTGGTTTGACCTATTCCAGTTCTGGTTCCAGCTTAATTTTTGGAACCGTCGTGTCAATGGTTCCGGTTCAACAAGAACCAAAATCAAACCGACCACTAACGGTTCGGTCCGGTTCCATGCGGTCGGTCCGGTTCCATGCGGTCAGTCCGGTTCCAATAGGTTCCAACTAAAACCAAAATCAAACTTGGTGGAATGAAATAAAAGCGGGCTGCAAATAGTAAAACTCAAAACAACATCGAAATAGAAATAATTATGTTGCGCACTTCTCGGCGGTCTTTTCCACGATCGGTAGGATAATATCCATCGCCTTCCTACGCGTGTAGACTTGCCACAACGTCTATTTGGCTTGCGCACATCTCGTTGGCATGCTCAACCGTAACAATCAGTTACAATTAGTTGTCTTTCATGATTACTGTTAGAATAACCCTTGTATTGAGCCCATGTATTGTTGGCCCATTTATGCTTCTTCTTCTTTAGTCCCACATCTTGTATAGGATTTGTTTCCTCTCTTTCTCTCCTATATATTTGTATACTCAATCAATATATATAAGTTTCTGGCCATTTCTACATGGTATCAAAGCGAGGTTCCGACTCTCGCGGTCTGCCGACGTCTGACCGCACTGTGTAATCTCTCTCGCGGTCTTCCTCCCGCGGCTTGTTTTTCGCGGCGTGTTTTTTTTTCTAGCCGCGCTTCCTTGCGGCCTGCCCTTTCAGTCCGCCTCCTTCTGCCCTTGTTTTCTCTCCGTGGATCCACCTTCGCCCTTTCCCCCCCTCTTGCTTTTATAGCCTTTCCTCTCTCCGTGGGACCACCTTCTTACCTGTCCGCTGCGGCCTCTCTCCTAGTCGCGGCCTCTCGCCAGTCTGCTCCTGCGCTCTTTGCGTGTTCGCGGCCTGTCTTGCCTGCGGCCTCTCTTCTGTCCGCCGCGGCCTTTCTTCTCGCCGCGGCCTCCTTCTCTGTCCGCTGCTCAGATCTGCCTGACCGTGCGGGCTGTCTCCTTCTCGCCTGCATCTTGGTCGCGATCTCCTGTCTTCTCCTGGTCGCGCGACTTGTCTCAGTCCGACGCGACTTGTCTCAGTCCGGCGCGACTTGTCTCAGTCCGGGGCGACTTGTCTCAGTCCGGCGCGGCCTGTCTCAGTCCGGCGCGTACGATCTGCCTGACCGTGCGGGCTGTCTCCTTCCCGCCTGCATCTTGGTCGCGATCTCCTACCGTCTCCTGGTCGCCCGACTTGTCTCAGTCCGGTGCGGCTTGTCTCAGTCCGCCCGGTTTTTCTTTATCCGCGGCTTTCTTCCCTAAGGGTTGCGGCCTGTCTCCATGACTTCCTCTGGTACTTCTCCCAGCTCAGCGGCCAGCCCGCCCCCTGTCCATCCGGCCTGTCCTCCAGACCGCCCGGCCTGTTCTGTCGAACTCCGTGACGAGCTCCGGATCACTACTATCTCTCTTTCTGGCAAGAAGAACTTTATTCCTTGGGTACATTCTGTTCGGCGGATTCTCCAGGCTAAGGGCCTTCTCCCGCACCTTACTCAGGCACCTCCTTCTACACCTACGGATGATTGGCTTCGTAATGACGACCGTGTTCAGACTTGGATTCTGAACTCCTTGGATGGTGAGCTCTATCAAATGGCTATGTACCACGACACCGCCAAGGCTATGTGGGATGAGCTCCATTCCTTGTATTCTGGCCGCGATAGCCTCCAGCATATTTATGACATCCTCACTGATCTCTTCACTCTCGACACTGGCGGAGCCTCAGATATGACCTCGTTTGTCGCTCGGGCTAAAACGCTTGCTGAAGCCTGGATCCAGCACCAGCCGCCGACCACTGATCTTGCTGCTCAGCGGGCTCAGAAGGAAGCTGCTTGCATTGCCATCCTTATGGCTTGACTTCCTTCTCATCTTCACAGTCTTCGTGCTCAGGTCCTGGCCGCTCCTACTACGCCCTCTTTTTCGGATGTCTGCTCCATGCTTCTTCGGGTCTCGCCTCCTCCAGATCTTCCAACTCCTTCTCCACCGGCTCTCCTTCAGCATGCCCCTCCGCTCTTACCCTCTCCTCCCACTTCTACTCGGGGGGGGGGGGGGGGGGGACGGTCGGGCTCGCGGGCCGTGGCCGTGGCCGGCCAAAGTGCTCCTTCTGCGGGAAGATGACCATCTTGAGGCGACTTGTTTACAAGAAACTCGGCTACCCCCCTCGCCCGACGGCTTCTGTCGTTACTGACGCTACTCCTCCGGATCTCGAGACCGTCCGTCTTCAGCTCTAGCATCTCCAGGGGCTGCTCAACCCCCCCTCGGCCTCCGTCGCCTCCGTCTCCCACACAGGTACTGCTTGTCTCTCCCACAGCCCGGTTGGATTATGGACTCTGGCGCTACTCATCACATCACTTCGCAACGGCCTGCCGAGTACTCGGGTTCTCCTTATCCGAAGTCCATCACCGTGGCCAATGGGGCGCTGGTTCCTGTCTCCGCTCGGCCGATCTTTCTATCCACCCATCCCTCCCTCTTCGCTCGGCTCTTCATGTTCCGAGTTCCCCTTTTAACTTACTCTCTGTTGGGCGTCTTACGAGTGACCTGAATTGTTCTTTATATTCACTTCCTCTTCTTTTGTTATACAGGATCGGCGGACGCGGACTACCATTGGTAAAGGCCAGCTGCGGAATGGGCTCTACCTTCTCGATGCTCTCCGATCGCTCTGTCTTCCGTCTCCTCCACTGCCTGGCATCGCCGCCTTGGTCATGCCCCTCTGCCAGTTCTCCAGCGGGCTCTTCCAGACCTTTCTTTTACTTCTTTTCAGTGTGATTCATGTATTCTCGGTAAACAGCCACGTTCTTCGTTTCCTTCGCATTGTACTCGAGTGCGGCTCCTTTTGATCTTGTTCATTCGGATATTTGGGGACCATTTCAGATTCCTAGTATATGTGGTTATCGTTATTTTCTCACCTTTATTGATGATCATTCACGCACCACGTGGCTCTACTTACTTCGCGAACGCTCCGAGCTTCCCCGGGTGTTTCGAGCATTTGTCCTCGAGACCCGGACGCAATTCAATACCACTTTCAAAACTCTCCGTACTGATAATGCTCGTGAATACACAAGCCACGACTTTACCACCTTATGTTCGGAATACGAGATTCTCTATCAAACCTCTTGCGCGTATACCCCGCAACAAAATGAGGTTGCCGAACGCAAGAACCGCCATTTATTGGATGTTGCCCGCTCCCTCATGATCCAAATGCATGTTCCTAAAGCCTACTGGAACTTTGCGGTCTCCACTGTCTGCTTTCTCATCAATCGCCTCCCTTCCTCTGTCCTCAATTATGCGACTCCCTTCAGCATATTGTTTCCCTCCACTCCAGCTTTCCCTCTCTCGCTCCGTATCTTCGGAAGCACCTGCTATGTCCACTGCCTCGGGCCCTCCTCCGATAAATTGGACCCCAGGGCGGCGAAACACATCTTTGTTGGCTACTCCCACACCCAGAAGGGCTATGTTTGTTATTCACCCGCTACCTGCAAGGTCACTGTCTCTGCTGACGTTACCTTCCGGGAAGACGAACCGTTCTTTCCTGCTCCCTCCCCTACTGCTCTACCCCGCCCTCCTCTCTCCGCCGTCCTTCCCTCGTCCCGTTATTCCTGCTACTCCACCACCACCACGCCCTCTCCTCCCCCCGCTCCTTCTACCACCAAACCGCCCGTTATCCGGGTCTACAATCGTCGCCCTCCCAGTTCCGTTGCCCCTCTGCCGCCGACCTCTGCCATTGACACTTCGCGTCCCTATGATCAGGTAACGCCCTCCACTGCCCATCCTCTGGAGGCCTACGTCTCTCTTCATCGTCTTTCTCCACCTTTGCACACCTTTGCTACTTCTCTCTCTTCGGTTTCTGTTCCTAACTCTGTACAGGAGACGCTTCAACATCCGGCTGGCGGGCAGCCATGGAAGAGAGATGTCTGCTCTCTGGCTAACCAGACATGGTCCGTTGTCCCCCTCCCTCCGGGTCAGAAACCGGTCGGGTGTGCAAATGAGTCTTTGTCATCAACATGCTGCTGATAGGACGATCGACCGTCTGAAGGCTCGTCTTGTCGCTCGCGGCTTCACTCAACAACAGGAGCTCGACTATGAGAAACCTTTTCTCCGGTCGCCAAGCTCAATACCGTTCGGGTCCTCCTCTTTGTCGCTGTTCATCGACGGTGCCTCTCTTTCAGCTTGATGTTAATAATGCTTTCTTAAATGGGGATCTCCAGGAGACGGTCTACATGCAAAACCTCCCGGGTTTGAGACCACGGGGGAGTCTCAGGTTTGCCGCCTTCGCAAGGCTCTGTATGGTCTCAAACAATCTCCACGGCCTGTTTGAGAAATTCAGTAAAGTACTTCGAGCTTCGGCTTTAGCCGAAGCTCGGCTGACTTCTCGCTCTTCACTCGTCACCGACCATCAGGGACGGTCCTTATATTAGTATATGTTGATGACATCATCATCACGGGAGATGACTCACAAGGATACATGCCGTCAAAGCACATCTGAAACTCGTCTTTCAGACAAAGAACCTGAGGACTCTGCGATATTTTCTGGGTCTTGAGGTTGCCAGACGACCGACGACCTTATTCTATCTCAACGGAAATACTGTATTGATCTTCTTCATGATGCTGGTCTCTTAGGGTGTAAGCCATGTGATACCCCCATGGATGTAAACCACAAGCTGTGTGCTCAGCTTCTGACTCGGATCTTCTTCTCCAGAACCCTGAATATTATCGACGACTTGTTGGAAAGTTGACTATCTTACTGTTACAGACCAGATATTTCCTTTGCTGTTGGTCTTGTCAGTCGATACATGCACTCTCCTCGCAAGTCTCATCTTCTGGCGGTTGAACGCATTCTGAGGTACTTAAAAACAGCCCGGGTCAAAGGACTTTGTGTACCGGACT